>OX456527.1:70483865-70912872 GCA_949748255.1 Eustalomyia histrio | reverse complement strand
AAGGTCAGAATTTATTCCTTTCTACATAACAATAATTAACAAACTATACATAGAAGTTTTTCATCTCTTTGAATTTAACTCTGAAAGCTTTCAATTAACCGGACTTACCAAAGCATAAACCAATAAATAACAAGATAGTTCCAGTTTTTATTACCATCGCGTCGATTATATAAAACTAACACGATTTAAAGTAATTAAACTTAACATTTGTCAATTACGTTAAATAAAATTGAGTTAAATTTATTTTTTTTTTTTGAAAGGGGGAGTTATGTAGGGATCCCTTCTCTACATTTATATGTATTTCTACTTGGAAATTTATCTTTCAAATTTATTTAAAATAAGTTACTTTTTTGCTTAATGTCTTTGAAGTTTATTAATTATTCTAATTTTTATTCTTGCAAACTCTACGACGCATATAATATTTGATTGCTTCCCAGCAAAACCACACATTACCAAATAATGTGTAAAGTGATATGTAGCCATAGGGGCTCATGTATTACTTTACACCTTACTTCACTGATGAATTTTACAGGCGATGAGGCTCAAAGTTATGTATGTATATACCCATTACTTTAGAGGTGTAATGTAAGGGGTTACTTATATGGTTACGGGAATGGAAAAAGTAATGTGTCTAAAATAGACTTTTAAAAAAGAGGAATTTTTATTTAAAAAAATTATTACAAATATTTTAAACGTTATAAAAAATAATGTCATGATGGGAATGGAAGCAGGGAATTCAGATTGCCAGCCAAGAACTACCCACTGAGCTATCGACGCATATAGTATTTACCTATATGTTTCGGCTGTGCCGAAAAAAAATTTTTGAGGTGAAAAACTTTTTTGGATGCGGAAACGAATTTTTTTAGGTGAAAAAAATTTTGAAGTGAAAAATTTTTTTAGATGAAAAAAATTTTTTGTGGTGAAAAAAAATTTTAATGGTGAAAAAAATGTTTTTAGGTAAAAAATATTTGAGGTGTACAAAATTATTATTAATTTCTAAGCGATGGGTGAAAAAATATGAGAAAATATATTATATACCAGTCGCTACTATGAAATTGTACTAAAATACACTAATTTGTATGGAAAATTTAGAGGTATCACATTTTCACCCATAACTTTTTAACCGCTGGACCGAGTTTTCTCATTTTCAATACTAAACTGCTCGGAAGGATGTACAATAATCTGGGTAAAAATAGGTACCCCCGCTTGCATCTTCGCGTCGTGATCACCATTTCAACAGACAGACAGACGGACATCGCTAAATCGACTTAAAATTGCATAAGGATCACGAATATATATACTTTATGGAATGACAAACTGATATATACCCTCACCATATATGATGGAGGGTATAAAAAGAAGTTTACTGACTTTCGTTGTGGCCTTGCAAGCATTCTGGACGCCCAGTTGAGGTCTCTACACCCAAAACAATTGAAAAATTTCACCATATGGTGTTGGCCGATCGGAGATTGAATGTGCAATAGATTAGGGAAGATATAGGCATATCACATGGCTCAGTGGTTTCAATTTTGAACGATCACTTGGGTATGAGAAAGCTTTCCTCAAGATGGCTGACGCGTTTGCTCACAATCGACCACCAGCGGAAACGCGTGACAGCTTAGTTTGCATGGCAAAAATCCATAAAGTAGACTACGAATTGTCCCCTCATTCGCCTTATTCTGTGGAATTATACCCCAAAACTAAAGAAATGGCTGGGTGGAAAGGGATTTAGCTCCAACGATGAAATTATTGATAAAACAAATGCATATTTTATGGACCTCGAAAAACCCTGTTTTTTTGGAAGGGATTCAAAAATTCGAGAAACGTTGGACTAGGTGTATTGAGCTAAAAAGAGATTATGTTGAAAAATATTTTTTTTTGCAAAAACACGATGTTTGATGCAAAAAGTCACGGAATTATTGACCCACCCTCGTAGATTTTCAAAAAATTTCAATTATGACTTTACGTTTATAAATCATGCAATACGTTATCAGTGATCGGTAGCTCAATACTTCATGCTTGCAAATGATGCAAAAGGTAACGTGCTATCATTACAAGGTAATGCATGAGTATATCGCACCAATAACCAAGGTTTTGCTGAGTAGACTTGAAATCTTAGTACCTGTAAATTTAACTACAACTTTTTAAACTTTTATCTTCGCTATTAAAATAAAATTTTAAATTGTATTTCATCCTTGAAGCTGAAAAGAGTATGAAATTTCACTTGATTTCTAGAAAAATTGTGTATAGGCACTGAGAGAATTATCCTTATAATATTAATGAGTCTTTGAATAAAAGCTATGAATTTGCAATTTAAAAAAATTAGCTCTGTGCGGTTTACTGGAAAAAATTTTTTTTCGTGTTACGTGAATTAATAAAAATTATGTAATTTAAATTCATATTTTTAATAAAAATGTTTTATTGCCAAGCAACAGGGATTACATATTTGTCTTAATTATACGTTATTTTCTGAAATAAAATAACAATAATATTTTAAGACCAAAAAAAATAATAAAATAAAAATATCAAGCAGTTTTATCAATATCCCTTTGAAAATATCTGTTATATTAATATCCCAGGTGAAAATGTTCATATATGGTCATATATGGCTACATATATGGGTTCATATATTATTCAGTATATGCTCGGATCCGAAATTTGAGGGTGTATGGTCATATATGGACATATATGAGTGTTCATATATGGTCATATATAAGTACTTTATCTAAATGCCGGTATATTAAAAATGTTTTTTTTTTTATTTTTAAACAAAAATATTGCTTTTTCAAAATTAAATGAAGTAACATTAAATCAACATTAAATTTAAGGGAAAAAGGGATATTTACATGCAATAAATTTAATTAAATTTTGGGAAAAGAGTACCAATATAATTTTTAGATTATAGTATCTTCATTTTATATAACAATTCAAACTTTCTTGTTATTATTAAAAAACAGTATTAAAAATAGAATAAATAAATAATAAAAAAATAAATAACAAAGTATGAATTGTTACATTAAATGAAGAGTTGTTGTACTATAATCTAAAACTAATATTAATATTATTAATAATAATATCAATTTAGTTTTTTTTTCCAAAATTTATGTGTGTTTATTTACTTTAAATTTGTTGCATGTAAATATCCCTTTTTTGACACATAACTGTATGTTTAAAACAGTATACAGATATAAAAAATGTTCCATTAACAGTGGTGGCGGTTTTGGAGCCATAAAATAATTCATTATGTGTGAAAAAAGGGACACTTGCATGCAACAAAATTAAAAAAAAGACATACATTTTGGGAAAAAACTACCAATATTATCTTAATTCCGCAGAACAAAGGTTTAAATTTCCCTCAATTATGGCAATATCTGATAAAAATTTAAATATATTACCCCATATATATGAATAAAATATGTACTCATATATAAACATATATGGCGTATATGAACCAATATATGGGACAACATATGCAATATATTACCATATATTGCCATATATGGATTCATATATTACCATATATGAACTTCATCTTTATATGTATTGGCCCATATCTGCTTCCATACATGACATATATGTTCATATATGCTCATATATGAAAACATATACGATCATATATGAAGCCATATATAATGATATATGAACATATATGAACATTTTCACCTGGGATGTTAAAAAAAGTAAAATCTCCTAAATTTTGACGTTTGATCTTAAACATTAGCGATATAGTATATCTCCATTTTGCCATAATTCAAAGGATTGATGTATTGTATATTATTGTACCTTTTGGATTATTTTAAATACAAAATAACTACCTGCTGGTAATGGATGGCAGAAGTACTTATATGTACATGCAAAATAATGATTTACTGGTAGTTGCAAAAAAAGTAGCGATTTCGTATTTCTGTTTTAAAGATTATATTTATTAATTTAATTTAATTTGAAAGACTTCAGAACAAAACAGAAAGTTGCCTGCTATAAAAATTGATTTTGCCAAAAGTTTTATATTTTAAAAAGGTTTTTAATATAAAGTAACATTGCAGCTACATGTAAAAGATTTTTTATGAATTCAAAAACAAATAATTCTTATCGATTTTTTGAAGTAAGAAAATTTTACTGAGGTTCTCTATTGTTGTACTAAGATTACTTTCTTACTTTACTATTGTTAGATACCACTTATTTCCTCTTGTAACCGAGACGGTAATGACCCCCTATACATTTTGGCACATCGCAAACGAACGAAATTATGCGACGAAATTGCCTGAAATTCCAACAAGCATTTGTTTATTGTAAGAAATGTAGTCAAGTAAATTTTAAAAATGTCAAGAAAAGAGCTATCAATAGGAAAACGAAAAGTAATAATCAATTGTACTGAAATGAGTAAATCGTACATCAAAACTTCTAAAACTATAAATAGGAGCAAATTAGCAGTTAAAAAAGTTATAAATCTGTCCTGTTGAAGCCAATATTAAGAGTTGAATCTAAGATAGATACAGACTTGAAAAAACCATTAAGGAAAGATTTTTCTGTGGATACAATACGTAGGTGCATTAATAGGGCCGGGTGCAATGTTCGCACTGTACGCAAGAAGCCGCACATTATCAAAACAAACAAAAAAAGGGAATGAACTTCGCAACGGATTATAAAATAAAAGCAAACGACTTTAGGGAAAATTAATTTTCTCGGAAGAATCAAAATTAAACATTTTTGGATCGCACGGACGCGAATTTGTGTGGCGAAAAAGTGCGAAGAACCAAATTCAAAGAATACTAGAAAAACTGTGAATCATGGAGGGTGATGTCAACAATTTGGTGTTCATTGAGATGATGATGGACAAAACAGTTTAAATGAACATTCTGAAAAAAAATATCAGAGTGCTGAAAAACTAAAAACTCGTGGTAGTTATTATTTTCAACAGGACAACAATCCTAAGTACAATACTAAGATGTGGATCGCATATAATACACCACATATGACAATTTCTAATAAAGCTCAGCTAAATGAAGTACTTTTGATCGAATGGTGTCAAATTTTCAAAAACTACACAAAAATCCTTGTGCACTGAATGCCAATATGCTTGAATGAACTTTTACGGAAATTCTTTTAAGTACTTGGTAAAGAAATCCAGCTCAAAAATCGTTAACTTTTTCCCGAATGTCAAGTTTTTTGTGAAAAATCTTATTAAAAATACCTTCATGTAAAAATTTCATCAAAATCGAACATTTAAGACAAATTTTTCAATAACAATAAACAAAATAGAACTAACTACCAGACTCCAATGATTTTTTCTGAAACTATACTAAAGAATTTATGATTAGCACAGTTGATAAAAAACCCTTATGATGTAAACGATTTTAAAAATTAAAATGTCTACGTGTTGTTTACAGAAAAAAATTAATTAAGGATTTTAACGGTTATTTTTGTTTGATTTTAATTATATTAATAAATTTTTCCAAATTTTCTCAAGGATTTAGCTTTTACTTACAGAGAAAATAAAATACTTAATAGCAACATCAAGAGTCAATTTTACATTGTCACTCTTATTTATATTTACAAAATTTTATATTCATACGACATTAATAAATAGCCGGAATTTTAAATAAATTAGTCACCAATTGTCATAAACAAAATAGAACTAACTACCAGACTCCAATAATTCTTTCTGCAACTATACTAAAGAATTTATGATTAGCACAGTTGATATAGTTGCTGACAAACACACGATGCATGTTGCCAAATACAATCGCGTGTATGGCTCCATGAGCTCCAGCTGCGAAAAGGGATAAAACGTATACAAATATTTTAACATATCCGTTTTGAAGCAGAAAGATCATTTACCTTTGTTAATCTGTGTATGTAGTAGGTATTACCTTTATACAGATGGCTTACTATATGAATAAGTTATTGAAAATACAAACTTAAGGCCAGTTTATAAAAAACAAACTATGGATCAAAAGCGATATTTTAAACAATTCGTTTAAATACTTTTTTTTTGCCTTATTTCGATTATTGTAGATAAATTGTGGCTAAAATTTTGATTTGGATATTTTGTTTGATACAAACATTAAGATTTGTCAATTTTCAGTTACGGAATTTCAAATAATTTTGTTAGGGTATTTTAAGGTTAACGATATTTAAGCAAATGGTGTTGGCAATATGGCTAAAAAAAAAATTTGGCATTTTGTACATCCTGAGTTTAATACCGTCTTTTATTAAAGTCACATCGTTAGCGATATTTTAAGGTTAACAATAGTTCTTTGAAAGGATTTTGAATCGGTAACGGTGTTTTAGGGTTAGTGTTTGCCAATTCTGTTGTTTTTGTTAGTAAAAAACATCAGAATAATCGCATAATATATATATTCAGAAGATGTTTTTTCAATCGATGTTCAACCACATCAGACCAACAACAGATGTCACTTAGACCAATTCAATTAAATAAATTTCGGAATCAGTTTCACAACTGATGAAGTACTGGCTCTGCAGCTAGTTCCGGAACTGGTTATAGCAGAATATATCGACTTTGCAGTAATAGATACGGTGTTAGAATCGACAATGGAACAGGTTATATGATCTTCAACCAGCTTTTTGTAACAAAAAATTTTGTTGGGTTACTTCGCAACTAAAAACAATGGAACCTTATTTAGCTGACAATACAAATTTATTATCGCATATATTTATAAAATAGAAAACTACAATATTTTAATACTTTAAACATAAGCATAATTAGCAATATGACCCATAAAAATAACAGAATCCTTGTGTTTAATACAAAACACAAATGGATGATCAGCTTCGAATTTCTTAGTACGTGAGAAAAGATTTTTAAGACCTTAAAAAGTAATAAAGAAAAAGGAAAACAAAATATTAAAAGCGTTGCCATTATTTAAAAACAAAAAACGTATTTTAACATACCACCAGATTCCAAAGGTGGTTCGCTACCAGCCTCTGAAACTTCCACATAAGCTTTATGATTAGCACTATTGATATAGTGGCTGACAAACATACGATACATATTACCAAAGTCACCACTGCGTGTAAACATGGTTGTGACACCCAACTGTGAAAAGATTGTATAAATAAATATTTTTTTTTTTTTAAATCTATATTAATCACTTTAATGCACGACATCATTTTACCTGTTTAAAAGGTTCCTCTAGATTTACTCCAAATGAGGCACTGAATTTTGGTAAATAAATTTCTACTTTTTGAGAGCTTAAACCTTCATCTAACAATGCTTGTAAATTTTTACCTTTTAAACTTTGCAATAAATCACGTAAGCCATCATTGCGATTAGGCAATATTACAACCATGGAAAAGTCAGAATTTTGATAGGGCATTTCTACGACTTTAGCATCCAAAGTACTTAATTCACCATAGTTAAAATTATTTAGAGTCCACATGGTATCAACCTTAATAGATTTGCGTGCACCAGTAGAGAAACTACGCTTTGAAGTCTTATCAACACGAAATGCTTTTTGCCATGGGGCACTAAAGGTGATACCATTAACGATAACTCCTTCTGTTAAATCATTTAATTGTTGAGGAGCAAGTATGTTCGTAATTTTACCATTCGTTTTAGTTTCCATAGCTTTGCTTACACGTTCTGCAGTACGTTTATTATAGGGAGGATGAAAATCGGCTTTCTCAATGTTGGACTCAAAATTACGTTGGGCCACATCTTTGAATTTTTGTCTAAATTCAAGATTTTCATTTATATAAATATTATTAGCCATGCGTATGGTATTATCGCGACCAAAGGTTTGTTGAAATTCACCAAAACTTTTAACAACATCCTCAGGATCACTAGCACCTAAACGTAAACCAGTTTGCATTTCGGTGGCAGTTTTACCCTTGGCTCCATAATAAGCCAAGGCCATAGAAATTTGTACGGCTGCTGGGGATACGACAACATTATCATTCAATTTTTCCGCGGCCACAGCATTGTAAAATTCAGAAGAAAATAAGTTTCTGTTTATAGTTTGTGCAACATTACTGGCCAGTTTGCCAATTGTACAATGACTTAAGGCAGCAATTACAGCAATTAAAACTAGAATTAAATATTTATATAATTATTTTTCTAAGTAATGCGGTACATATATTTTGCTTTTTTTCTATTAGATAAGCATACTAACACAACTGCCACTTCATTTCTATTATCTTTGAAAAATTATTTTAAATTGTTCGTCTAATTTTAATTTACAGCTTTTTGTGCGCTCTACCAAGTGTAAATCAATACTAAAACTCATATTTAAATTTTTTTCTGTATTTCAAAAAATGAAATGAAAATCACTTTACACTGGATCACTTTTAATTTAGCTATATGTCTTTGGACAAATATGTTTCTTAAATAATGATACACTGTAAGAATATTGAATTTATAAAACAATTTAACAGCGAGGGATATTGTTTAGTTTCACGGCGATATTATAAAATAATGAAAAAATCGGCCAAAACTTTTTAAAAACAATTTGAGCTCAATTTCATATGAAGAATTACTCACTATTTCGGCGATAATTTCCAAGTTTTTGGTTTAAGTGCATAAATTTTCGTTATGAAAAATTGACCAACATAAAACACAAAATATTTCCCAAATTACCAATTTTTTTATTTTTTTTTTATGCAAAATTGTTCCAAAGTGAGGTTTTAAACAACTTTTGATAATTCATGTTGCTTAGTTTAAAAAAAATGTTAATTTTATTAATAAGTCGTTGAATTTACTTTGTGATATTGAGATGCTTGTGTCGCAGACGAATAATGTACTTTTCAATCAAAATCGGGCTCCATTTTTGTAAATAAACTATTTTGAAAAGTCTTTTGTTTGTTTACGTATGTAATTTATTTTAAAGGAAAGGAAATGATGCTAATAAGATTTTTATCTTTGTGGAATTAAGGGAATTGCTACGCAACTATGTCAACAGCACAAAGAAAATTTTTACTTAAAATTTGATATTTTCCTATTGTATATTACAAAAAGTTTTTGTCAATCTTAACAGATTCAAGAAATCCTATGATCATTGGAATTGTATGACAAATCACGCAGATGAAAATTATGGTTTAACAGCATCATGTGTGATTGTGATTGCGAAATGGTCATAAATGATAATAAAATTATGCTTAATGATCATAATTTGTTCAAATAGGTTCATGTTTGTATCAATAGGATAATACTAATAATATTTTCGTATTTCCAATATGAGACGATATGATGCTGCTTAAAATATATTTTTTCTCTGAAGATATTTAATATGCTTCATTAAAAGCCTTTTTAATTTTGTTTTTTTCGGAAATATATTGGATTTTATTTAATTCTTGTTTTTGATTGAATTTTCGTAATTTTGTGGTTGAAAGCCGTTTGCAAAATATGTTCGTGGGTATTGCAGTCATTTGCGTTAGTTATATCATCTTTCGATAATACATTTTGGGACATTTTGTACAACCAAAATTGTACCATGAACTGCAGTACTTCCGATAATGATGATGAGGTACGTCCATTGCTGAAATCAATAAAGAATGATATTTCTAAATAGCAGTATTTTGGCAAGATGCATACTCCTTTACCTTCCACTGTGGTGTGTGAAAATGCTTTAAAACCCACAAATTTCTAAACTTATCCGATATTTACCATGTTATAGAAATTTTTAAATTTTTTAGGCTCAAAAGTCAAATTGCTGTTCTAAATTTTGGCAAAAAATGTATCTACACTGAAAAAATTTAGCTGCACTGAAAGCTCTACTAACGGAGAGCTTCCATAGAAAGGGACGAATTTCTTGGTCCCTTCTTGGATCTTAATAAGAAAAAACCATTCTGTAGGCGGACATCTCCATAACCGAACAAAATCAGCGCGGCGGTCGGTGTCCGCCTACGGGAGCTGTATATCATCCCTGAAACAGTTAATTTCAATCAAAATAGTATTTAAAAGAAAAAATATATATCACAAAAAGTTGCCATAAATAAAAAAATAATGCAGTAAAAATATATTTCCGTTTAAAATTTGATACCATAAAAGTTTAATGAGTAAACTAGAAAAATACTATTCTTTAAGTGTAAAATAGTAGAAGCATATGCTTTGGATTTTTAATGCAAATTATTATCAATTTAAAACGTAAACAAACATTATAGTGTTATTAAATTAATGTGTGTTGGATGTTGAGTAACCGAGCATTTACAATAAGCAACACACAACACTATGTTTGATAATAGAAAATAAAAAAAAATCGATCTAAAAAATAATAATTTTAAAAGTATTGTTATGGCGAATTAGTAGTGCAGACTTAATTAGAATTAACTTATGTAAAGAGCAAGTTAAATAAAAACAATCAGTATAAATTAGTTACTTTTAAATAATACAGTATTATGAACCGAATACTATATCACTAAAGCACACGTACATAAGCTAAATATGAAAGACTAGCTATATATGAAAAATGTGTAAACTTATACAAATTTATTAAAATCAACAAAACAAGTTTTAGTTATTGAATGAGTGTCTAATATGTAACAGTTAATCAAAACAAACAGATAAGGCCCAACTATATTGTTACGATTTTTAAATTTTAAATCGTTGATTTATACACTACTAAATAAATCAATTTATTTTTATATAGCACATAATAAACTACAGTTTAAATTTTCTATAGCAACTCTTTATACAAAACTTCAAGAAATTCTATTAAATTACAATTTAACAGGAATTTTGAGTTTATTCAATTAATCACCACTGGGTGCTGGTATTTATATGTGTTTTGTGCAATCTGCTGGAAGTTTGTAGAACTATCCAAAACCTAATGTTACAAATGACGAATGCTAGAAATATCTAGCAGGTTCTACACTCAAAAAAGAAGACATGAACTAAAAATTAATCCAAAATTTTTTTTAAACGGTTTAAAAATTTTCCTCAATTTAAGTAAAATTTTATTAAAACTTAGAAAAATTTTAGTTTATATACTCAGAAATAGTTCATACCTTTTTTAAGTAATATTTCTTGATTTTGGAAAAAAAAACAACTATATTAAATAAAAATTTATAAACTTTTAAGAAAAACATCTCAGTTTTAAGAAATAAGAAAATAACATAATGCAAGGACAAAATTTAGCTCCATTTAAGATTTTATAAAAATCTTCACAAGAAGCTTTGAATAAATGTTTTAATTTTATTTTAAAATATAGACAATAAACAATAAAATTCATACATTATTTGTATGAACTTGATTTTAACTGTAAAAAACACTTAAGGTAAAGAAAAATACAAACAATATTTAAAGCACTTTAAAGATAATTTAAAGATAATTTTCATTTAATCAACAAAGTGCTATTTAGAATATATGTTCTTATTTTTAGGGAGTTAAGACCTAGTTTTTAGAAAAAAAATCTTAAATAAAATTATTCTTAAAACCAAGGAAACATTTCCAAACTAACAGTAAAATTTTAGATAATGTATGAACTAGTTAGGAGGAAATTTTACTGTTTTTTAATAAAATAGTAAAATTTTGACCATACTTTAAGTAAAGTTTGTTTCTTAATTTCAAGGAAAATTTTATTAAATATTGGTAAAAAGTGTCTTTGACGCCATTTTCATTTCAATATATCCTCCAAATAAGTTTATTTTTCTAAATTCTAGTTCATTTTTTTTGGAGTGTAGTCTTTGCTATGTGTCGCAGTTGAGTTGCCAGCTTACTAGAATTATCCGCCAATTATATTGCAGTCAAATGTTAACTAACATGATGGAATGTTCCGGTCTTTGCTATTAGTAAAGAGTTGCCATTGATGGCAACTGACTTACACAATACAACAATAAAAGTGCGATACCACACAAACGTATGGAAGTACCAATATTTAGCTTAAGTCTACTTTTGAAAAGTTCCCTCGCTAAATGTCTAGTATATATTCAATCGAAACTTATCAATGTCTTCTTAAGCAAATCAAGAACAATTTAAAATAGTAAAATATAATAAAATAGAAACAAAAAATTAATTAAGTCAAAATTTAATCAAATATTATCAAACGATAAGAGAGTAGTGGTTACAACTTAATACTTTTGTTTTAGAAGACTGTAAAAGATACAATAAATTTGAAAAGTTACCGTTCGCTACATAGATGGGCACACTGCACTATGTTTGAAGTGCATAAACAACTGAAGGAATTAGTAAATGTTTATTGATAATGAATTTTAAATTTTATTACCAGTAAATTTTTACTGATTACTAAAAAAAATTGCAGCTAGCAGTAAATTTTCACTGGTAATGAAATTTAGTTTGCATTAAATTTTTACTGATTACTGAAAAAATGCATTAATTAGTAAACTTTTACAGATAATGAAATTTAATTTGCATTACCAGTAAAATCTTACTGATTACTGAAAATTCAATGAAATTTCATAACAGGAAGTAAATCATATAGACACTACTTAATTAAATCTAAGTTATTTTTTTTAAATACTTTCATTAAAAACTCCTGTAATAAAAATGGTAATGCTTTAAAAATTTAATTTCAATTAAAAATTAATCAATTGAAACCAAATAATAAAAAAATATAATTTCATATTGATACTTTACTAGAGCAAAACTTTGTCCGTTTTGCCCTGTCTAGTTTATTTACGTTACAACAAGCTAATAACCTTTAGTGCCAGTGAATGATATAATTTGAAATTGCAGGATTAATAATAAATACAAAAAAACACGATATTTTATTAGCTAAATCCCCGTTATTGCATGTCTTGGAAACAATGATATTTCGAAGTGATAACCACATATTTTTATAACCAAACTAATAGAAAAAATATATAAAACCAAACTTAAGAAGTTTCTAAACATCACCGAATTTTTTTCGAAGTACAATTTTTGCTTTTTGCGCAGTTTTTGCAATAAAATATGCAATCTTCGAGTACGAATTGCTTTGTAAATAAATTACAACTAAGCAACTTTTATTATGCATATTTTCAGAGCCCCCATTATACGTTTTTATGGTCGGCCGGTCAGACCGATTTTAAAACCGGTCGGCCAGTCTTTACGGTCAAGACCGGTCGACCGTAAGACCGGATAATATTACCAACATTAAATTGTTGGAGTTGATCGAGACTGGTTAAAAAACAAACATGTCCTTAAAATATCTGCTGAGAGCTAATATGACATGAAAAGCACAGGCAGTTCATAAGTTAATTTCATCTTTACTTAATAAATCGACGTAAGGTTAGCTCAATCAGCTTTTCCCATTAAATTTGGGAGTTAGATAAAGGATATTTACACTATTAGATGCGAATAATGACGTTGAAGGTCGTAGCTGACTAGAAATGGCATTTCATTCGTCTAATATCTAATAATGTTTCTTTCTATTCCCCATTACTAGAAAAAAATTCAAATTTTTCTATTTAAAAAGAAATATTATTAATATTCTTTTTTATCACAGTATGTTCCCGACAAAGTTAGTGCTGCAATATCGCTTTTTTGGCAAAGGCATTACTTATTTTCTGATAGTTTCATCGCTGAATTTGACATTGGCGTATCTTAGGACGGAAGTATTTAAATATACATAGCTACTTACCACTACTTTTACTTTACTCTAAGAAAACAATGAAAATGTTTTTGCAGTATTTACGCTGTGTTACTTTATATGAATGCATTAAAATAAGTTTTTAAGTTATTAAGTATTCTAAGATTTCATAAATTGAAATCTGAGCAAATAAGATGAATTTAAATTTTGCTGAAGTTTGGATATGCAATACAGCAGACAAAATAAAGGAACCAATTATTTATATTTTCGGCTCACTCTTAAATTTATCGGTTTTAAATGGTGTAACCGCATTCGACAGATTGTTAGATTTTTTCCTATAAGTTAACTCAGTGTGAAACCCAGTGTAAGTCAAATGTTAAACAAAAGTATAAAAAATTAACTTAAAAAAATAGTGAAATTTCTTTAAAACTGTTTTCTCATTAATATCTATGAATCTGTGAAAACTTATATTTTGAAAATAATTTGAATAACTTCTTGAAATATAGAAAATAGGCTACAATTTATGCTCCATAAGTTAGGAAAGGAGTGATTTTTAAGGTAGACATCTGGTAGATATCCAAATCACTTCTTTTTTATGATAAGCGATAAAAAATTATATCCTGTAATTGGTGGCGACTTTCTGCTACCACATTCTCCATAACTTTTCGTAGAATTTCGGATATAATGGTCATGTTTTTATTACGAATGTTGGTTTTTAGTTGGGAAATGTTTCTTGGTTTGATTACATACACTTTTTTTAAGATATCCCTAAATAAACGATTAGGAGCTGTTAAATCCGCTGAACTTAGATGCCAGTTTAATTCGCTGTTGCGACAAATAAGGAGTTCGCCAAATATATCCCTGATTCAAAAACTAAAAAGTTTAGGAAGTTAAATTCCCCATGACCTCTATAAAATTATACAAAAAAAGAAAAATAAGAATTAAAAAAGTTTTTAGTTTTTAAGTTTTTATATACATCGAGGCTAAAAACCAAAAAACTCTAATAAATATTACTGTAGTCCGAATATAACTTAAAATTTTTCTTTTTTATTTTATATAAATATAACATTTTTAGTCTTTTTTAAATTTAGTACCATTTTTGTGCCAGTTTCAAAAATAGTTCAAAATATACTTTTTAATAGGTTTTTTGTTCACGCGCTGCCTTCTTTAAAAGGGTCTAGCTTTTCTAAAACTTCGAGTTCTGATGAGATCTTTTGCGCGACCGAAATATGTGCATGTATCAACCCAGCTAAAAATAGTTAATTTGCTTTGTTTATTGTAAATATACGGAGGTTGAAAGCTCAATATAATCTTACAATAATAATGAAAAAAGTTATAAAGAATTCTAACCATATACCTCATTCTGCGCCACCCTGTATATAGAAAAATCATTGTTTATCGATGACAGCAATGGACCAGTTTTTTTTTTTATTACCTCAGTCTTATCATTATCAAAAGTAATGCAAGTGTGCTATTTAATTTTTGTGAATTTTTTAAATAAAAAAACTAGAAAAATATACAAGAAATCTTTTGATTAAGCACTGGGACTCAAACCCACGGCGTTAGGTCTTGGATTTAAATGGATAAACTATGATTATGTTAACTATGGGATTAACGAGATAACATTCCATCAAAAACATGTTACCAACAACTTACCAGCCTATTTACCCGCATAATTTCGTTTGTTAGTGTTGTCCAATATATAATGAGTACTCTTTATTTTTTGGCTCTTTGTTAGCGAAGGGGTAATGACAACTTCGCGAACAAACGTAATTAAGCGAGTAAATAGGATAGTAAGTAGTTTATACCTTGTTTTTGCTCGGATCCTTTCAAAAAATTATGGATGGATTTTTCGCAAAAATATTTCATTTTCTTCTGTGGACATTTTTTCAATATGAGTCCCTTTTAACAAATTGATTTTCAGGAATTTTAGGTCCAAATTTTATTTTTCTTCTTCTTTAGCAAAGGTTTCCTAGATTTTTACCACACTTTTAATAACACTGTCGTGCAGGAGATGCCTAAAGATGTGGTGATGTAAGTTTTCCCTTTGTTGAGGTTTTCCCTTCTGGAAAGATAAAGCGGGGATGTGTATGCTGTAAAGTGAAAGTTTTATTTTGGTTGTGGTTTTGTATATTCTTTTGTTGGGATTACCTTCTTTTTCATAGCTAACAGCTAGGTGTATAATCCAAGGCATTTAATGTCAGAATCCCAAAATAATTAAATCCTATTTGAAGGCGTTTTTTAATCGCTCTTTTAAAAGAAACTAAAATTTTTCGACTACTTATAAAAATGGCATTGTCGAATTAAAATAATGAGTCTTGAGAGTAAATAATATATAGTTGACCCTATTTCTACGGCCTATATTTATTAAGATATTAAGCTGATATTAGATTTAATATAAGTTTTATTGTTTCTTTTACTAAAAATATATACATATAAATTCATAAAATTTTAAAATTCTACTACATGTCCTATAAAAAATATTGCACTGGGATTACGTATCACAAATATAAATGGATGATCAGCAATAAAATATTTCATATTGATGGGAACTGATAATGGAACATATTTGGCAACTACAGAAATAGAGAAATAATTAGTACTTTAAATTTGAATTATTTTTTATATTAAGTGTAGCTTTTAACTTACAAGTAGCAGCGGCTGCTTCAGTACCAGCTTCTATATAACATTTATGCTTCACTTGATCGACAACTACGGACTCTTGCTGAAATAGATTTATTTTGCCTTCTTTGTTGAACAATGCATTGAGTCCCAACTGTGTAAAATTAATTATAATGACAATTAATAATTTTAAATTTTATTATTAGTATATTTTTAAAAAAATATATAAAAACATTTGTTTAAAGATGTAGCTTATGTAGTATTTATTAAAATGATGTAGTACATCTAAACATTGAAAAGACTTTTCCAAAATTTGAATCAAATAAAAACACAATATTTTTCTTTTCATTGTTATTTTTTTTATTGAATCATAAAGAACGCAGGATAGAGTTATCTATGGAATAGCACATCGAAAAAATGGCCTCGTCGGCTTTGCTGGCACAGATACACTCTTTTGTCGAAATTATTTATGACCATATTGTATAAATGCGGCTGAATTTCGTTGATGCAGTGTTAAACTTCCTCCGTCAATACGCGGGATAATGTGGGCTTATTGGCATGGACTTCAAATAACCCAATAAAAAGGAATCCAATGCTGTTAAATCACCCGAGCAAGGGGCCCTTTTCTGATAACCGAAACGTTTCCTCTCAGATACTGGGGTGTACTCTAAACACCCAAAAATATTTTATATTTTTGTAAATTTTGTACTCCAATTTTATTTTTCAGGATTCTGCAGTATTTTATTTCACCAGTTGACAACTTTTTTTATCTATATTTTGTGTGTATTGCAAATACAAAGCTTTGGTGCTACACAAAACAACAAAACATTAACACAGCAAATTAATATACACCAGCAAAGAATCATTGTTGACACTTAGTATTTTTCGGGTAATTTTCGTGCTTTTTAGAACTTTGCATATGGTATTTTTACAAATGCACTCAAAAGATTTTGTCGATAGAATTTACAGAAAATTACACTTAAAGCCATATGAAAAAGTATTTACTTTTAAAATAACTTAAAAAATTTGTTTATAACTGTTAAGAACAAACAAAAAAAATAGTTGGCAAATTTTTACTATTAAAATTTTGAAACAACTGTCAAAAACTGGCCAAAAATAATGTTACTTTAATAAAAAAAATTTCTTACGATTACAAAAAACTCTGTAACTACTCCATCCTAGAGTTTGCATTAAAACGCA
The DNA here is from genome assembly GCA_949748255.1 of Eustalomyia histrio. Taxonomy (NCBI): domain Eukaryota; kingdom Metazoa; phylum Arthropoda; class Insecta; order Diptera; family Anthomyiidae; genus Eustalomyia; species Eustalomyia histrio. The sequence continues at coordinate 70,895,566 of OX456527.1, read as the reverse complement.
ATATTTTTTAACCACGGTTACGGTTAAAATGGATGCGGTTAATCGCTCTCAATTTAGTGTACAGTTTCCGTTTGAATGGATGGTAATTTGTTTGCTCGTATTATCGCCATTTTTTACAAAAATCCCATAATCAAATTTATACCTTTTTTTAAACAATAGAATTTTCAATTCAAACTACGTAAATGCTTAAGACATCGCTTATTACAAGGGCAAGTCATAAGTCTGTACAAAATCATATAACGAAAACTAAGAATTTAAAACAAATTAGGTTTTCAAAAATATCAAGTTAATTTTTATGAAATATGGAAAAAAATAGTTTCGTGTTGTCATCAAACGATTCTACTTATGTATAAGGCAAAACACCAAAGAAAATCAAAGATGAGTTAAACGAAGTCCATGACACATCTGCACAAGTATTTAAGGCTATATACAACTGGATAAATAAATTTAGACGTACCGTACTGTATCAAATTGTTGTTAGAATTGTTGCCGCATCCGGCTGGTACTCCACATTCGGCTGCCAGCGAATTTTTCCTTTTTCAACCCAAGAAAATGTGTTTTTTTTTATTTTGTAAAGACTTATTGATTTGCCTTCATATCGTTTGGAAAAAATAAAATAAAACATTTCAGAATTTATCAGACAAATTATGCTTAATTTCATACTGAAAAGTTGAAATTCGAATTACATAACTATTGAAAATGACAAAAGTTGCGTACAAAACGACAGTTTTTTTTTTGTTGTCTTAGTTATATTATAGTTAACTCACTCTAAAACTCAGCGTAAAAGAATTTTTTCAACAAAATTACAAAAATATTAATTTTTTACACCAGTTTTATATTAAAATATTTACAAAACCTGGGTTTTGAAGAATTTAGTTTTAACAGTAACAGCATTAAGATTCGTGCGGTTGAAACCGAAATGCAAACTCGACTCCATTCTACTTAAAATTTAAAGTCAAAATTCCAAACAATTGTGCAGTTATAAAGTTTTTGTGCATTGGATAAACAATAAATTTTTCTGATTTGCATTTTCAAACTAATTTTTAAAAACAATCTAACTATAACCACAAAACTATATAAAATTATCAGTTAACTCAAAAAATACTCTTTTAGTAAAAAAATAGTTTAAACAACTGTAACGATAAATACAGTACTTCTCGTTACGTTATTTTTTAAATAAATGCTATAATACATGTTCACGTAGTAATGTGCGAAATTTTTGAAATGTTTTTTCGATTTCTTACGTTTTTTATTCCTCCGTATATATTTTGTATTTATTTCTTATTTTCTTAATTTCTTTAAAAAAGGAAAAGATTTTCTCACAGTGTTTTGATACTATTTTTCATTTAATCCTTTTTTGGCAAAAAAAAATCAACCGTTTTTAAAATGCTAAAGTACATTTTTAAATTCTAAAGAAAAAGTTTCAATATAAAAATAAAATTAGAGGTGGACAACACAAAGTTGAAAACACGCACGTCACTGACGACCAGGAAATGTCTCATTGAATTGTTGGATGAGAGGCATGACACGTTGCACCGTCTTGTTAAAAACACAAGTCGTTCACATCAGTTTAGGCAGTAATAAAGCAGTGAAACGAAGTGGGTGTGTTTGTTATTCGACAATCACGCGTCTGTTATGTTAACCCCAAATACGGCAGTATTAATAACTAACAAAGTATTCAAGGTGAAAATGTACTTCATCGTTTGGGATGGCACATCTTTGAAAAAATTTCAAATAAGAATAAAAATGTATTCTATAGTGCAGTGCTCCATTTTAAATAACTCGAAACTGCGAGCTGTCAAACTGTTTTATTTGTCTTTGCGTTGGCAATACTTTCTTGCACAAATTGCGGCAAATTCAAATCTTGCGTGAATTTTAGGACATCCCGAGGTGACAAAAAATCTTTTTAGAGCTCCTCAAACATACATACACAGCTTATTGTAAATATGAGATTATGTGAAAAATGTTAGCCAAATGTTACCAGTGGATTATGTTTCTACGAAAATTTTTAATGAATTCCGAATGAATTTTTAGTAAACTTATGTTTGCATCAGATGAAATACATCAACATACCATCCAAAAAAATATTCATTCAACAAGTTCAAGTTCTATACTAATTCGTCTCCAATTAAATCTTTCACTGGGTAACAGAAAACAGATATAAATATTTCGAAATACAGGGTGACGCAGTCACGACCCGCCGAAATTCAACAGCGTATTCCTTGGCTCATTTCATGAAAATATGTCCATTACGACCTTCCCCGAAAATGCAAGTGTGCGAAATGGCAGCGGTTTAAAAATGTTTGGATTGGCGGTCGAAGGGAAGGGTAGTAGGGTAAAATTGCTAACTTCTGAACCAGGGTAAGGTCTTTTGGAGACCTTTCAGAATCAATAAAGAAAAAATTAAAAAAAGAAGTGAAACCGCCGAGATACAGAGCTTTTGAAAAAAAAATTGGAAAAAAGACATAAGAACGTGCACATAACCTCAATTTGCTCAGCCAGATGGCAGTTAACAAATGTTTGAAGATTGTTCTACCTCTTACCTTTCCAAAATGCCTTGAACAAAGCCCAGAGGTGTTACCGTTCCAATATTATAATCCTTTGATTGATTCAGAAGTTAGCAATTTACCCTACTACCCTCCGACCACCAATCCGAAAATTTTCGGGGATGGTCGTAATGGACATATTTTAATTAAATGAACCAAGGAATACGCTGATGAAATTCGGCGGGTCGTGACTGAATAAGCAGTTTTCAAAACATTTTGAATTTGATATCTGAAGTATTATAAGAGTAAGATGCCAAAGTAATACAAGGGTAAGGTGTTTGATGTATAACCAGGTAATAAGCATGTTTTTGCCAGGTAAGTACTTTAAAATGTCTGTTACAGACTTGCTCTTCTTATGCATAAACTTATTGGCGTCGTTTGTATGCCCTGTAAAAATAATTTTTGAATACTTACTTGTTTTAAAGGCTCGACTAAATCAACATCAAATTCTACTTTAAATTTCGGCAGCTTTACAGTAACTAATTCATTCTTTAATTTTTCAGCTAACAATTCTAAATTATAATGAGATAATTTGCTTTCTAATGCTCGTAAACCTTCAAAATCTTGGGGTAAAATTAACATCATTGTTAAATCTGATGTTTTGTAAGGTAATTCTACAACTGATGCCTGCAGATCATCAGAAAAATCACCATAACGAAAAACATCCTCATTAAACATCATATCAACTGGAACTTGTTTACTTCTTGTGACATAAAATTGTTGTATTTGGGTGTCATAGGTGGAAAATTTATTAAGCCATTCACTTTTGAAATAAATTGAATTCATTAATACTGCGTTGGTGTTTGGTTCAATTGCAGACGGTGTAATAATATCTCGTATTAGATTGCGAGTTTTCTCACTAACCCATAAATTAATAATATTGGCGGCTTTATGAGGTGCTTGAAAATCTATTTGTTCCAGTTCACTGGCAAAAGAATTTAATGCCATATTGCGAATATTATGATTAACAATGCCAAAATGATAATCATAGTAAAGTTTATTCGCCATTATAAGACTAATGGGTGGAGTATTGAAGGAGGCATTGTTAATTATAACCTGAAATGTATTGGCGACATGTGTTTGATTATTTGAAACTACCAATAATTGTCTCAATTCATCGGCCAGTTTACCTTCGGAAATTGTTAAGATAAATGATAATAGTGTTTGTAATGATATGGGTGAATAGACAAGATTTTGACGTTGTGCTGTCAAAGACATTATATCAAAAAGTTTTGAATTAAATGATTTTGTCGAGGGTAGCTTGTTTATCGGTGGAGAAGTAGGTGGTGGTGCGCCATAATCAATTGTTGATTGTTTTGAGAATTCGTTATTATTTTGCATATTTTGGGCATAATCAGGAATGTTTTGTCGTCCAGATGAATTAATATTATTTGTGTCATACTGGCTTTGTATGGTTTTTGAATTTGTTGCATTTGTATTTGAATGCGATAGCAATGTTGATTTTGTGAAATCACATGGCATACGGGAATTCCACAGTCCATTTATCAATTGAATCCATATTGTAGTGATGACATCTAAAATTGGCAATAAAATTTCAATTATTTTACATTTTTATGAGTTTTATTATAAAACTTACAAATTTTCCACATTTTTTATTGTTTAATTTATTTAATAATACTTTCTATAATATATATTTTTATGTAAATAATTAATTCACTTCTGAAGCTTGATTGTTGTTGAAACTGAAAATAAATACTGCTTTGATTTTATGAATATTTCTTGCTTTATACTTAAAAAGTATAAAATATTGTTTCTCTTCATTAAGAGATTTCTTTTTAAAGCTTCAAGAAATTAAGTCTTTGGAATTACTACACACGTCACACTATAGGATTCTCTTAAATTTAATACATTTTGAAAATATTATTTTTATACATGGGGTCTTTGCTATTCTTTTGAAGACGTTTCAAATTTTTTAATTTAGCTTCTATTAAATAATGCAATAGTTTTATAATCGTTGTGGCATTGTTTTCAACAACTAATTGCGGCACGTTTAATTGTAAAATTTGTAAAACTATTAAGGGATTTTCCGATGGAAACAAACAAGAAATATGAGTCATGTGGAGCCATTTATTTTTTTAGATTATTTCTTCAACTAAATCCAAAATCCATCTTAATTATGGCACCAAATTAATTTTACTTTGATTTTAAATCAGTTCGAAACTATCTAGCGCAATTTCTAAGAGCTGGTTCAAAACAAAACTATTGCTAATAGCTCAAATTGCATACAAAAAATCGGTTGCAGAATATAAATTAGAACCTATGCAAATACAGCATAAGATGTTCTGCAACCTGTTTTTCGGATTATACACTTTCACTGGGTACTGAAAATAATAAGAATTAATAGCTGAGTTTTTTATTTATTATATATATATATTCAAGATTTTTTTGAATGAAGCTTATTCTTTTTTATAGCTGATAAAATGCACATTAAGAAAAAATAGTCAAGTATTTTTGATAAAAATGAAAAATAAAATTTTTATCAAAACAAATCAAATTAAAAAAAAATCGGCTATTTTTTATGCAATTTTTAAATAATCTGTTATACTTTCCACTTTCATCTTTTATTTCAACATAAATATTGTGCAATGGTGACTAATTTTACGATCGTGTTTGAAGCGAAAAATATTTATTTGGCTATTTTAGACTGTCAAAATCGCCAAATTGACGATAAACCGTCAAAGCTGTCTTAAAGCTTAAGTTCAAAAAACAAAAATGTTACATATAAGTCTCACCGTATTGTTTTACCACGGCTTACTTCATAGCGCTGTAGCTCAGCATGTTGTATTATTTACTTTTTAACCATTTGGGAATTCTAATTGTTTTTTAATAAAAATGTAAATGATTCGTTAATTTAAAACTTTGTATATAACCTGCATTTACTAAGAATTCTTTAAACTAGAACTTTGGATATCTGATATAAAGTGGTTTCGGATTTTATTTAAAAAAAAACAAACACAATTGAGAGAAATGTATGAAATCTTTATTTGAGTCGCTAGAACGGTCTATATAATTCAATCTTTTAAATTGATTTCATGTGAATGTTGACAGTTTATACGCTGTGTCCAATTTTGGCATTCTCTCTCCAACATATCGGCCGGTATCCAACGAATAAATTCTTAATTATTGGCTTCCAGTGCGCCAACCGTTGCGGGCTTGTCCTTATAGATATGAGCCTTAATATAGCCCCACAAAATATAATCTAAAGGCGTTAAATCACACTCTTGACCCAACACGCCTCTCAAGCCATTGCTGTGTGACATGTGGCACATTCTTGTTGCAATCATATGTCAGATAAGTCCAGCTCTTCCAAGTTTGTAATTATCGCACGGTAGCGCTCGCCATTCACAGCAACGTTACTGCCTTCGTCGTCTTTGAAAAAGTACGGTCAAGTGATGCCACCGGCCCACCGGCAGCCGAGCTGCCAAAAACATTGTTGCCAAATAGAAAGTTGTTAAAAAATCACCTCTTATTATAATGTTTAAGAAATAGGTTTTGCTTACAAATAGCATAGAGGAAGAATAGTATAGAGATTGCAACGCTTGCAGCGGCCAAATAAAATTTTATACTCAATACAAAGGTTCGGAAGCTGAGAGAAAACAGGGGAAAATTGAGCAAATTTCCCTAATTTTTGCAAAAATTTGAGCAAATTTCCCTGTTTTTTTAAACCTTTTTTTAAATCCAATTAGAAAATAGGCTCAAAACTAATTGGATTTGCAAAGAAAATCAATTGGAATTGCAAAAAACAATTTGAAACGATGCCGAGTCTTTGTATTTTGCCCATATAAGCCCAAGAGAACGTTTTTTACTACGTGAGCGACATCGACATAGTGTGACAAATAGTGTTTATATTTCACTCGTATATTAATGTTATTTAATTTTAGCAATTTAAAAACAAAAATCTAGAAACTATCCAGTGTCATATAGGCTTAAACATATAAATAATGTAATTGTATGACGCTTTGTAAGTTCTGTTGCGGAAACAAAATATTTTTGTTATTTTTTTTTTTAATTTTTTTTATAATATTATGTTTTTGTTTGTGGAAATGTTTTTCAAGACTTACGTGTTTTTGTTGTCCGAACGTCGGTGTTTGGTGTTTCCAGATCACGTTTTGCTTAATGCAGTACAAGAACGAGATACATGTAGTCCCTCATTCGTCTTACAGCGAATATTTTGTAAAACCCCCATATTAGTCGTTTTCTTAACAGCTTTATTATCGAAAGTTACATTGAAGTTTTATGCGATAAATTGTGTATAGAATTTACCATATTTGTAGATTTTCTTCCAATTTAAAGAAATTATTTTATTTGAAATATGTAAATTTGCATTACCGCGAAAGCATTGCACAACTTAAAATTTAGACTTTAAAACTATTAACATTACATGTATCGTAGAGCCTTCCATTAACCGGTTTAACTGTCCACCGGTTTCTTATTTTTTAAATAATATTAAAATTGCCACAATTTAAACAAGTTTTAAATAAATTTGATGTCAGAATTATGCAATAAGGCATTGGCATTTTCATAGTAATGTATGACATGTCCAAGACTTAGTAAGAGCCAATATCGGAATATTCCAATTCAGAATTATCTTTAGATTATTTCTGCAAAGTTTTAGTCCATTTAAAGCAAGTCATAAAAACGCCGGACATGGGACCGAGATGTATGAAAAGTGAAGAGCTTTCTGAACTCAAGAACTAAAAACGAAATATTTTTGTTCCACAGTTTTGTGAACTTTCTGTTCACAAAGAACGAGTTTACGCCACTGGGACACATATGTCACTCCCGATTTAAACTCTACAAAATAGAGTTATTAAATTGTTTGGAAGGTTACAAAAAAATTAATTTAAAATTCATACATTGTTTATTTCGAGTGTTAAAGTTTCATGAGGCAGTATAGCCAGCATAAATTGGTATAATTTTTATAGACGTATACGCAACATTATTTTACTACATAATGATGTAAACTAAATTGGTGGGCCCTTAATTTCCTTCAGTCATTTGAAAATGAAGAAACTTTTATGACAATTTATCGAAGTCATAGATAATAATATCAGTCCATAAATACGTAGGAAAAAACATGGTTGCAACATGATCACTATATTATGCTTGCTTCATTCGAGTATGTTTGTAAGCACCAGTTTTTGGTTTTTAAAAAGTTTCTAACCATCAATATAGTTGCTACCATCTTTATTATGGTAAATATTTTATTATTTCATGTTCACGACTTTCTATATTAAAACATGATTGGCTGCAAACATACTGTGGTAACAAAAATTCTCACTATGAAAAAAATATTATTATTATGGAACTATAAAATGCTGACAACAATCAATGAATTATAAATCAAATAAAACATGACTTTGACATTTACAGTCACAATACTTTCATATTTTCATAAAAAAATTGTTTCAGTTCAGTCACCCATGTAAAAATGAAAATATATGATCATTTTTACTTGGGGGTTTTAAATTCGAAAATCCATTATAATATATAACATTATAATTCACACTAATCAATTTTCATTGTCAAAACCATTCTATATAATGATTTTATATTTTTTAATTCTTTTCAAAAAAAAAAAAAAAAAAACACAAATATTTTTTTTAAACAAAATATGATTATAAATTAATTTCTTGTAAAATAGCGGCTTTATTGTAGAAAAAGTACTCAGAATATTAATAAAATAATATTTTATACAAAAAAGTCTGTAAAATCCAACAATTGTCTTGTAAGAAAATGTTTCTTACACAAAATATTAGATTTTTAGAAGCTTTTCTAATAGAAACATTGTTAGATTCTCAGATTCTGCAGACTGTTTCTTAGATAAAAATTTATATATTCTTAAAATACTTAGATTATAAGGCCTTTCTTTGAATAAAAAGTTCTTTGATTCTGAGGACTGTTCATAAAAATACTTATATTCTAAAGACTTTTTCTAGTAGAAATATTCTGAGAAAAATTCTGAGATTCTAAGGGCAATTCAAAAAAAAACCTTAAAAATGTCCTTAGAATCTAAGAATTTTTCAGAAAAATTCGATAGAACCTATGTATTTTATTAAGAAAGTTGTTACTATTTAAAACTTTTTTAATTTTTATACCCTGCACCATATATGGTGAGGGTATATATCAGTTTGTCATTCCGTTTGTAATATGTCGAAATATAGGTTTAAGACCCCGTAAAGTATATATATTCGTGATCCTTATGCAATTTTAAGTCGATTTAGCGAGGTTTGTCTGTCTGTATGTCCGTCTGTCTGTCTGTCTGTTGATATCACGATCACGACGCGAAGACGCAAGCGGAGGTGCCTATTTTTACCCAGATTATTGAACATCCTCCCGAGCAGTTTGGTATTTAAAATGAGCAAAATCGGTCAAGCGGTTCAAAAGTTATGAGTGAAAATGTGAAGGTACCTCTAAATTTTCCATACAAATTTGTACAATTTTTCTGTATCTATTTTTTTCTTCTGTTAAGTAAGTAAAAATGTTATTAAGTCTTCTTATTGTTCGATTACATTTATTGTCTTACATACTATGATAACTAAGTTAACGTCAAAATGAACAATGTTAAAGTCGCTAACAGAGCAGACCTCTGTAAATAACATTGCTAAAACTAAATAACAAAAGTTCGTTACATAAATAGACAAAACATATTCATATTACAGTTCATGCAAAATTTAGTATATACGTACATCATCTTCAGCCCCTATATTGGAGGGTATTCAAAGATTCGGCACAGCCGAATTTAGCCCTTTTTTACTTTTTTTTTTAAAGTCAATAGGATTAAAGAAGATTTCCTGAAAAGTCCTTAATATTAAATTTTTTCTTTAGCAAACACGTTTCATAAAGAAACATTCATAAATTAAAGAGCTTTTTCATTTTGAATCATAATATAACTGTAGGGACCATATTTTGGTAAAATTATGGTAATTTTATGATTATAAAATGATAATTATATTATAGTACGACTATGTTTGGCACAATCATAGTCCAATAATATATGATTTTCTTTGAATATTATTGCCCCAACAATGTTTTTTCTCTGCGTATAATTATCTAATGAAAAACTTTTTTTCCACCGAAAAGCTATATTCATAGCATGATAAGCAAATTTAACTAGACGAATAAGCAATTTCAACTTGACGAATTTACCCCATATCTGGGGAAGTTTAGCCGTTTTTAGTTCTTTTGCAAACCACAGAAAAAGAAATTGAAAGCATTTCCTATTTCTATTAAAAAAAAAAATAAATGTTTGTTAGCTGCTAGTAAGGGCCTTCATATGGATTATCTCTTAAACTTTACATGTTATTTGCATTTTAAGATCAAAAAATTGGGTTTTTGCAATTACCTGTCCCGTTTTATTTATTTTTTGCCAATATTACTAAAAGATGTTGCTTATATTAGGACTTTATTACTTTATTTTATAATGCAGTCAACCATTAATTTCCACAATTTTGAAAATTAAAATAAAATTTTGGGATGAGAGGGCAGACTTTCCCATTTTTTGTCCCTCTCTCCAGGCTTTTCCAAAAACCCCGTCTTAGCTGATACCTACACCATAAGAAGAACCTTCATAACTTCCTAGCTGCAGCGGTTATGGGTGCTCGTTAAGGGGAAGAATTTTCAAAATTTGGCCTTCCTCAAAGGCGTTTTCAAAAATCCTGTCTTATTTAATGTCTACATCTAATGGAAATAAATTGATAAGGTTTTTATGGTTTCTGAGTTTCCTCAGAGTTAACAAAAATTTTGAACTAAAACTTTGTTATTCGGTATTATTATTATAACATATATTATATGCATGTGTTTTTAATGCAATTTTTAATCTAGAGGTAAAAGGAGTCTTGGTACCTCTCTTCAACCAAAAAATTAATTATTTTTTTTGTTATCATCATTTTTAAAAGCGAGTCATTTTAAGCGTGAACATGACATTGAATTAAAAATTTACTTTATGAGTAGTTACAAATACAGTTGCAAATATAGCAAACATTTGTCAAAAAGGTGAATTCGATTTGGCAAAAAACACGGGACAGGTTATTTTAAAAATAGAAAATTTTAATTTACAAATGCAAATAACTTATTAAATTTAAGAAAAACCCCACATAAGTAAATATGTTTCTTGCACGCCCTTATGTTACTAGCAGATTTTCTTTTAGAAAATTGCTAAGCTTTATCGATTAGTCTCTGGGGTCCCTTGTCAAAACTTAAGCTTGGAATTACGTATTATATAGATATGTAAAGTTTCATGGCCATTCGTTCAGCCAATAAAATATTTGAAAAATATCCCACTATGAACTATAGCTTAGTAAAACCATTAAAAATTTTACTTTTTCAAAAAATTGTATCAAGTTGATGAAAATATTTCGAAATGGAATTAGAGGCGGTATATTAAACTCACCAATTGCCGGGATGTGTATTTAATTCTCTACATTAGTATACAAATACTTTACTGTCTTTAAATTCTAATGGTACATTTTATTTAAGTTCCTCATTAATTTAAAAGTTGCAGTGTTTACTTAACTTTTTACTCATTTTTCATTCATATACCTGTCTGACAATCCTGTCAACATGTTGCCAAGAACATTTCATATGTGTAAAAGTCTCACTAGCAAACAACACAAAAAAACATCTGACAACCGATTGTTTACAGTGGTGTTTTTGCATTAACACAATGATACTAATATTTACGCTTAATTAACGTAACAAACAGTTTAGTTAAAGTATATTTATTTAAATTGCATTCGGTTAATAACAGTGGAAGTTTTAGCAACAACACCGGCATCAATGTATGTGTAAATATTTTGTATGGTTGTGATGCAGGCTCTTTTTTATTTAACTTTTGCTGCTACAAATGAAATAAGTTTATGCATGTAAATGGAAAAGCATTCTTACATAAGTAGTGCATACAGTGTCGGACAAAATATATTAAAATGCTTTGTTTAACAAAAGTACTCTGAAAGAAAAATTCTATATGTTTTACAAATTTTCTGTTCCAAAGAACCGATTGCAGAACAATTTTTTTGTCCGAAATCCTGTTTTTCTTTTAGTTCAATCAAGGTTGTTTTTTGCTTGAAATCGATCAAGATTTTTTATTTCAAACTAGAACTGCAGTGCGCTTCTTTCAATTTTATGCGACAACATTCGATATGTATCTATAATTCCGTAACTGCCGAATTTTGTTGTTAAATAATACCGTTATCTTCCGAAATTTATTGTTAAGTTAACGAGAGAAAAAAAGGTGTAGATAAGGTAACTTATGAGCATAAAAACTTTAGATCTTGTTGCACTGGTTTGCTAAATAAATAAAATAAAATAAATAAAATTAGTATTTAAGCGCACTGTCCTTAACTAGTAAGTTAAATATATAGTATTTTTCCAATTAACTTAAAATAAATAATAATTTTACAAATCAGTTAATATTTTGAACAGAAATTTTTATACAATTTGAAATAAGCATGTTTATCCCAATTGCTTAAATACGTCACCAAGTGACCATCAATTTCAAGCTGTAAGCAACAACGTCATGTACAAATTTTGATCATTTGACACATTTAATTAACAATTATGTTTCAGGGAGTCTATGACACAGTAAAAAAATGAAGTTAGAGCAATCTTGTGGTACAAACAACATAAAATGTGTAAGAGTAGGACGTAACTATAGATCTCTTTTTTTTGCACCAAACCATGGATCCAAATTAAAAAATAAAATTAAAACCCTACATAAATTCCAATAATACATGACATGTACCGATTTTTAGACGCTAAAAGACCCAAAGATTAGTCTGCAGCCTTTAAATTGTTTAATTGTTATTTGTGGGTAATTCTTTTGGAGGTTAAGACAACAAATTTTGTAGTTTAAACGAGCTCGGAAACCTTTTAAAGAACTACATATTTTTCCATATTTCTTTTTTTGATTAAATATTTTATTTTAGATAACAAACATTTTCTATCAAATTATTTGGCATTTCTATATTTTTACTGAAATTTTTCGGTAATTTTTTTATAATGAATAATATCGTTAACTGAAAAATAGAGAATCACTTTTTTGGTATATAAAACTATATTTGTTGTTAGTTAACGAAAACGAAAATATCATTAAAAAAAATATAGAAAATCGCACTACTGGGCTCGAATTACTGCATTCGTGAACGTAATTTTTCCAAACGAATTTAGTTTTTATTTCTTAAAAATAAAACATTGAAATTAAATTTTCTCCAGTAGGGATCTTGTAGATTGGTTTTATGATATTTTCAGTGAAAATTTCACTAGATCACGTTTTTTGGATCCTGGTTTTTCTTATATTTTCTTTTGATAACATTTTTAGGAAAATCAAGGTGTAAACCAGATTTTATGTTTCCTAAAATTCTCAAAAATTGTCATAACTTAAATTGCTCCTTAAAATTTTGCCTGATACTGTTTCTATGAACTTGTTTGCTTTTGTGTTGTAATTCCATGAACAAAAGGCGTTGTAGACAGCAAAAATGCATTAAATTACACGTTGTCGTGTTCTTACTTCATTATTTTGTTGTTCTTGTTGATTTTCTTACTAATATATTTAGTTTATATTTTTTATATTATATGTTCGGATATTTTCTCATATAATTTTTTAATGAATGCCAATAATTGTAGTAATAAATCAAAAGTTTAACATTTTTATATCATAATATTTACACTTGTGTTTAATGTTTAACAATTTTTTTAATTAAATGCACATTAATATTATCAATACCAATGGGACAGACATCAGAATAGTTGTCTCAAGCTCAGTGACCCTGTATTTAAATGAATAATATAAATCATATTAACAATAATTTATATTACTATATATTCTATTAAAAATCTTTTGAAGCATTTTGATTGGAGTTTTAGAAATATGAACCAAGAGAATTTTCTTGGACGAGTTTTAATTAAATTTTCCGGTAAAATAATGAAGTTTTCTTCACAAAATATTTGTTAACATTTATTAAAACGCTTAATAATTTTTATAAATTTTTAATATAACTTTTTTATTGATTGTACAAAAGTTTTAATAAACAAAATTATTTTTTTTTATACCCTTCACCACAGGTGGAAGGTTTTTTATTTCTATTACATGTGATCCATTTCTGTTTGCTATTAAAAATCAGACAGATCGGTTAATAAATGGCTGAGATATTACCAAAAAACCAGGACTACCTCTAATTTTTTCCTTAAAATCCATTTGTTTAATATGTATGTAAAATTTTACGCATAACAAACACATCCATGTGTTAAAATTCTTTTCTTTCATCTCCACCTTTTATACACAAACAACACACATACAAATATTTGTCATTTAAATAAAAACTTAACAAAACTCTAAAGAACGAAGACTTTTATATATGTACCTCTATTGACGATGATTTTGTGTGAGCTTCAATAGCTCAGTTTTCTAGACGCTATGTCACAAATACTTTTTTTTTCTCTAAGGCCGCGGGTTCGAATCCCGGTAAATTCACTTTTTTTTGTACATTTTTTTTATTTTTTTCTTTAAGACTTTTTTTGTTGTTTATTTTTGGTTTTTTTAACATTTAATAATTAATTTATATAAAATTTTATTTTAAAAATTGAATAATCCATAAATAGGCTAAAAACATCAAAATTTTTATAAAAACCCTCTGATACAAACAAAATACAAACGTTTTTATACTCTTCACCACAGGTGGAAGGGTCGCGGATTCGAATCCCGGTCAATTCACTTTATTTTGTACATTTTTTTTTTATTTTCTTAAGATTTTTTTTGTTTATTTTTTGTTTTTTTTTAACATTTAATAATTAATTTAAATAAAATGTTGTATTAATAATTAAATAATCTATAAGTAGGCTAAAACATCAAAATTTTTATAAAAACCCTCTGATACAAACAAAATACAAACGGTTTTATTTCTATTTTTTGCTCCGATTTAAAAGAATTTATAAAAAGATTTTTAAACCATTTTATTTCTCATATATTAAGAAAATTTTATACATACACAGAATAAAATTACAAAATTCTGTAATTTCAATATTACAAACAGAATTTTGTAATTTTATTCTGTGTAATTTCCCTTAGAGTGCAACTATTTTAGGTCATAACTTATAATAATTTATAAAAAAAAAAAAAAATTATAAACTATTTTCCTTCAGATTTTTAAAATTAAGCTAAAGAAATTAAAAATATTTTTATTAAAAAGCAAAATAAAATCCCAAATGCAAATTTGCCAGCTAAATTAAACGTTTTTGTAGAAATAAAACACATGCAGTTCTAGTGATTTCTTTTAACGATTTATTGAAATTCTTTTTTTTCACCTCTTCACCTTTTATACACAAACAACAAACACTATTCTAGAGCTGTAATATGACCTATGGATACGTCTTATATAGCAAAAGATCGAAAATCTTTAGTATAACATATATGCTGAAAAACTCGGAAATATCGGTTCAGATACAAAAAAGTTATGCCCAAAACATAAATTTTTTTTAAATACCTATTTTCTGGAACCAAAAATCTTCCCGAGTCCATGTTTTATCACCAAACTAAATGGTTAATTTCCTCTTAAAGGCGTTCGTATATAAATCTGTCCATTCCATATATGTCCATATATAAACTTCATTTTTTTCCCAACCATAGTGAAGGGTATATAAGATTCGGCATAGCCGAATTTAGCCGCTCTTACTTGTTTTTACATAAAATAGTTCATGATTGAAGGCACAAATTCCTTAATATCATGCATATATTTTTCTTGGTGTGCTTTTATACAAAATTGAGATTGTAAGTAATAATTTGTTTAGGTATCACAAAACTATGTTTAATACGCATAATTTTAATCGTTTAATTGTTCAAATAATTATTCTTGTTTTTTCTGTACATTTTTTGTTGTTGTTTCAATCATTTAATTTAAAAAGGGATAAAACATAAGTTCAGTAATTTTGGAAAATTAATATGTATAAAATGTGTGATAAGTGAGATGGTGTTTTGTAAGCATTCTTAGTTTTTCTCACATATAAAAATTTTATTCAAATCGGAATTAACCTCACTGAAGGTCTACGTATATAATTTTGTAAAGTTAAGCCTGGATTAGTCAGACGTACGTTTACGTCTACAATACAGGTTGGGCCATTTAGAATTTTAAATTTGAATCGGCTATAAAAAAGTACTGATTATTTTTTCAAATTTCTGGTTTCATTTAAATGGTTCAACTTTGTTATTTAAAAATGAAAGACAATATTATTCATATGACTACAACGACTGGCTCGGCAGTACCTCATCCGATCAACCCAAATTTTCGGTACATTTTCGATTGTTTGGGCTCGAATCTATTCAATGGCAACTTCGATTTCATGTTTCAACGCTTCCATTGACTCTGGATGGTTTGCGTAAGATTTATCCTTAGTGGCTCCCCACAGAAAATAATCCAAAGGACTCAAATCACAGCTCCAGGCGGCAAATAGACATCACAATTACGGCTGGTTATTCGATTTCATAAAACTGTGCGTAAAATACTGATGGTTGCGTTGGTTATGTGACATGTGGCTTCGTCTTGTTGAAACCAAATGCATCATTCTCTTGAAATTGCGGAAACAAAAATTTAATGAGCATGGCACGGTAACGCTCATCGTTGACGGTAACGGCGGCACCTTGTTCAATTTCGAAGAAAAATGGCCCAGTCTTGGTAGTCATAAAAATAATATTGTTTTCCATTCTTAAATGATAAAGCTTAACTTTTTCAAAAAACAAGAAATTTAAAAAAAATAATCAGAACTCTATTTTTATAGCCGGTTCAAATTTACAATTTTAAATGGCCCATCCTATACATTCAGATCGGGTATCTTCTCTTAAAACAACATAAGTTAAACATTAACTTCAAATATTTCTGCACAGATTTGACTTTTATTTTTATAGTTAAGCTCTAAGCTTTGGTAACTTAAGGCCTCAATGATTTAAATGAGAATATAAAATCTTGTGTTTTAATTTTTGTCGTTTCATTTGCAGTGAACACATAAATAACGTAAATGCAGAGAGAAATACGGTTGAGGATCGATTTTTCATCTATATTTACATCCCTACATTTAAGTTATTAAATACTTCTCAATTGGCTTCTGAAACACTCATATGTTTGAAAAGTTATTTAATTCACATTAAATATCGTGTTTTCCAATAAGCACTTGACAAACGCAAACCATTTGAGATATTTCCAAAACTTTATAATCGACTTGAAATTCAATCAAAACATTTATGACTCGGTCACACATTTCGGTCGTAAAGGCCGCTATTTCGGGTTCAATGTTGGCTTTGAGCTCTGCCAACATCGTTGGCTTGTTGGCATAGACCAATGATTCGACGTAGCCCAAAGAAAAAAGTACAAAGGCGTTAAATCGCACGAGCGAAGCGGTAAATTAACTGGTTAATTTCTTGGGATAACACCCTCACCAAACTTTCTCTTTAATAAATCGATTGTAGCGTGTGCTGTGTGGATTGTGGCAACATCCTGTTGAAACCACATGTCGTCCAAATGGCGATGAGGGTCGCCATTCACTTTAACGTGACGATCGTTGTTGTCGACGCAAAAATATGGCCCAATGACGACGCCGGCATGCAAACCGCACCAAACAGTTATTTTTTGTGAATGAAGTGGTGATTCATGAAGCACATGTGGGTTTTCACCAAACCAATAACGCATATTTTGCTTATAGACGAACCCATTGCGCCAATATGAGTTTCGTTACTGAAGATGATTTTGCGATGAAATTCATCATCTTGGCGCATCTTCTCCAGGTACATCGGCTTCAATTCTTGAGTCAGATTGATCTTGTATGGGTGTAAGCCAAGTTCTTTACGCAAAATTCGCCATAAAGTGGTCTTGGCGATGCCCAGTTCTTGAGAACGCCGCGGAATCGACTGATTTGGATGGTTTGCCACGGACGCTTGAACGGCAGCGATATTTTCGTCACTTCAACCAACCCGTAGTCTCACTGGCACGGCAGCATCACACAATGAATATGTAGACTCAAATTTTTGCACTAAACTTGTTATTGCTTATCTACTAGGGCGAGAATAACGACCGAAAATTGGAGTTAACGCTCTTAAAGTCACGGTCACCGAGTCCGAATTTCGCTAGAACATTTTTATAATTTACATACGTTGTTCGCTCGTGTACTTTACCATGATGAAAATGTTGGGTTTACTGAAAAAAAGGAAAGTAACAGATGATCGGCGAAATAGTGAGTTCATAAATTACATTCAAAGTTGTCAAATACCTATTGGAAAACCCTTTATTAACAGACATTTTGTTGATTTTTATAACACATTTATAACTCAAATTAACATGCAAAACAACAACAAATTTTACTTTTAAGACTGTTATAAGAACCATCTACTTTTTACAGCTAGTTTTAGGGATACCAGTTTAAATTTGTTAAATAAGCACTTTAGTTAATCTCAAAACAAAATCAAAATAAGTTTAACTGAGCAAACTAATTTTCAAATTACATATTTAATTTCAATTGGAATTGTCATAAAAAGGCAAAAGCATTTGACGTTTTCTTGGCAGTATGGCAACATTTATACCTTAGTTTAACTGGCCAAACAGATTCAGTTAAACTTGAATTAAAAACTAAATAAACCACGCCTGAAAAATTTATTTATAGATTTAACATACGCTTAACTAAGCTAATTACAGCTAGGCCTTAAACTGCATTTTAAAAAACTTCGAATGTTACGGCTTTCGAAATATCACTTTGTGTTATATCAACCTTTAAAAAACTTTGAAAAACATATTTTTGAAACATTTTAGTATATTATTTGACCAATATTGATTTATTTGGGGATTAAGAAAGATCCAAATTTATCTTAAAAATGGCAGATAAAATTGTATCAGATATAGATATAACAATATATTTATTAAAAAACGTATAAAAGACGTATAATTAATTATTTTTTAATTAATAATAAAAAAATTTAAACTCTAGTATTTGAACTCGTTCTGCCAGAGTTGTAGCCGATCACTTAAATCGCTCAGCCTCACAGTGCTCCAGTGTTGCCAATTTAGCCATTTTATGGCTAGAAGTTGCCTTTTTCCAACACGATTAGCCTAATTGAATGTAACCATAAGACATTATGTTATAAATTTTTAGGAAATGTTTAGCCATTTTTTTGCGTTTTTTTTTTCCTTTTTATTCAAAGTACAACCTTCCAAAATCCTGCCGAGTTCGTCGCTTTTTTAGATTCAATATTTTAGTTAAAATTTTTTTACATATGTTTTTTTAATTATTTTTAATAATGATCTTATGCATATATTCTACATATACCTTTATTTACATACACACAATCACACAAAGAATAATAAATCGTTCTTATATTTTTGGAAATTCATGATACAGATCTCACTATATTCATTATTCTATCATGCATTGAAAACTGGCCGCACATGAAACACTTGGACACGCGTATAAAATTCAGACATTTCAACATTTTATAAAAAACTATTAGAGATAAACAAAATAATTTAAGAAAAAAAAACATAATAGCAGAGAAAATCATATTAAAGTATTGCATGCATTTACCAAAATTTAGATAAAAAAAAAATGTTAAAATCTCAATGAAAATATGGTTTATATGTTCGGTCAGTTATAATGGGTTATATGAAACCCTACCACAGAAGTAAGTCAAAATGTTTGTATACATAAGTTATTTGTGGGCTATGTATATCCCCCACATGTGGGCTTTCCCCATTAACTTAATCGAAACTTACGTTAGCCAAAAAATTTAATTTTTTCGTATACCCAGAAAACTCAGATCATCAAAAACGTCTCGCTCCATAAGTCGCAAACAATGACATCTAACGCTTTCTTCGCAGCTTCTAGAGATAACTTAACGTTTAATTGGATTGTTGAAAATCCTAGTGGAGGATTTGTCTCAATTACCTCTTACCCCAAAACTAAAGATTTCACTGTCATAAAATAAAGGTAGTGTTTTAGCCACTTACGTAGGGTATTGAACAAAACTACAAACAAAACAAACGTTAGAGGATAATTTCGTTTATCTACAAATAGTGCACCTTAGGCAGCAAGTCTAAAAAGTTGCTACAATCTGTAATGTACCTACTATTATTATTGGCAAACCCAAAAAATAAGAGGAAAACATTACATATTTATATACATATATAAAGAGAATGTAACAATTGCATTTGTTTTTTTTTTTCGTTTGTTCGCAAACAAATCGATGAAAACTAAAAGAAGTCTTCAAAACTGACCTCACCTGAAATGTAACTAAGCATGTACTTAAATAAAACATAATCTAGAATCGAATCGAATATGTATTTTATGTATAATGTTTAAGTATTAATGGCGCCTTACATAATGCATACAAATACACGTACTAACTTGGATCATATGAATTACAAGCATATGCAAGCAAGTCGCCGGTAGATACATGTTGTGATGTACATATTTTACCAAAAACAAAAACCGTTTAAGCTTTCTCCCCCATTATTATTTAGTATTATTATTGTTGTTATTATTGTGGCATCTTCAGAATGTGTTTAAACAAAATTATTGCAGCACGAAAAACAAATTTTCGTAATAAGAAATATTTAAAAGAATATTAAGATTTGTAGCAACACACAAAAAGTGAAAAACGTTTACTTTGTATCTGTTTAAAATAATAAACAAAAAATAGTAATTCATAGTTAACCTTTAAAGGTTACAAACTTTTGAGATAAAAGTCTGGTAACACTGATGGCAACTGATGGCCATACATTGCAAAGATATATCGTGGTAATCGGTATGTGATCTATGTGGTTACGTGTGGCACCATCATTTTATTCCCAGGTGCTCTTATTGATGTTCCCGAATAAATTTCTAGCAACCATTAGAAAAGCAGTGTCGAGTGCATAAACAAACAATTGGATCCAATGAGGCGTTGTTGCGTTTGAATGTTTTGATTCGTGATTTAGATTTATCGAAACAAAAGGCAGAATTGCTCGCATCACTGTTACAGGAGTGGAAATATCTTAACACTGATACAAAAGACACTGAACTAAAGCGCCTTATTCTTTCTGCAATGACTTCAACGGTATATTTGATGCGAGGAACAGACTGTACGATGTAAATGAATGGCGTTTATTATGGATGGTTCAAAATACAGCCTGAAGGCTTGTATGATACACAATGGAAAAATAAAACCATCCGTTCTGGTTGCTCATGCAGTACAAACGAAGGAATTTTACAGTACAATATGAAAAATTTTGATAAATATAAAATACAACGAGCATCAATGGAAAACTTATGGCGATTTAAAGGTTTGGATATAAATTCTAATTCAATTTTAAAGAATAAATTATTTACATACTATTCCAACAGGTCATTGGTCTCTTAATGTGGATGCAATCAGGTTTTACGAAATTGTACTGTTGTGCCTCTGGGAAAGTCGTGCAACTGACCATTGTTTGTTGTTGTTTTCCAAATTGTCATACGCCAAAACCAAAGAGGGAATATTTGTCAGACCTTATATTCGAAAATTAATGGCCGACGTAAATTTTATAAAACTGGGCGTTAAGAAGAAGCAGCATGGGTATTATTTCATGATGTCGCAAGATTGAAACTTGAATTTATCTGAAAAAATATTTTATCCATTGATATCTCGATTTTTTCCTGAATACTTAGGTGATACTACCGACGAGCAACGAGAGCGACTACACCAAGATATATTGTGGGCATGATTAGCGACTACTGTTGGACTGTAATGCGTCAAACAGATCCCAAACAATAGATACGACTCAGTTAGACTGTTCTTCATTTCTCTATTTTCACTTTTTTTAATACAGTAGATATTAATTGTCAAAAATTGTAAAAAATTATATTATTCATTATCTTGAAAACTAGAACCAATCTGAAAAAACGAAATGCATATTTGAATTTAGCGTACCAAAAAGCCTGATAATAGTTGCTCTGATTCTGAACCGTGTATATTTTCATTAGATGTCTAATTTTTCATTAGATATTTTTATAATAAACTTCTTGCCAAAATGTCAGGACTTTCAAATTAGTTCGTATTAAAAGAGAAATCGTTTTAAGCGACTTCGTCTTAAACTGTTTTATTTTATTTTTCATTAATATTTTTATAAATACATATTATATAAAACTTATTTTTTAATTTGCTTCATATCGATAAGCGTCTACGGCACTCAGAAATTTTAAGTTACTTCTTCGCTAATCCGATGACCTGTTTACTACGCTTAATGAATTCGAGGTTATAAAAAGCGTGCTTGCAAATCCTTCTTAAGCTATATCTAACTCTGAAATACATAAGCCATATTTGTGATCTGTGTAT
This sequence comes from Eustalomyia histrio, assembly GCA_949748255.1. NCBI lineage: Eukaryota > Metazoa > Arthropoda > Insecta > Diptera > Anthomyiidae > Eustalomyia > Eustalomyia histrio. The sequence continues at coordinate 70,873,678 of OX456527.1, read as the reverse complement.
CAGAATCTACCAGAAATAATGGGTCACAAAGCCAATGAATGAAACTTTTATTATTTGGTTGTACAGCGTCAGTAAAACATTTGGATTTTTAAGTAATATTTTTATAAAAATTTTTATTCGAAATCAATTACCCATTAGTTAACAAATATTTAAAAAATCAGTCCTGTTTTAAATTAAAATACGTAAACACTTATCAATCAACTTAACGTTTTACCATCTAATCTAAAGCTTAGGCACGTAAACGAAAGATTGAAGAAGGCAAGTAAGCGGCAGCGGGAGCTTGAGGAGAGGCAGTGCGAACGGGAGCTTGAGAAGCGAAGTTAAGAACGGGAGCAACGCCACCATTGTGAGATTGAGAAGTACCTCCCAAGGAATCGTATTGACCTTGGATAGCACGTTGAGCATTGACAGCATCTTCAGGGGTACGGTATTTGACGAAATGTACTTCGGGTTTGTTATTGATGTTCTTGTTGACGACATTAAGTTTGTTGGCCAAATCTCCGATATCGGCTTGCTTGTGGAGGACATAGATATCAGTCTTTTGTTCAGCACTTTGTCTGGCCAAAGCGAGAGCAGCATGTTCAAGTCCTTTGTTTTCGGGTCCCTTAATGAAGATTACACGAAGACCTTGTTTCACACTACCAGCAATCTTTTGTGCAGCTTTGGCATCATCAAATTCATCTTCGGGAGCAGAGAAGGAATAGAATTCCTTTTCAAATTCAACAGCTGGTGCAGAGTATGAGGGAGCATCATAAGAAACACCACCATTGTTGCCACCGAAATCACCACCGCTGAGACCACCTAAATTACCGCCAAAACCACTGCTTAAACCATTATCTGAACCACTGCCAATGCTGCCACCACCAATGCTGCCACCACCAATGCTGCCATCACCAATGTTGCTACCATCAATACTTCCACCACCAATGCTGCCAAGACCAATGTTGCCACCGCCAATGCTTCCACCGCCAATGCTGCCACCGCCAATGCTGCCACCGCCAATGCTGCCACCGCCAATGCTGCCACCTCCAATGCTGCCACCGCCAATGCTACCACCACCAATGCTGAAACCACCAATGCTGCCACCACCAATGCTGCCACCGCCGATGCTACCACCACCAATGCTGCCGCCGCCAATGCTGCCGCCGCCAATGGAACCAGATCCGGGTGCGAAGGAAAGACCACTGTCTGAGTGCCCAACGGGTTGGTAATTGTAACCCAATTTGTCGGCACAAGCTACAGCTACGAAGCACATTACCTATAAGAAACAAACAGAATTTTTATTAGAAATATCCACATTTTAATGGGAATCAATAGTAAATGTTATCCTTTGGTTTGTCACTTTGCAAACTTACTATAAAGGCACGCATTTCGTTTCTAGAATTGTTTTGTTCTTTCTTGTTGAGATGTGAGTTGAACTCTGTTTTTTTCACTGATCTGTCTTCAATATATATACTAAATGAAAAACTATAACATTTCAATATGAATCAAATAAATTCGCTACAAATCGCAACAAAGAAGAAACAAATACTTCAAGTTCATTTAGTTTTTGTTTGTGATGGTCAACTATGACATTTCATTGCAGCCGTTTACGGAAAGATATATTAAATTCGACATAAGCAAACTAGACTTCTTTCAGCTAACTAACAACAAAATAAAATATAAGTCGAATTAGCTTGTCTAAAAAACATACAAGTTTATATTTTTAATGAGCATTCATCAAATTAAAAGTTACCGCAATTCTGGTTTTCCTTAATTTTATTTTGTTTGCATTTCAAAACGATTAAATATAATTTTTTTTAGCAAATTTGCAAATTTGGTCACCCCCAACTTCTTGACGACTAATTATGATAAGCAGTCTTAATCGATCGATATTTTTTATTTTAATTTATTAACCTGTTTTGCTTGTGTTTATTTTGTGAAACTTTAACAAAGATGTAAATTAATAGGTAACACTACTCGACAAAGTTTACACACAGACCTACTTTAACTTTTATTAAAGTATATGGTCTATTTTACCTGAAGGGTCTTTCTATTTTTAACCCGAATTCAAATATATTCAGAAAATTGAAAAATTCATCAAAACCAGAGAAGACAAATTTGCATCTTAAATCTTTTTGTTTTTTTTTTTGGCATTTTCGATTTGTTGGATTTTCCAGCTTTAATCTTTATAGTAGTTTTTTCTTAAGATTTCGTTAAGTCTCATTTCTTTATTTGAAAAACTTTTTAAAATATTTCTGGATCTACTAAATTCGACCACTTGATTTATTAAATGAAGCATCTTTTACAATTTTACAAAAAGGCAATAATCGAGATCACCACAATCCTGAATGTTTTCCATCATGCATATACTCAAATAAAATGTAATTTTGTATAAAATTCAAATCCAAAATTAAAAATTCCTTAAACTCTTCCCAGTATTAGAACTTAAAAATGATAAGATGAAATCTTTTGACTTAATTTACGTTCGTTTTTTGTTGAGTAGTGTAATTTGAGGGCAGCGTCATTATAATTGATAAAAAACTTTTTTTAATCTTATGCATTATATTATTTAGGAATGTTGCTTTTGGCATTACCATATTGCAATTCTGCTCTGATTTTGATAAACATTTAGGACCCATTAAATATCCAGTTTAAATTAACCAAACAGTTAAATTCAAACTTTATATGGGAAAAGACAACCGTTGTGTCAGTTAAAGCAAGGAACATATAAACCAGAAAGCACGAGGATAGCGCTTGGCAAGACTAATTTCTTTATCAAATGTTACCACAATAAAAGATGCGTTTGTTTAAGCTAACGCCTCGGAACCCGTAGAAGTAGTGAAATGTGCTGCAATGCATTTGTATTGTATTGCTCTCTTTATTTTCATAACATATTCTTCGGGTTCCAGAGCGTGAGCTCAAACGAATTTCTTCTTCATTGAGGTAACATTCTTTCCAGAGCGCTAGCGCTAACAAACACTAGGAGGGAATCAATTGCCCTCTGTGACATGTTACACATGTAATGATATGTATTTCGGATCCGGTCCAATTTTCACCTACTACAGGACAGGTCCCAATTTCCAGCTAACCGCTTTTTTCCCGCAGGGTAATTGTATATTGTGAAATGAGGCTTACTGACGGCACAGAACAACAACGTGCCATATGTTTCCATAGATATTGACATTTAAAAAACGTCGAGATTTGCAGTTGTGAAATATAATCTATTTAATTCTAAATCCATTTTTTCTTGTTCTCTTGTTTTTTATTTCTAATACTCTTAACAGAGTTTCCATATTTTAAAAATTTTTATAAACAAAAAACATGATGAGTAAAATTAACCTCGATATTTTTTTGCTCTCATATTCTCTTTGTGTACTAGCGAATGAACAACGTACTATACACCAATTTAGTATATTAGTTTCTAAATCTGTATTAAAATAATTATTTATTTTTGTTGCTTTTATAAAATTAAAAAAAAAAAAAAAAATTTGTCGTTAATAAGGGGAAGAGTACTCTTTACACTAAAATATATATGACAGCTTTTGCAGTAACAGTCTATACCGTTATTTTAGGTGCGTTTTCTCTCACAGCAACATTCGTTATACGTCGCGTTCTTTTTCTGCGTGGACACTTATTAAACGATAAATGTGTGTGTTTGACAAAAGAAACAAAAGATTTAAAAAGAAAAACAACAAAATCATCATTAGCATTTATTTGGACTTATACAGAGAATGCAAAAATATTTATTAATTCATATCATTAAGTTTGTTATTGATATGATTTTACTATATCTAATGACATTATATTTAAGGTCAATTATACAGTCCGAGACATTCGTTTGCACGCTCAAGGAAGTATTTTAAAAAAGCTGTTGAATGTTCTTCTTAATGTTTTTATCTTAATCGGGTTTTATTTACATTATAACGAGGTTTTTTTTCAGTAAATTTATAAAATCAATTATAGATGAATCCTTAAAATATATGAAGACTAAAAAAAATAAATTGTTAATTTTTTCTGTCTTATTAAATACTTTATATGAATTTGCTTGAAATAAATGCTTAAATTAAGCACAAAGCATTGTGGTAAGTTATATGTATCTTTCTGACAACAAGAATTGATAGAATTTAATTAAGAACAAATTAATTTTTAACCAAAATTCAAAAACTAGATTGATACGATTTTGGACTATATTACATTTAAGTAGAGTTTGATTTCGGTTTTAACCGTAACCGTATGGTAGTTTATACTTGTATAAATAATAAATGTTTTACATTTTGTTTTCTATTGAATATACTTGACCTAGAAGATTTCTGACTGCTCTCTTAACTTTTATTGTGATTTTGGTCGTTGTGCGAGAAGTGCCATGGCATGGGAAGCGGTGTCATCTTGTGTTTCCTTTTTTTAAAACAGTACGTTAATTCATTTTTAAAGCAAATAAAGGCGATGGTTTTCTATCATAATTACAACTTTTGCACAATGATTATTCCAATTCAAAGATTTTTACAGATAAAGAACGAGAAAAAACATTTTTTAATACAATTGTTATTACCAGAGACCCAAAATAATTGTTAGTTTTATAAAAAAAGTCACAACAAAAGTTTCAGCAAATAAAGGGTGGTTTAATTTCAAGGGCCGATGTTGAATTTGAACCACACCTAAACGTCAAGTTTTTTCTGCATTTCATTTGACATTTCTCAATTTCAGAGTAAATCAATTTGAACCAAATGTGTCCACAATCGGGAGAATTATGGGCAAATTTCAGCAAACCGGGTCTGTGAAAACACCTATGCATGCTCGCCCAGTTCGTTCTGCGGAAAACATTGCTGTTGTTCGCGATAGTGTTAGATGCTAACGAACTTATTGTAGCCAGGAATTGAGGATATGACCCTGAAAGATATGTGGTTTCAACAGGACGGTGCCACTTGCCACACAGTTAACGAAACAATGGCTCTTTTGCGCAACAAATTCAATGGCCGTGTTATCTCACGTGGTGGCGATGTCAGTTGGCTTCTTTTCTTTGGGGTTATTTGAAATAAAAGGTGTACGTCGATAAGCCAGCAACAATTTATGAGCTAAAGGATGTGATAATTCGGCACATTAACGGTATAGAAACTCAATTATGCCTCAGCGTCATCGAAAATTTGGACCATCGGATAGACGTGAGCAGCCGAGATCTCGGTGGCCATTTCGCCGATATTTTATTCCATGCATAATTGAACCATACCATATTATCATAATAAAAATAAATGATAATAATTTCCAAAATAGCTTGTGTTTTATTCAAAATCAACACCGGCCCTTAAAATTTAACCACCCTTTATTTCACAAATAATTTCATTTATTTTAGCTGATTTTTTATGACAAATCATAAAAAGTTGGTGGAATATACAGGAGTAACTTACTTTTAATATTTATTAATTTTTTTTAGTAGCACTAGCTGTCAATATCAGGAAACTATAATTTATGAATTCACCAGTTTAATAGCTTTTGATTTATACCTATTCTAAATTGTTAATTTTTGATATAGAAAAAAAATAAAAAATAAACATTTATTATAAGAATTAGAAAAGTTATAATTTTAAATGTTTTTGTTTGAACTTAAAGTGTATATTGCACAGGACCTAATTCAAAAATATTCAAACCAGAAACAATCGACAAACAAAAAATTTTTTGAATAAAATTTAAGACTATGGCGTCCTGGTTATTACATAGTTCGCTACAAAGAAGGCAAATCGATCTGTAAAAAGAAAATAAATTTTTACCTTTAGCATTTTAAAAAATCAAGGAAACAAAGTGCGTGCAAACGAATCTATCAGACTGTATTTTGCTAGAGTGTTAACTTGTGTTGTGGTAGGTGTTGAAAATGCAAAAATCTGATTTTTACTTCCGTAACAAGCAAACATAACAATGCGAAAATATTTCGAAAGCATAACGCGTGGACGAAAAAAAAGTTTGGGGCAATAATAATATTCTTTTTGCAAAAGTTCTCCCCTTCGAGAGTAAATTGCCTCTCTTGAGCGATACGAAAGAAATACGAAAACATTTATTGTGGAAGTTGTGGTTTAAAGGTTACCGAGTTCGATTCTCAGCGACGGCAACATTAATTTAGAAAACTAATATGTTTAAGTTTCTACCCCTGAAGCATATCGCAACGCCTTTCTTTATCGTTCCCGTAGCACTTGACTCCACCGAAGTTAAAATAACATAACAAGGTTATGAACTTAAAATCTTCAATAATTTTCCATCAGATGGCGGGCAACAGCTGTTCATAGATTTGTCATCTCCCTTCATCGTTCAGCACCTTTTGCCCTTTCCAAAGAAAGCAGCACATTAATTAGTTGAAAAAATTTCCTGAATGTTACTTCTCATAAACAAAAAAATAACACTCATCTCATTTAGACTGAAGATCACCAATAGTTTAACTGTCAAAAATACTCATGCACATACAATTTGTATGTAGCATAGCCAAATAACGCGGCGGCAAGGCTTTGCAATATGAAAATCCGATTTAGACAAGCTGCAAAAGACAATTAATGTAAACAAATAAAAAAAGAAGAAATAAACATGCAAGAAATAAATATATTTGTTATTAAAAAATGGGGGTAAGTAAATTTTTTAAATTAAATATTGTGCTCCGTGTTAATTATAGTACATATATATTTTATATTTGTTTTATCTTTCTTTTTTAATTTAGAATTTTAATGGTGAAATTATAGAGCTATATTATCAGAATTCATTCCTGTACGACAGAAGGGATGGCAAATATATAGACGTCCTTAAAACTTATTTTTAAACTTTAATATTTCGTTTTTTTCTTAAATTTTAATTTATAAATCCTATACAATAATATTTTAATGTTCTTTATTGTCAAATTAAATCAGGGTTGTTATAATTGTTTTTTGATAACCCTTTTTTATCGTTTTGAGGTAGCGTTTCCGCACTTCTTAAGGTCTGACATTTCAGCGTTAAAGCTAAGCGGAAGAAAACATTCCGTCTTCCGCTCTTGTTTAGAAATGGCTGTTTGTTTTTTCAATTACATTTTTTTACTGGAAAAAATTTATCCAGTAAAAACCAGTAAGTTCTCTTGCATCACACTGTCTCTTTATTCTCTATTTTTGTTCTCTCCTTACTGAGTAATTGTATAAACAAACACCTTCCAGTAAAAACTTTTACAATTTTTTTCCGAAATTGTACAAATTTTTCAGTTTGAAATCACATTAAATAAAATAAAGGTAATTTCAAAATACAATTTAATAGTTTTCACTCAAATAAAAAATATTGTATTAGAAGTTACCTCTCAAATGCATGGTTGGTAAGCACTACCTTTTTATTATAACGGTAGTTGTTTACCACGCTCTGATCAGGAGCGATACGAAGATTTTAAAACTATGATTCCAATAGTGACATATGTCTTCTAATATCACGGGGTTTATTTCATAATATTACCTGTTACATTTAGTTATATCTGCAAAATACCGTTATAAATCGGTGTTTCGGTAGTTTAGCGTTATTTTAAAGGTAGTTTAAGATATTTCAAAATTAAGCCGATATAATAGCACAATAAATCCATATATACAAAAAGACAAATGCCTTTAATGGTATCGCCATTTTAAAATTTTCATATCGGTCTTAAAGTGCCTGTTGTAGCCAACTACCGTTATTATGAAAAGGTATTGAATGCCAACAATTCTCAAATATTTTCAGGGACCCTAGTGAGAATTCCGACACAGATCTGTATTTTTGCTTTTCGGACTAATTTCAAATTTAGAATGAAAATGGGGGGAGGGGAAATTGAGATACACAAGTTTTTAATAAATTTTCATATAAAGGGTGATTTTTTTTAGCAACTTCCTTTATGACAACTCTGTTTTTGGCAGCTCAGCTGTTTTCGTGTAACATGCTGCTGTCAAACATGTTCAGTTTGGTATATAATTTAACCATGAATTGACTTACAAACGAACAACTCTTACAAATCATTGAATTTAAGTATCAAAATTAGTGCTTTGTAAGAAATGTGTTTCTATCGGAAAATTGTATTCAGTAATGAAGATAATTTTTGACTCAATGGGTACGTCAACAAACAGCTATTCTCTTTGATGTGAAGAGCAGCCAGAATCATTGCAAGAACTGCTAATGCATCTCCAAAAAATGCACTGTATGCTGTGGATTATGGATTATAGGATAGTGGCATCATTGGACCGTACTTTTTTAAAGACGACAAAGACAGAAACGTTACTGTGAATGGCGGACGTGTGGTTTCACAGCCACACAGAACGCGAAACAATGGCCCAATTAAGAGGCGAGTTCGGTGAATTGTTTATTTCACGTTTGAAGCCGGCCAATTGGCCGCCTAAATTGTGCGATTTAACGCCTTTAGATTTTTTTGTTTCAATATTCGCACAACTTCGGCTTTTAGCCGACTTTTCCCGTGTACTTTAACCATTTGTACAAAAAAAAAATAATTATGACTTGAAATTACGAACATTAACCGTAAGATTGGTCCGAAAAGGAAAAAAATACAGGTCGAATATACTATTTGTCTCTCCTATCACATATTCAACCTTAGCGCAGTCAGCATTCTCACTTGAAAGAGTTTTCTTATAAGATACAAGTTAAATGAAAATCAGAGATAAGATTTTTAATAGTTTCTTTGGAGGTTTTACAATATAATCGATCTTCTTTTATTGCAACTTGATTTCTAAATTTGTCAAATGTTTATTTTTTGTATTGTTTTTGTTTATCTAGGTAAATGACGCAAGGGCATAAGAAATTTTTTAAATTCGTTTATCTGTTTTCGTTTTTTTTACTTACATTAAGTTTATACTGAGCCACAAAATAAATAAAAAATTAAATAGGATTTTAAATTTTCGATTTAGAGAAAACTTAAAAAAACGAAAATTCGAATTTTTGAAACGCAATATTAGCAGTTTTAACTTTTATTTATACATTTTCAAAATCTGCGATTATTTTATAATTTAAATGCTTTTCAAACATTTTTTAAGACCCTGAGTGATCTTTAATTTAAATCCAAATAAAAACAATTAAAGATGAAACTTTTTATAAATAACCCAATAAACATATTTGATGGAATTAAAATTAAAATCAAGTGTTATTCAAGTCATGTTTTCCCATTTCAAGCCTTGATTTATACTTTAATTACACTTTTATTCAAATAAATGTGGCTTACCTTTTCGTTAAAGTCCATCGAAGAAATAAAGATTTTATAAAAATCGTCACAGGAAATTTGTAAATTTGAACAAATGTTTTAATTTTATTTTAAAATATTGATAATAATCGAAAAACATAAATCAAACTATTTTTATTGGTATGAACTTGATTTTGACTGTAAAAAACACTTAAAATAAAGCACAACATAAGCAATTTGAATTTTTAACTTAGCAATGTTTATTGGGAATAATAACAGTTGTTGTGTGACTTTTTTTTGATAAATCAAAAATTTTTAATCAATTTTAATAAATTTTTATGGAATATCCATGCGTGGAGTAAAAATATCCTGTGGTTGTTAAATAGAATTCATTTCAGATTAAAAAAAGATAAATTGTAAGTACATATATTTACAATTACACTAACGACTAACTTATAATGTTGGATTTTTTAATTTTAAAATCAAATATAAAAGTTAGTGATGTATTGTTTCGACTTATTAAAGAACTTTTATTAATTATTTGGAAATACAAATCTAAAACATAAGATAAATTTTAAGAATCACATCAAAAATAACACATAGTCATTGTAAATCACGGACGAAATATTAAATTTTATCAAAATTGTGTCAGTTTTAGGATGTTCCTTGAAACATTATAGGCCGGTATTATAGTGAGTTCTTAATTGAAATCTAACTATTAATTTAAATTTTCTTAGATATTTTAAAGAGTTTTGAGCATAACTGACGATTCAACCGTGTGTGTATCTAGAAAGTGTGTAAAAAAGTGTAAAAATAAATAGTTTGCTAACTCCGATTTGTTTAGGTGAAAATAAAACAAATTTTTTTATTTTATTTATATTTTGCCAATTTTATTTTCTTGCCAAATTCTTTATTTTATTTAGGTACCAGTACATTTTTCGTCGTAATTTTCAGTTGGACAAGATTTTGCTTATTTTTATACAAAATTACTCATATCATCAACTTGCACCAGTAAATTGGCCCGAGTTTCAACGGACAAAAATTGCTAGACCCCTAATTCGGTTGATTACGAAACGATATAACGCACTCATATATAGGGTATTGAATCGTTTAATCGTTAATTGAACAATTTTGTTATTATTTTCATAATTTAAAATGTCAAAACTGCGAATAACTAATAATTCTAATAACTTTATACGATTAATCGAATTAGTAAGATATATAGAAACACATGTTTTAAAGGTTGATATAACACAAATTTTTGAAATCAATTATTATATTCGAAATTTTTTAAAATGAAGTTTAAAAAGTAAAAAAAATCTAAAAATAATTTCTTAACAAGGTTGTACATAGTCGCACTTTATATTTAATGGGAATTATAAAACAATATGCAAGGCCTACTAGCATATCAGAAATAATCAAAGTTTAATGCTTAACTATAGTCATGAATATCAAATCTGTATAGAAACGTATTAACGTTTAACTTATGTTGTTTTTAGATAATTTAGCCGATTTGTGTGTATTACTATTTTAAACGCTCGTCTGTCTAATCCTGGCTTAAGTTTAAAAAAATGTTAAACGTAGACGAAGAGCCTGTGGTGTTGTTCGTTCCGATTTGGATAAAATTTTAATATGTGATTGAGCAAAAGGAAAATTCAAAATGCTTACATAGCACGATTTTAATAAATTTTTTTAAACATGTGAATTTTCAAAATAATACTGAACTTACATCTGGTTGCTTTTTTAAATTAAATTATTAAAACAACATAATAAATTGCATATTATTCTATATACATTTTTTCAATTAATAGATTAATTTTTTTAAATTTTATTCGACCAACCGGTTAAGAAAACATTACCAATAATTATTTGAATGATAAATCGATTCAAATTTAAAGTCGAAAAACCCTACAGTTAAGCAAATAAGGGAAACATAGTATTGTATTTTCTAAAAAATTGTTTGGTTTGGCCGAAATCCATTATTTAAAATTTGGAATTCCATTGAAACTTTTCAAAATCAACTCTAACTATTTTTTTCCTTAATGTAATGCTATTAAGATATCATGCCAAATATTTATCGAAACCGAAAATCAGGCAACGTTAGCATTAGAAAATATTCTATACGTATATAAAATTTTAGTTCCTCGAGTTTTAACTTTCTCATGACACAATCAAATTATGTGAAAATAATGATCATTTTTAACAGAAACTTTAACAATTTACCTAAGTTTTCGCACGTTTTTTGTGTTGGAAAAAGTAAAACGGCATTAGAAAATCAAACAAGCACACAGTTACATGGGCAGGCAGCAAGCAACATTGACATGGAGAACATTTGGTAAAAATAAACACTGATATTTTGTTGATGTAAGTTTTGTTTTATTTTTTGCTTTTTCTCTCACTTTAATTTATTTATTTTTGAGACAAGAAGACCTTTCATTAAACCGGAATTCACGTGCACTGCTGCCACATATAATAATGATGAATTGAGGGGATTATAATAATTATTTGCTGTATGAATAAACTAGGCATGAGATATGTACATAGCAGATACAAATACATATCCAGAAAATTAACTACAGTGCAACCTCGCTTAACGCAACTAATAGAAATTTTGGCAGTTGCGAAAACTGAGGTTGTTGCGATAACCGAGTCTCTATTTTTTACGGTTTAAATTAAAAAAAAAAGAAGTTTTATCACACATTTAAATAATTTATTTTTAAAATAAATTTATTGATTGAAAAATTCACATTCAATTAAAAAAGTCAGAAATTTTTGACTGTGTTTTATTGCATGAAATATTTTTCTGCACTGCAATTTCACGAAGGTTTTTGGGGAAACATAATGTCTTTTAAGGCTATTATATTTTCCTTTGCCCATTGAAGACAAATGTTAAAAGAATCAATAGCATTCTGACATAAAATTTTAGGAAACGCTAGAGTAAAGTCAACATTTTCGATCTCGTTAATACATTTAATTTTTTAATTCTTGTTATTGTTGATTTGTTCACTTTATATTTATCGCAAATCACTTTTGCAGATATGCCTCTATCAAGTTTATTAAGAATATCACTCTTTGTTGTATTGAAAGTTTTATATAAATAAAAAACACAAACTGACTTTTTTGGCAGGAAAGTTGCGATAACTGATTTTTTTTGAAAAGTTGCGTTAACTGAGTCAACAATGCAAACAATTTACGAGTTGCATTAATCGAGGAGTTGTACATGATGTGAAACATATGTTTATTAGGGTGGTTCTTAATCATTAAACATATATTTTACATATCTCAAGCGTTTTGCAGTTTGTCATATCGTTCTGTCTCAAGTGGTCTGCATGGACCCACAACAATGGCAGTTAATGTCCATTAACCAACTCGATTTTACTTAAATTTTTACCATGAAAATGTTGCCTTAATACAAATGCAGATGCGAATTAAAGCACTATTTGTTTTCTTCTTTTGCCAGTGTAGTGTTGTTTTTAAAATGAAGAATTGGTTCATAAACAGCGCGTGCTATTATGTATACTACATTCTCAGGCTTCCAGTCAGTGGGGATAGATAAAAAGATGAATGCATGGCTGTATGGAATATGTTTGTACAACACTGTTGGTATTCTGTCTACACCTAAGACAAATAGTTTTTTTTCTTTTTGTACAATAGCTAACAGTGCTTCATCTTTATCTTTGAAGCCAAAAGCTTAACGTTTTTTGTTTGCAGTTTTTGTTAATAATAAAACGCATCGACAGCATGAAATTGTATTCAATGAGAAATGAGTCTTCAGTTGCGATGATGATTTATTTAAATTGCATGTTTGGTTGTTATATGTTTTGTCTATTCCCCACCAATATGAGGAATAAAAAAATAAATAAAACTTCATAGAACCTAATCATGCCAAATGATGGTTACGATGCTAAGGCTTAACTAACATAATAAACAGTTTGTTATTAAATAAGCTAAAGTGGATGCATCAGTAGATAAACAAGAGAATCTTCAAATGAATCTATGTATAGTTTTCGTGTTCTAGTGTATCCATTGTTACCATCTTAACGTGACTTTGAACCTGACTTTTATATTCGTCTGTATAAACATTTCTATAAAATCTGTAATTGCAGACTTTAAAATTTTTATTATATTTATAATTTAGTTGGAAAATTAAAAAAAAAAACAATAGTAGAATATTAAAATTCTTAATACGAATATTTTGCATATTAACTACCAATGTATATTAAGTTTTATGGAGGTCTTTGTTATGTTTATGCCTTAATGGTGATATCTTTTTGGCAAATTCGTCACAGCAAGGCCGAATATTCAAAAGCAAATAAGGTGGTGTTTACAGATCACAATTTGTTTCAAACGAGTTTCTTGCGACGAGCGTCTTTTGAAAACACAATGTAATACAATTTTGTTCGTCCAAGGAAGTCCAAACATAGCGTTTGGCACGATTTAAGATTATTGTGTTGTGCTTATAGTCTTATTTTTTGATATATTTTAATTGTAAAAGTATTTAAAATTCCTTTCTAGTTATGTTGTCATTCTTTTCTCCAATAATACCTTTTTCACAAACAGGGAAATTACAGTGATGTATTTTTTATATTTTTCAAACAATTGGATTTCTATTTCGATTTGAAATGTTATTTTATTTTGTATGAGGAAATCTGTATGAAATACCAAAGTGTTGGATATGCGTTAAATTAATCACTTTTAAAAGGGATTAAAGAGCTAAATGCAAATACGTTATAATAATGTAATTTCTAATGAATATCGCACTCAAACAACATTCAATTGGTATCCGCACATTACCAAAACGTATATAGCCCAGCAAAACTTTGGTAATGGGTGCGATCTTCTCATGCGTTACCTTGTAATGATAGCTCGTTACTTTTTTCATTATTTGCAAGCATAAAGTAATAAGTTACTGATTATTGATTACGTAATATATGATTTATAAATAAATAGTATTACATAATTGAAATATTTTTGAAAATCTATTTTTAGATACATTACTTTGTGTTTTTTTTGTAAGCAAAAGGGTAATGTATTTTTTTTTTTAACAACTCTAGCGAAAAACCAAAGCGCAACAATTCATTTAAGTTTAAAGCAATAAAATTCTATATGGGTCGATAGCTCAGTGGCCACATGACCACATTATTTTTAATAACGTTTAAAAAATTTGCAATAAATTTTTTTAATAAAAATTCCTATTTTTAGACACATTACTTTTTCCATTCTCGTAACCATATAAGTAACGCCTTACATTATCACATACATTACTTTAAGGCTCATCGCCTGTAAAATTCATTAGTGAAGTAAGATGTAAAGTAATCCATGAGCCCCTATGGCTACACATTACTTTACACATTATTTGGTAATGTGTGGTTTTGCTGGGAATCCCAATATCCGGTAATCGCAAAACAGAAAAACCTTTACTCATAATCCAAATATTGGAAATGGGGGTTGTGATACATATTAATAGAAAAGTTTCCGTAAGCCTGGGCACATAAAATATCGTTCATCAGCGTAGGCGGTATTCAGAGGATAAAACCCCCAAGTTTGGCTGAAGAACGGCCATCCAAAAAGTATTCGGTGAACATAATACTGAATCTGAAAATATTTTTGGGATGATGACTTTAATTCTGGACTTAATGTCCATTTTCTCCTTGAGATTATGAACGAAAATATTTTCACGAACATCACAATTTCTTTGTGGGGTTTATGTCCGAAAAATTTTCGGACATAATTCGAAAAGCGAAAATCGGGATAATGGGAGGATTATGTCATGTCACCCATTTAATCACCTGATTTGAAGTACATAATTTTACTTGCTAAAATTGCAAAAACTTATAATCTGAACAAAAAAAATAATAAAAAATATTATAAATATAAAAATAGCCAAAACTGATTGTCTCGAAAATTGTCGTCCATTAAACATGCAACTAAAGTAACACCTTAAAGGCCTCTTTGAAACACGATGTGTTTGTTGTCTCTCACTGCTATATAAATATACCGACGGACATACGGACATGCATATATCATCGTGAGGGTAATTTAGACAATTTATAGCAGGCGGTTAGCAAAATATAGATCTGAGGATGTTAACTCCAAATAAACACAAACACATACTACATACAAAATAGCACACATTTTACGTTTACAACTGGGTATGTTATAAACAAAGTTTTATCTGTTAAACTATTGTTAAGTGCATGTTTAATACACGTACCTCATACTTGAATATGAGCAAATGTTGTTCAAATGTTGTTGCCATTGTCGCTGTTGCCGTTGCTGTTTTATGTGGTTCATATTTATAGCTAACCTATGTTTAAAAATTTAAGTGCAATTAAAATGCCTTACTGTAATAATTTCACATTCAAAGCACATTTAAAATGCAGCTATGTGCAACACATGTACAAGAGTTAGATTTTAAAAATTAAGTTTATTTTTTGTATGACCTCCTGAAACTTCAGTACACTTAGTCCAACGTTTTTCTACTAATTCTATTCCTTGATTAAAATAGTTGTCCCGAATCTCTGCAAAATAATCGTTTATAGCTGAAAATACATCTTCATTCAAGGTAAAACGCTTGCCAGCAACACTATTGTGTGCTGGTGCGTAGTCTTGATGAAAACTTATTTTTGTGTGCTGTAAACCAGGTCGTTTTTCCCGAATTTTCGCATTCAATTGATCCAATTATTGTTTTACCTTTTCAAAGATAGTCGATCAAGAAAATACCTTTAAAGTCCAACAAAACTGTTGTCATAAACTTACCAGCCGATTGAATTGTTTTTGCCTCCTTTGGCGCACTTTCACCAGCTCCAGTCCATTGTTTTCATTGCTATTTTGTCTCTGGCGTGTAGTTATGGATCTATGTTTTATCAACAGTTATGAAACGACGTTTAAAATCCATTTCATTTCCATTATTTATTTAGGTGTACTTTCACCTAACACATTCACCATGAATTTCATGTCCCGATTAACCTTTCTTATGTAAATATTATAAAAAATCATTGAAGCGCCTTTTTTCTACAGTTTTCACTATACGAATGAGTTTCCCGATCGACATGAAATTTAACCTGTGTTCATACGACAGATGGAAGCTTTTAGTACAACTAACTTTTTGCTGTTTATACCGCCATCTCTGTGTCATGCATGTCTCCTTGTAATTTCTTATATGTCAAATTGTCATAAATTCTAGTACCAACCATGACATACAAATTCCAAAAAAAGACATTAGATAAAATTTGGGTTTTTCATTTGCCATTCTAGGGTTTTTTTATGTTTTGTATGAACTTTTGTCATCTTTTTGTTGTAATCGGGAATATATTTAATATATGTCTGCATGGTAATACCATCCCAGCAAAAAATTCTACTTGCTTGGAAGCACAATAGTAAGAGAAATATTTGTGGATAAGTGCTTGTATATGCGCATATACAGGTTGGTTGAAAAGTTCCTGCGCTCGAAATGAAAGAATACTGTTTTTGTTACGAAATATATTTTTTTATTTTATATAATCTCCTAGAAGCTCAATACACTTGTTCCAATGATCTTCCAATAATTTTATCCCATCCTTATAATGGTTTTCTGAAAGCTCTGCAAAATAACCGTCTACGGCTGCTATGGCCTCTTCATTCGACGAAAAATGCTTTCCACGAAGGAATTGTTTAAGATTTCTGAAGAGATAGTAGTCAGCCAAATCTGATGAATACGGTGGATGTTCAAGCAATTCGTATTTTAATTCTTTGAATTTAGCCATCGTCAAAACACTTTTGTGAGCAGGTGCATTGTCTTGATGAAAAATTATTTTTTTCTACCTTAAACCAGGTCTTTTCTCACGAATTTTTTCATCCAGCTATCCAAAAGGCTGCAATAATATTCAGAGTTGATTGTTTTACCTTTCTGAAGATAATTAATCAACAAAATTCCTTTTGCATCCCAAAAAACTGATGCCATAACCTTCTTTGCTGATCGTTGTGACTTCAACTGCTTTGGAGCTGAACAACCAGCTTCAGTCCACTGTAAACGTTCTTGTTTCAATTTAGGATCATGGTGGTAGATCCAAGTCTCATCCATAGTTATAAAACGACACAAGAAGTCGGTTTTATTCGGCTTAAAACGCTCCAAACCACGCTGAGAAGTTTGTTTTCGATCCAGTTTTTGTTAAATTGTTAATGTGTGCGGCACTAACTTTCCAAACAGTTGTTTCATACGTAATTCTTCATGTAAAATATGGATCTTCACTAACCATATTTTGTACCTGCCCAATGATTTCTGCTGTGGTTGCAGTTTTTGGTCGTCCTTCGCGTGGATCGTCTTTGAGGCTGGTACGACCACGTTTAAATTCACCAGCCCAAAATGCAACGGTGCGTTTTGAAGGTGAGGACTCCTTATACACTTCTAACAATTGTTCATAAATTTCCTTTGCTTTTAAACCCTTCAAAACAAAGAATCTAATGACTGCAGGATATTCAAATTTTTCCATATTAAAAAAAATCAATGACACGTCAACTTCAAATGGCTTGTAAACAAAGAAAGAATTGACAGAATGACTTGCAACTTTGCATGGGTTCTCAGGACAGTTATACCAACTTGAGAAAAAAAAAGTTTGGAGCTAGCAGTGCCATCTATTGTTGAGCGCAGGAACTTTTCAACCAACCTGTATAAGGCATGATTTTTGCTCAAGATGAGCAGCTTTTAGGCTTTTTCCACTGACCTACATATTTCATCAATTTGCAAAAATATTAACATCTTCCTATAAGAATTATACAGGCCAAAAATTTTACATCTTTCTACATCTGTAAAAGATGATACTTTCTCATTCAACGTACATCTTTGTGCCATCACTAGCGAACTGACATTGCAGAAAAAAAAAACAAATGGTCTTCAATATTTCAATGTACTGCATTAAGATTCTGGTTTGTTCTTGCAAAACAACAACTACTCCAATGATTAATGCTTTCTAAAAATAAATTTGTTAAATTTTTTTTTTACAAAAATTATGCGTATTTTGTTGACAGGTGAATAAATGACATATGAAAAATGTTGCTAATGTAAATTCATGTTTCGCGTTTTCAACATATTCCATGCATTTCAGAAAGATGTTGTTCAGTGTAAAAAGCCTATTAGAAGCAATATCTGCTGCCTTCATTGCTATGAATTCACTGCTGTTACGAGTAATAAGTGCATTTTATTAAGTATATAAGATGTGAAAATCATGCCTTTTTGAATGCCAAACATTCATCCCATCTTTTCATACATTACCTTTAAATAATGTTTTATTTAATTTAATAAAACAGGATTTTTTGAAATATTAATTTCAATTTTTGTTTTAAACATAAAACTTAAAATAAAAAAGATCAAAATATAATTTTACATTTCGGGTCAGTAAATTTTATTTTTTTAAATTAATTGAGTTTATGTTAAGCTTCTTTTATTGCTTCTTAGTTAGCATACAACCCAGCTTACCAGTGTATTTAAGCAATTGCAAAATCGTTGTCCATTGGAAGCATTACACACTCTACTGCATTTTTGTACCAACTTTTACTGCTTCCAAATTCCGAAAAGAAAATTAACTCGATTTTATTTAAGAAATATCACATATGCCTTGATGTACGTTGAACGCTGTAAAGGGAATAAAAAAGATCGTAAGCAATGACACGATTTATTTCACTATATTCAATACCATATATTTTGCTGTAATTATTTTTTGACACATCCCAGCAAAAACATGGTAATGACTTATAATTTCTTTATACATTACTTTGTAATAAG
The DNA here is from genome assembly GCA_949748255.1 of Eustalomyia histrio. Classification (NCBI taxonomy): domain Eukaryota; kingdom Metazoa; phylum Arthropoda; class Insecta; order Diptera; family Anthomyiidae; genus Eustalomyia; species Eustalomyia histrio. Next base: position 70,854,791 of record OX456527.1, on the reverse strand, counting down.
TACTCCTTACATTCAGCATTATTTTAAAAATAAAATTAATGTATTACCTACAAATTGTTACTAATTTTATTATTTTAAATTAAATAATAATAATTTATCTGTAATGGCTCACCTTTTATATTATTATAACATAAATTATAATGTGTCATTGTTAATTGTTTAAATAACTTTATTTATTAATGTGTATTTTATTAATTTATGAATTAAAAGTGTTTTTATAAAACAAATTATCATGTAAGTGAGCAAGAAAAAGCCCAAAGACTAGTTTAGAGAAGTGCTGAATTAATTTATTTTAACTTATATGTGTTATGACACTTCTTATATAATTAATTTTGGTATTCAGATCACGAATATGACAAAAATTTTAAAAATCTTGGGGCAAAAATCGAGTTTTAACTGTAGTTCCGAAGAGATTAAAAATTTTGGAGACCAAATTTGGAATCAGGAGAAAAAATCTATCAAAATCAAATTAAATGAAAATTACTTGAATTTAAATGCGAATAAAAAATGTTTAAAACTAAGCGAAAACTTCCTCTTTTTGGCTTTTGACGACCCATGGGATACATAAATATGTCCCAAATTGTATCAGTATCCTGTATCAAATGAAGTGAACCAATTCGAAATATATTGATGTTTCTAAAAATTAAAGAAATGGACCATGTCCTACCAAAATATTGAACAAATACGCTAATATGATTCGAGAAAATGTGTTCCAAAAATTATGCAAAAATACTTTTTTTTATGAATTTGTGGTGATCCTATTGGTTCTAAGACCATATTGATCCAAAAAGTTAGTATCATATGTTAATACAAGCCGCATATGTTGATACAAGCCGCATTTAAAAAAATGGGTGCTAAATGGACCAAATACGACAAAAACTAAAAATGGGACATTTATCACCCATTGGCCGCCACAGCGTTAATTTATATATATTTCCATTTGGAAAAAAAGCAGATTAGAAATTGGGATTCACAACACTGCATTGCATTACCTTGTCGTTTACTCAAAGTTCAATAATAATTGGTTACCGGGAGTTAAAAAATAATGCGTTACTAAATTTCTTACAGAAAAATAAATAATAATTAGTTATTAGTAACCAATTATTAATATGCATACGCGTAATCGTAAGCTTGCACGTAAGCAGAACACCTTACCTTTTGGGACATCCCATATAAAAAAGTTAGAATTATAATATAAAGAGTAATACGTGAAAACCTTGAAGTCTAGATTACTATACTCATTATTTGGTAAGGTTTGTTTTTGCTGGGATTTTCCAATATATAATTTTAAATTCGATTTACATACACGAGAAGGATATTTAAAGGTGATTGAAAAACGGAAAAATGTACATTTGGATCTTTGAAATACTTTTTGATCACAGTGTATCTAAGTAGTAAAAATCTATTTATGTTACTCTTATGGCAGTGGCGGCTTTAAGTCATTAAACCAGTTTTATTTATGCAACGCATTGAGCTTGATTACTCACATAATCTTTACCAATGGTCATGCTGAACTTTTTTTTATTACAAGTACCCACTTTTTGTGTCTTTTTCATTACGTTCTTTCTCTTTGGTAAATAAAAAATGGTTCAAATCAAGTCAGGAATTATAGTTTAAAGAAATACAGAGTGGGGAAAAATAACAATAAATAAATAGTTTAGCTGGTAGCTTAATACATATTTTGGATTATGGTAATTTATTTAAAGATTTTTGTTAAACTTAAAATTTAAAACAACAATGAATGCGAGTTTAGTTATGAATGTGAGTCTAATATTGGGGTTTTTGTAAGCAAAATAAAAATAATATTTATATTTTCAACAACAGAGAAAGGCAAAAGCTCAAATTGTAACATTAAACTGTCGATTTGTGTTTATTATTGCAGAGTAACAGTATAAGTTTAAGTATAGAAATCCCCACATTGGCCGACATTTGAAGAAGATATCGCTTTTGTTCTTTGGTGTACTCGGGATGTAATTTGAGTTGTTTTATTTTCGACTTGAAATCATAATTAATACTACGTTCATAATGAAACTCAAAAAACGTTCATATGAAACTCAAAAATTGTTGCGGAATTTAAATATTAATACACCCAGAGAAAAGATTCGTTGCAATAAGGGCCTATTGCCAAGACCGGTTAACCGGGTAGGCCAGTCTACTTTTATTTTAAAGAAAGTACTTGCATATATAAGTACTTTTTACAAACCAGTACTTCCTGTAAAAAAAGATATTTTTCCAATAAAAGTACGTGACATTATCATGTAACATAGATATATGGAAAACGTAATACTTTCTGAATTCTGTTGTGTTTTTCTGAAAATTTTTGTTCCACGACCAGCAAAAGTTTTAATAATTCTTGGTCTTATTTATGTTTACACTATTTCTGCAAAGTTTATACCTATTTGGAGCTTCGTTGTAGAGACGACGTACTACTAGCGACCGTGACATTTTCATGTAAATATATGGAAAACGCAGTACGTTCTGAAATATATTGTATTTTTCAAAACATTTTTGTTCCACTACGAGCAAAAATTTCTGTAGTTCTTGGTCCACTTTATGTCTAGACTATTTTTGCAAAGTTTTAACCCATTTGGAGCTTCGGTGTAGAAACGCCGTACTACTATAAGAAAAAGACCGTGACATTTTCAAATGAAAATTCAACTTCAAGTCATATATGGGTGTTTTTTTTGAGTGTCACTGCTTTATTTGACAATCCATTTAACAGCTGATAGTTGCTTTTTGTTTAGTTTGCTTTGAAATTTCATTATGAATCGGCTTACGTAACGCGTGCAAATTGTTAAAATTTTTAATCAAAATAATTGTCCTATTTGTCAAACTAATCGTGCACTTCTTCCATTTTATGGCAAACATAATCGTCCTTTCCTTCAGAGCGGCTAATTCGAAGAACTATAGATCGTTGTCGGACCACATTTACTGTTACTAATAACAGTAATAAAAATTAAACTTCAAGTCATATATGGGTGTTTTTTTTGAGTGTCACAACTTTGAATTTGCATCACTGCTTTATTTCACAATCCATTTAACAGCTGATAGTTGCTTTTTGTTTAGTTTGCTTTGAAATTTCATTATGAATCGGCTTACGCAACGCGTGCAAATTGTTAAAATTTTTAATCAAAATAATTGTCCTATTTGTCAAACTAATCGTGCACTTCTTCCATTTTATGGCAACCATAATCGTCCTTTCCTTCAGAGCGGCTAATTCGAAGAACTATAGATCGTTGTCGGACCACATTTACTGTTACTAATATCCCGTGAGACGCCGAACAGTGCCGAAATGCCTATGGCATCAACAATCTCACGCACTTTTACTCTTCGATCGGCCAGCACCATACCGTGAAATTTTTCGACATTTTCTGGTGCATTGACCTCAATTGGCCGTCCAGAACGTTCAGCTTGTTCAGTTCAGTTTGTACTTGTGCGACCACATCGAAAGTCAGTAAACCACTTTTATACCATTAAAATCGATAGTCCAGAGTCCCCATAGTATTTATCAAGCTTTTCCTTGGTTTGATTGACGGTTTTTTTACGCAAAAAATAATGTTTAATGAACACTCGAAATTCACTTTTTTCCATTTTTAAAAAATCCAGGAGGTTGTATGTTTTGAACAGCTGTTAAACATGAAGTAAATGACGGAACTTGCTCAAAATTTGACAGTAGTCTTTTAATAGGTGGTACTTGATGGGAGCATTTTTTGCATTTCATATAACTAAGAAGGAAGTTCGAAAAGTGATGGACTTATTGATCCGCCCTCGTATACCTTGACTGTCGTCTTACCTGCGCTCAACATATTAAATCCAAATCCACACAACTTAAAACATTACAGCTTCAAGAGCTCCTTTGTCCCAATTTTGCTCTCAACTTAAACTACAAGGTTATACCTGCAAAGCTATTATTAAGCCATTATGGACCTATGGTTTCCAACTATAAGGGATCAGTTTTTGCTTACGAGTAGTAATATAGAAAAATTACAAAGACGACAAAATAAAATATTGCGACAAATTACTGGTGACCCGTGGTATAATAGCAACGTGAATAATCATAAGGACATATTCGCCTCAAGAAAGTCGACACATTGGTCCATGCAGAGTTGCACGAAAGATGAACACTTTACGCAAAAAAAAATTAATTTTTTTATATTTTTAAAATTTTATCAGGCTCGAGATCATAATTAAATGTTACTGACGAATAGTTAACACTAACTTTTTTTGAATGGAAAAATTTGTACGGGTAATCATACACTGACTATAAAAACATGAATTTCGCAAAGTCAAAACTATGAGTTGTTTGTGGGTAAGGTGATTCATAAGAATGACCTGGTCGCTCTGGTCGAAAATATACTTTTCCCTAGTGCTGATCCTCACAATTTAAGGTATTTAAAAAACTTTGCGTTTACTATTCGTTAGTAACATTTAATTGCGATTTCCAGCCTGACAAAATAAATCTAATATCTTCTGACAAGAACTGCAAAAAGTTGTCATTATCCTTTTAAACATACAAAAATGTAAACCTTTTTATATTTCAGTTTAAAGACAAAATTTGAAAATAAAGCCTTTTAAACAAAATTTAAAATTTTTCATTAGCAATTAAAAATTTATTAACAAAATTAATTTCGTTAAATATATCGCAGAGATTGAAAACAAATTTTCCTTCATTTGACGGGTAGTGATTTTACTGCAACGGATTACAAGGAATATGTAATTCTTGTCAAATTCTAAAAAGCAATAACCAAGAAAGTGACACTTGATGTAACATTTCATTTCGGAATATTTAGGACAATCGTTAACAATGTTAACCCTTGCTTGATCGAAGTCACTATATTAGAATATTTTATGATTTCAATGAAAATAAAACAATATATTCTTTATTTCCGGATTTTAATAAAAATTTTATGAAAACATTAATTAAGTAACATTGGCTGTACTAAATTAAAGAGTTTTTAAAAAATAAAAACTTGTATTGCCAAACTGTTATACTTTCAGAAAAACATTACATTATCAAAACAACAAACTAGGACCATGACGACGATGACTATGGTTTAAGATAATAGTGACTGAAAACTGAAAAAAAACGTATAAAATCATACTTGAATTATGAAAAAATATGCTTGTTAGATGGCCTGGAGGCCACTTTTTGTGTGGATGTTGTTGTATGTTTGGACATGTTGCTGTAGTTGTTTAATTTATGCTCCCCAAACAACAACAAGAGCAACAACATTCACTTAAATATATTGTTAGAAACAACTGCAAAAAATATATAAAAACTAAAACAATGTGATCAACAACCTGGTTGCTTGAGGAAGGCTGTTTGCTAAGTTTTTGGTCTGGACATACCCGAAAACTAATTTCAGAGTGATTTGATTTGAACGATTGTCAGTTTTGGTTAAAATTGTTTAAACTTCAAACGTATTTTTACCAATTAAGTATATGTAATTCCAAAAAATTGCTTATACAGTAGAATCGCGGTTGTTCATAATCACAAGAGCAGTTTGTTTACGAATCAGAAGGTTTTACGATTTGTTGAGATTACGATTTTTAGAGGTAAATTATTGTTTTTTTTTCAATATCTATTAGTTTATCTCTTCATTCCGCGCAAATACCATCATCAACAGCAAATTATAATGGAATATTGTAAATGATATATTCCCAGCAAAAACATGCTAATGACATATCATTACTTTATACAATACTTTGTATTGTATTTTCAAAATAAAAATAATGTACTACTTATAATATGTTACTTATTTCTTTATTTTGAATTAATTAATAATTATTTACCTGAAATGGTTTACTTTTTCTATTATTTTAATATAAATAATAATGAGTCATTGTTAATAGTTAATATAACATTATTTGTTAATGTGTATTTTATTAATTTATGAATAAATGAGTTTTAACAAAACAAATTAACATATAAGTGAATAGGAAAGAGCCTGCAAATAAGTTTAAAGTGGTGTCGAATTATTTTATTTTAACTTGTTTGTGTTATGACACATTTTATATAATAAATTTTGGTATTAAGATCACGAATATGACAAAAAAATTTAATAACTCGGGGCAAAAATCCAGTTTTAACTGTAGTAACGAAATATCATTTATATACAATTTTTCAAAATTGTGGTGATAGAAAATTTTAGAAACCAAGTTTGAAGTCAGGGGGAAAATCTAAAAATTAATTGAATTTTAATCAGTACAAAAAAATGTTTAAAAACTGAGCAAAAACTTTCTCTTTTTGACCTTTGACGACCCATAGGATACATATGTCCCAAATTGTATCAGTATCCTAGAAGAAATGGAGTAAACCAATTCCAAATATCTCGATATTTCTACAAATTAATGGAATGGACTATGTCCTACCAAAATTTTTATCCTCTGCGTTGTACAATAGGAAACGATAAAATTTGTTCCAAAAATTATACAAAAATAAATATATATTTATTTATGCATTTGTGATGATCCTATTGGCTCTGAGACCATGTTGATCCAAATTGTCAGTATTGCGTGAAAGCAGCAACTATCCTCTGTCGACACAAGCCACACTTAAGAAAATTGGTTAAAAAATGGGCCAAATATGACATAAATTATAAATGGGACATTTATCAACCAATGGCCGTCAAAGGGTTAATTTATATATTTCCTTTTGGAAGATAAGCGGATTAGAACACTTGATCCCATCACCTTATCGCTTACTCAAAGTTAAATTATAATTGGTTACCATTAGTTAAAAAATTGTGTGTTACTCTATTTCTTACGGCAAATTAAATAATAATTGGTTATAAGTAACCAACTACAAATATGCATACGCGTAACCCATTATTCTTTATTTTTTCGTAAGCTTGCATGTAAGCATAACACCTTACCATTTGGGACATCCCATATATAAAAGTTGGAATTATAATATAAGGGTAATACGTGAAAACATTAGAGTTTAGATTACTAGACTCATTATTTGGATTGGTCTGTTGTACTTTTTAAAACTGTCGAGCCAACCACTGCTTGCTTTGAAGTTGTTTATGCTACGTTTCCACTTGCGTGTTTTGAGCAAATCATGTTGTTTTGCCGAAAAAAAATGTATAGAAAAACATGTACAAACAATGTTTTGTTTTAAAACACATACAAAGCACAATCAGTAGAAACGTAGCCTTAAGTTTAATTTTTTGGTAAAAAAACTGCTCTTTTTATATTAGCAATGGGCTGTCGACATTGTGTAAACCATAATAGAAGATACTTTTCTCAATATCTGGGAATTCAGGAAGGTGCTTGTAATATAAATTCTTTCTTGTGATGAGCGTTTTCTCTCATATTGATGAGCGATTTCAAATTATTAGGCCGCATAATTTTTTTTGTTTCAATAAGAAGAGCTGTAATAATTTATTGCTTTTTCAACATAAATATTGTTGTATGACTACGTTCGCTTGACATTTTTACGCTACTGAAAAGATTTTTATTGTACAAAGTAAAGGCAATAATATAGAACAAATGATTTTTCGAACCGTTATCTAAAGAATTTTGCTTGTGCATTACGAATTGTTAGAAATTTTAAACAAACAATTACCATTTATAAGAGTTATTGTATTGATAATTTTTCAAAAAAAAAAAAAAATACATAATATCGAGGGGACTAAATTGTGTGTAAGATAAATATTACGAATTATTGGAGTTTTCTCAAGAGCCGACAGTTTGTTTGCGATTTATTTAGATTTTTGAATTATCGGGGTACGAATTATAGCGATTCTACGGTATACATATACCAAAGACTTATAGGACATCCTAGTATATGATACTATAACATATAAGCGCGATATATATTCGATACATAGTTACTGCAATAATATATAATATAAATAGGTGCGGTATCTGGTCGTACTTAGTTGCAACATATTCTTTCAACCGCCACACTATAAATAGTCAATGTGATTCTATGATCTTATTTACTCTATAATATCTGGCATGGTTTGTCGCAAAACATTCAACTTTTTTGTTTTCCACCAAACAGCAAAATCTTATAAGTTAATACAGTTATTCGGCTGATAATCCCTGCATCTTTTAAATTGGTTTTTGTTTCTTTCGTTCTCTGGTAAACATGTTCGCAGCTAAATGTCAAAAGTAATTGTCTGACGTTAACTTTTGTTGTATTCCGTTGGTCTAAATGGCTACTCCCAAAGCTAGATAGACTTGGGTGGATCTTAACAAAACGAGATGAGAGTATAGTAACTATTTAAACTTCTTGTTTTATTTTATTCCTACAATTTTATATTATAATTTAGTAGCATGTTTGTGGTTTGATGTTGCTGCTGTGGCATGGTGGTTATTCTGGTTGTTGTTGGTTGCATTAAGTGCAACTGTCGGATTTATTTCAAGGCGTTGTATTTGGACTTAATTGCCACTACAATCTGTATGAAAGATTTTGTTATAATAAATTATGTTTGCATTTGTTTAATCCCTGATCAACTCTTGTATTGCTTAATTGCTTAAGATTTTGGCAAATTGAGTCTCCAAGACAAAATTTATTACTTTTGCAAATTTTCAAATGTCTGTTTTGCAATAATAAATTAAAATATGTATAGTTATGCATAGATTAGGGTTTGATTTAAGCAGCACTACATACTTTTATAGGTACATATAATTAAGAAACTTTTTAATTGCTTCAAACTATTATTATTATTCCCATTTTTATAATAAGAAAAGTTTTATAACATCCTTTTTTTCACATTTTATTTTTATCAAGTTTGGCGAGGCGCATTTACTATTTTTTATTTAATGAGACTACCAACTAAAGCCTCTTAATTGTGAGTCTTGTAAAAAATTCGCCATTGTGGTGAAATACAAAATGATCAGGAATCAAACTTTTTAAATTATTTCCTAAATTTAATTATTAAATAAATTGGAGACATAAATTAAATAAACGTGGTTGATAAGGGAAAATAATGGCTCAAGGATTAATAACTACTAAATTGTTCGTATGCTTTTATTTATATAATGGGAAGGTAAATGCTGGACTGGAACAATTTTCTGAGTATTTGGTTCAGATTCTCCTTTAAGATGCATTTAGCAAAAGCTTTGTAACCGCTTGACTTTGTTCCTTAAACGTAAGAATCTTTTTAATGCCATTTGGAGTACACTTTGGATTTCTTCATTGGCTTTGAAATGTCAGTGACATTAGTTCAATAATGCTAATGCCAATTAAAGCGTGCTAATGCCTCAAAAACTAATGACAATTAATTATAATAGAGCATTTGTGTACAAAAAAGGGGATCTTTAAATTGTGTTTTATAAAACATTTATTAACTATTAATATTTTTAATCAATTTATGTGTTAATATAATAATACAATAATACAATCCGATAATACAAACTTCGTTCTCCGTTCTATTCTATTCCATTTCATTTCTAAAAATGGGGTGACCCATTTGGCTGTTTCATAAAAATGAATCCCTCGGATTGTCTTCTAGTTCTGGCCTATTTGTATTTTTGACTCCATTTCGCTTAGTTTTTAATATAATGGCCATTTTAAAAAATCGCCAAACGGATACAAATTTTCAATCTCGGAGGGATCCCAAGCATTTTTTATGGGTTCAAAGAACGCCATGAGCAAAAAACAAGTAAAAAAAGGGCTTTTTTTATTATCTATTGTCATAGCAGAATTATACAAGTATAAAGAGTACAACCATACTTTAAAAAATCTAAAAAGGGTCATTGTCAATACTAAATGTTATCGATAAGTCAGGAAGTTAAATGATAAACTGTCAAAAAAAATAGAAACTTTTCAACTTTAAAATGACATTAACTGCATGATTTATTGACACTGATGTCAATTTTTACAGTTTCCTTTTGTTTGTAGCACTTTTTCTTACTTGCAGCGATTTTTAATAAGTGTTCAGGCAGTTTTTGTGGGACAAAAGTATGCACCACTCTATATATGTTTACTTTTTATTTAGAAAAAAGTTGTTTGTTTACAAATTGTATTGTTTATTCTCTCTAAAATTTGCTATTTCATTCCATCAATTCAATATGAAAAAAGCAGATGTCATATGGGCCTTAGAAAGCGACAAAAACAACTTCGCAGACAATAAATATCGGTAAGAGAAACTATAATTTATCGAAATATTTAGAAGATTTTCCAAAGCAAAAAATTAACCGATGTTTTTTTAGCAAAATAAGTGAAATTTGTCATTGAATCAGAATTATATTTAAAAAAAAATCGACATTCCGACATTTTGTATACAATTAGAACTACTTAAAATTTGTTTAATTAATTTTATTTGAGTACCCTTGTCTGGACATTTGAATTGAAATGTGTGGGCTTCTGCTATGTAATTTGCACACATACTCCAAATGTTAATGATGAAATACAACTTAAACTCGTTACATGAATATGAGCTCAAGCTATCAAGATTTCAAATTTCTATACCATTTTTATTTTAACAGGAAAACTACTACTCAGCAGATAAGCATGACTTTTATTATTTTTTTTAAGATAAATTCAAACCAACCACAATGGTAGGTAACTATAAAAACAGTAACAGATGGATTGATAGATTTTGTTGTGCACAACACAGTTTTAATAATTATTTCGGACGACTCATAGTCTGGATAGAAGTAGGTACTCCACAAGTGGTAAATACTCGTAGTATACAAAGTAATAAAAAAATCTTAAATTTGTTTATTATTTGATAGAATTTAAAACGCCTCATGATTTGCAAATACAATAATAAAATGTTATTACCTTGGAATTGAACACATTTTTTTATTTTTATTACACCGTCCGACAAAATTCGATGAGAAAATCTATTAAATTCTGAAAGAAGGCTATTGGAGCATGTTTTAATTTTTGTTAATTGGCAATTTTTTTTTGTTCAGCTTTGGCATATTCTTAAAAATATTAAATTTTTTTGTATATTATCTATATTTTGAAACCACTTTTCCAAAGCCTTTACTTTTAACAAAACATAATCAATATGGGTATTCCACAGCATATTTTTAAGAGTACGTGAAAGCTGAGCAAAACTAATATTCAAACTTTTCGATTTTTATAGGAGCATGTTTTTAATGTAGGGGAAATTCTGTTCAAAACTACGACAAACTTCATACTGTTTAAGTACATTGAATTTCAATATTTCCAAATTCAAACATTCTGTCGTACATACATTTGACTAATTTTAAATTACGCGACTGAAGCCTTGAATTTTATTTTTTGGCATTATTTCAGAATATAGTAGTAGCACAAACTTATGTCGAACTGTGTTATATCACAGTTAATTTTTTTTTTTTTAATTTTTTATTTCATTATTACTGAAATTAATAATCAAAGTACAAAATAAGCGTTGGAGCACGTTTAATCTTAAAATATGATATTTTAACCACAATATTATAAATTTGAATTACGTTTCTTAAGGGAAGTATTCCACTAACATTAAGGTGACCGACATTTTTGTATAACACTGTTGCTTATGGAAATCCTTAAATTTCATAAATCTTATTGCACAAAAATTATTAGTCCAAAGTTGCCAAGATTGTCTATCAAAGAAAATATTAATTTTTTCTTTTTTTTTCCTTTACAAAAATCATTAAAAGAAATGAGGAATGCCTGCATGTTAAGTTTCTTAACCCTTTTACGATAAATAGTCGATACATATGTCATTTATATTGATTGTTATACATATTATCCCCTTTTTTAAGCCGACTTGTGCCAAAGATTTTTATTTTATATTTTTCAAATCATACGTAACATTTGCACTAATATGGTCTCAAGACCAAACAAGTTACAAAACAGAATTTAAATTAAAAAAAAATTGATTTTGTTATAGGGTCATTCCATGTCAAATCGCACAGCATTCGGATTTGTCATCTCCGATTTTAATGAAATTCGCCACAAATATTGTAAATGGGTAGTGATTATCAAATCATTAACCTTTCGACCCCAAACCATTTCGGTTTTCGAAATATGACATCATGAAAATTGGCTAAAACGTCAACATATCGAAAAAGTGTCCACAGAAAGTCGCCAATAACTTCTAAACTGTATAACCTAAAATTTTTTCAAAATTAAAAAAAAAATGGATTTTGAAATATGGGTCTTTGAAGATTAAGCTTATAAAAATGACATTTATTTATTTTTATTTATTTCATTTATTGTAATTTTAAAGCCCATGGGGCCAATAAAGCAGAATTACAGAATCCACTTATATTCTTATGTGCAAAAAATAAAAAGTTTATATGTATACAAAAAAAAAAAAAATAATATAATTATTATAATTACCACTCAGCGATAGTATTTTTAATTGAATTTAAATATGTAATTGTATTGTAGATAACAAGCTCTGTTAAAATAATTGAAATAATCAAACAATTATAGTTAAGATCGGTTAAAACTATGTGAGAGAAAACTATGAAACTGGGATAAATGGTTGTTCAAATGCAACAAGACGTTTTTTCTGTAAATCAAATGAGTTTGTAAAAGATTTAAGTGCTCTCGGAAGAGCATTATATAACCCTGCCACTCTAACAAAACTCAGCTTAAATGTTTTGTAAAATATAATAAGATTACGAATTTTAATAAAACTATTAAAGCTACATCCCAGAAATTTCAGTACATATGAAGAAACATGATCACGATTTCTGAGTAAAAATACTTATCTGACAACACGGTTAAAAAGTAACGAAATTCTTTTTAAATTATATGCAGGGGTACTAGCATATATCTCAATACCATAAGTAAAAATTGGCATAATTAAAGCATGTACAATTTTTGTTTTAACATGAAATGGAATGTATAAATTAGAGCAATATAACTTCCTTAGCATGAAATGAACTCTAGATGATATCGACTTAATTTGACAATAACTATCAAGAATCACACCAAGGCATGTCAATTTATTCACAAATTCAATTTGCTTAGGTCCAACAAAAATTGATATATTCTCCCTAAGAAGAGATCATCCAAAAAATAAAGCTTGATAATCAAATTATTGCGATTCATCCAATTAATTGTCACATCCACATAGTAGTTAATGTTTGCCTGAAAAACGTCTAAGAACCTCCTATCACCAGATATTACCAGCTGCAAGTCATCAGCAAAAGCAAACGGAGTACACATACAATTATTATAAATAATAAATAAGTCATTAAAAAACATTACAAACAAAAGTGGCCTTAAAACTCACCCTTGCGGCACTCCAGATGTCACTAGAAGAGTACTTCTAGAGCTACCACCAATAGAAACATACTGACAACGATCCTGCAGATAAGTACATATATATAAGTTTGCAGGCACTAGATGAAAAGCCAAAATAATTAGCCAACTTATAAATAAGTATTGCATTTGGAACCTTTTAATACAAAAAACTTTTGGCACGCCAGGCATGGTTTTCACCTTTAGAGTGGTACCAACAGAAAAATTTTAGGTTGTATGGTTTAGAAGTTATAGGCGACTTTGTATGGGCACTTTTTCGATATTTTGACGTTTTTGCCAATTTTCATAACGTCATATTTTGAAAACCGAAAGGTTAATGATTTAATAAACACTACCCATTTACAATATTTGTGGCCAATTTCATTAAAATTGGAAATGACAAATCCGAAAATGACAGTTTTCTGTGCAGTTTGACATGGAATGACCCTATATTAATTTTTGGTCCGAATTCTCCAGTTTTCATAAACATAAAGTTATTTGAAACTGATGACATATGTATGTGTCCCAATGTGAATTAAAGGCTTTACGGTTTATAGGAATTTTTGTTCACAATAAAATATAAGTAATTTTTATTCGATTTTAATTTTAAAAAAATGATTAATATAGGTTTTAACCTCCTAATTCTTGAAGTATTTTTATTCTGTCTCAATGGTAAACTACTTGTATTGTATTCACAATTTTTAACGTAAATTTTAAGAGTTACAATAATCAATATTTCAAATAAATGTTTGAAACTTGAACACTTTTTAAGATATGCCGTTCAAAAGTTCACCCAAAGCAGGTATTCGTGATACTTTTAAACGTATATACACTCATAAAAGCTGAAAAAACAGAAAAGTTTGCTGATTTAAGGCTATCAGACCGTTTAGAAAATTTAAGGAAACAGTGTCTTCAATTTTTAGTAAAACCAAAATAGTAAAAAAAATTTAAGCTTTACTACAATTTAGTCACATTTTAATAAACCCAAAATACAAATCAATTTGCTATAATGTGCCAACTTTTTAAATTCATAATAATTAATTAATTTTTTAAAATTCAAATTGATATTATAATTTCTGCTTTTCTAAATACATATGTAAGATTCTAAAAATTTTCAACTGGAAAAAAATTTGCTCTTAATTATGAAAACAAAAAATTAATAAAAAATTTTGGTAATTTTGGCAACTCGTTTTTAATAAATCTCTGAAATATTTTGGGAAAATTAGTAAAAATTTTTTGGAATTTGTTAATAAAGAATAAGAAAAATTACCAAAAAATTATGTTGCACAAAAGCTGTAAAGTTGGATAAAAAACTTTTTTACTAATTATTCATTTGGGTGTAAACTTTATTTCATTCAATTGAAATTTTAAAAATTTGCATTGTAAAATTTTATATTACATTTGCAAACACTCTTGTCTTTTGTAACAAAAGCAGTAAACGTTTTCTTTTTTACGAGGCGGATCAATAAGTCCGTGACTTTTCGAACTTCCCTCTTAGTTATATGAAACGAAACACAGCTCCCATCAAGTACCATCTGTTAATAGACTACTGTCAAATTTTAAGCAAGTTCCGTCATTTACTTTGCGTTTAACAGCAGGATTTTTCGAGGTCCATAAAATAAGCATTTGTTTGATCAATAAATTCATCGTTGGAGCTAAATCTCTTTCCACCGTACCATTTTTTTAGGTTTGGAAATAGCCACTGGGGGCTAAATCCGGAGAATAAGGCGATTGAGTGGGCAATTCGTAGTCTAATTCATGGATTTTTGCCATGGAAACTAAGCTGTCACAAGATTTCGTTGGTGGCCGATTGTGAGCAAACGCGGCAGCCATCTTGCGGAAAGCTTTCACATACCCATGTGATCGATCAAAATTGAAACCACTAAGCCATGTGTGATGCCTATGTCTTCCACATTCTATCGCACATTCAATCTCCGATTTTTACAACTGTTTTGGGTGGAGCGACCTCAACTGGTCGTCCAGAACGATCGGCATCTTCCGTGTTTGTAAGGCCACAACTAAAGTCAGTAAAACACTTTTTTACCATTGAAATCGATGGTGCAGAATCCCCATAGTATTTATCAAGCTTTTCCTTGGTTTGGTTGACGGTTTTTTTTCGCAAAAAATAATGTTAATAAGCATTCGACTCATTTTTTCCATTTTAAAAAAAAACCACGAGTTTGTATGTTTTGAACGGCTTTTAAACACAAAGTAAATGACGAAACTTGCTAAAAAAGTTGGTACTTGATGGGAGCAGTGTTGCATTTCATATAACTACGATGGAAGCTCGAAAAGTCACGGGCTTATGATCGGCCCTCGTACCATTTTCAAGGATCCATGGCAAAATTAATTTTAAGAAGAATGATACTAAATTCACAAGAATGCGTAATCCAATCCAGCAGAATGAAGTAAAGTTTATCATTGTTAATGCCGTAACTTTAAGGAGTAGATACCTACCGGTGAGCCTATACCTAAGGGCACATATATTACAAGGGCCAGTTTTATAGTGAACACTTAAGTTATTTTAAACCTAAATGTACGATTTAGACTACTTAAAGCTTGTTTTTTTAATGTGTGTTTAACATGGTTTAATGTCTTATAAGTTAAATTTAAACTGTCTTTGATCCCACTTGTTATTTTTCTGTAGTAGATTAAGACTTGACAGATAAGATAATGCTGCCATATTTTATTTAAACAACATTTTATTACCAAACATACGGTAGCACTGAAAATATTTAATAAAAAATCAAAAGAAATATTTTTTCAAACAAAAGCACGTGTTCACGAATATATGTATATAAATACAAAAATAAATAATATACATATAAAATAAAATAATAACATAAAAAAATAACGGAACCCAAGCGCTCTATGAATTTTTTAACAAGAGAAATCGAGTATCTAATAGTATTAGTTGGAGAAACTGCGTGTTTTTTGACATCTGTAACTTAGGTTTAACTGGCCAATCTTTCCCAGTTAAATTCAAATTTTATACAAAACTAGCTGACCCGGCAAACGTTGTTCTGCCTAGGAATAGGATTACATTATTATCTAGGTAGCTCGCACAAAGTTTGAATATTCTCACAATAATAGTACCCCAGATATGCAATAATAAATTTGTACTTCGTATGGGAGGTGCCACGCCCATTGCTTGGATCCCCCATATTTTTTGGAAGATTATGAATATTATTATCAAAGAAGCTCACACAAAGTTTGAAGACTCCCACTTTAATAGTACCCCAGATATGCAATAATGAATGTTTTCTTCGTATGGGAGGTGCCACGCCCATTGCTTGGATGGCACTCATTTTTTTGGGAGATTATGAGTATTATTATAAAAAAAGCTCACACAAAGTTTGAAGACTCCCACTGTAACAGTACTCCAGATATACAAAAATACATTTTTACTTCGTATGGGAGGTGCCACGCCCATTGTACCCATATAGGTCAATTGTGAATCTAAACCATTCAGGGATCAAATAAAACAGACACAACAAATTTCATCGAAATCGGCCCAGCCGTTAAGGAGGAGTGCAGTCACTAACACACGTACAGGAGAATTATATATATAAAGATAAACTGGATCTCAAAAACATCATTCCAAGTTTAAACCAAGTTAAACCCATAAACAAGGTTGAACTACATCCAAAAACCTATCTCTTAATTAAACTTTTTCTTAAGCTATATAACCTTACACTCAGAAAAAAAAGTTAGTAGAAAAATTTGTAAACGGTTTTCTATCCTACTTTACTATTTTCGTACTGATTTTTAGTAAAAAAAATATTATTTAGCAAATCTTTTTGCTATTTACATTTTACAAATTACAGAATTTTTACATAATATTTACAAATTTTCGTTGCTAATTTCAGACATCATTTTACAAATTTTTGAAAACCGATTTGCTAAAATTAGCAAAAAAAAATTACTAATTTTAAAAAGTCGATATTGAAGGAAATGTTATTTCTAATTATAACTTATACATACAAACTTAAATTGCCCTAAAATGTTACATAGGATTAAAAAAAGGAATCGAAAGTGAAGATACCGACTCATGTCTGAAATTAGGACATCAACTTAAAATATCACTAAAAAGGGTTTTTTAGTTCTAAAAATCAGCCCTAAAAACAATTAAATTTAACCTTAAAAGTAAAAAAAAAAATTGACTAAAATATTTTTCAAACAGGAAATTACCAAATTAAAACAAAATAATAAATTAGTTTATGTTTTAACAATTTTTAAGATTTTTAAGCCTTTGATTTTTTTTTCATTTTGTATAAAATATTTTTTTAAAAAATATAATCAAAATTTTTGATGCTCGATAAAAAAATTAATCTAAAACTTTGTACTAATTATATTAGTATTTAGTAATTTTTTTTGCTGATTTTAGCAAACAGATTTTAAATTCCACTTTACAAAAAGTCTACTAAAATTTAGTAGCGGCTACTAATTTTTGTACTACACGTCAGCAGAAATGTGTTGCTAAGATTAGCAAAAAATACCGCTGGGCTCAAATTAGCAGAATTTCCCGTAGTAACAGCAACATTTTCAGTTGCCATTACAGACTTTTTTTGGTGAGTGTAAGAGCAGTATCTCAATAGCAATTAATGATCACAACACTTTAAAATTTCAAAATCCCTGAATTTTTTTTACTTAAGTGTTAGATTTTCTTTAAGTGTACACTATAATTCCGGCCCTAAATGCTAGATTTCTAGCTGAAGGTTTTTGAGCTGGACACTTATGTGGAGATTTTTCCTCTTTGTCTCTATCAGCAAAAAATGGTGTATCTACATGCCAAATTTAAAGTTTCAAGCTCCTGCGCTTTGTCCTGAGAGATCACGAACACGCTTTTACCTTTTTGACGCGTCTTTAACCCGTTCTTATTGAAAATGCCAGAAAGTATATCGGTAAATTACCTCTTAAGCCAACCAAAATGGTTTTAAGCAGGGAATTTGAACTTCCATTTATACCACGTTCCTGGAGAAAATTTATAAAATTACCTTATTAGTGACCAAGTTACTGACAAAAATTTCAGAAAGTACTTCATTAGTAAATGAGCCGTACAAATGAGACTAATTAATTGGGTAGACTAATTAAATGTGTATTAAATTTTGTTTAAATTCTTATGGAATTGTTTTTCTAATCATTTTTTTAAATTAAACATAATGATTTAAGGTTTTTATATATGTAATCTATTTAAATTTCATTACCAAAAATGATAAACCTATAATAAAAAATAATTACCGTTGAAAGATAAAGTTTTCGAAAAAGCATACAAATGGAGAACAATCACTAAAATAGAAAAAATATGTTCAAATTAATAAATATCATTAAAATATATTCCATTCTGATCATTTTCTTTACTAATTCACTAGATATTCATTCAATTCTATTTTGATCATTCTGTATAGTGTATTAATTCCAATCATTCCCCGTTAAGTTCTATTTCGTTTTCAAAATCTAGTGTCTCAATTCCACTTATTCTTTAAATTTCAGTTTTGGCAGTCCGTTTAGGGGGAAAATTTTGAGCCACCATTTTTTACACGTTCCTGGCGAAAGTTTCAAAAATTTACTATCAGAGAACTGGCGAGGCTTTCCTCTTTTGTACACCCATTTGTACCAAGTTCCTGTAGAAAATTGCAAAAATTACTTTTTCGATGAATTATCTTGTAATTATCTTATTATCATATTTTAAAGTTCAAGCCAAAGAGCTCATGAAGGAAGAGAATTTTCTCTTTTTTCGCTTCCCATAGGAATTTCTAAAAATCCCGCCCTAGTGGACCTCTGCACTACACGAGGAACCTCCCTATCCCCTTTCAAAATTTCATCTCTCACATTATAGGCTGGGCGATGTTAAGTTAGTCAGTCACGTTATTCTCATAGAGATTATTTTCTGAGGGTCGTTCAATTATATAACTTAAATAAATTTTGTTTTTCTTTTCTAATTTAGTCATACCAAGCAGACGTCCACATAAATCGAACTTTTATTATGGAGTGTTTATTGCATGAGTACAATTTACGCATGTGCAATTGTAATTCTTTTTATAACAGCAATTTAATACAAGAAAAATGTAGGAAATAAAATAAAATTCTTATTGCTTTTTTACATTTCTTACTCACACTTAGCGGGAAAATTGTTCAAAATAAAAAAAAGAAATAAAATTAAGCAAACATTAATTGAAACTTTAATTGAAATCCAAAATTCCTTAGAGAATTGCTTTCATTTACAGTTTGAGTGGTGGACTATGAACATTGATTTTGATTGCTAGAAATGTTGTTTTTGTATGACCGGTCGGCATTGTTGTTGCGTGTATGTGAAATTATTATTTCTTTCTTCATGCAAGCATCTTTCTAGTCATCCAACTATCCTCACTCATCTTCTATACACCTGTCGTTAACAACGTCACTTTGGTCACTTGATTGGCGTCTAACGATCAATTAAGTGACGCAAAAATTATGCAATTTTTATGTAGATGTAGATGTCAAAACCAGTTAACAATCACATGTTAATCAAAAAGATAATAAACTCTCGTACATTGACTTTGTATAATTTATGATTTGTGTTCTAAATCTGCAAATTGGTCTCTGATTCTGTATGAAATTAAAAAAGATATATTTACGATCTCTAATAAGTGTGATCGTTTTTTCTGCATAAACTTTAAAATCTTTTTTGAGTTAATTACACATCTTACGGTACAATTATGATTTAAATATTGAATTAGATTGAATAATATTAGTTTGTGTTGGTAATTTATTATTAAATTGTATGCAAACAAATAACACACTAAACGCAATTTAATTAGAATATTTTTGGAGAAGGGTAATTATATGATTCTTGCAAATACGGATGATGAAAATGTCTCATAAAAGTATTGATATATGATATGGTATGATATTTAATTGCAAGTTGATTTTTATCGAATGATTTGTTTGTGGTAACAGAAATTTCGCCTGTGACGATAAAAAAAAACAGTTGTGACAACACTTATTTAACTGGGACAACAAAATTTCGTCTGCATCAACAAAAATTCGGTTGTACAATAGGTTTGTTTTTTTTTTTTTAATTTTATATCTATCCCTGCTTACTTGACTTTTCTTTATTTTTTGTAAACAAATATAAGTTGAACATTTGAGGCCGCCTTTGTACGAAAGCTGTTTTCGTGTATGGACTTCGACGGAACGAGAAATAGAGCAATTTTATTGTTTGCCCTGCTCTACCTTTACTTCATTTATTTGCTTTTGTTGTTTTTAATATTTTATCAAACTAAAAATACAAAAATTTCAATTATTTTTATGACAACTATTTTTGTTTTCAATTAAAAGAGAAGAACCAATAATTTCTTAGGCTTGGCCACATCATCATGCATTCTAAATTTTTAAGTAGCTACTATATCTATAACTGCTTAGCAAGTCTATATATACTTAAATTTGTATGGAATATTTATATTAAATTCGAAAAAACAAACCAAATATCAACCGAATTTTTCGATTGGCAACAAATTATTTTGCCGGCATGAAAATGTTTTCTTGGTGTAGTCATTTTTACTTTTATTTAGTATTTTTTACGAGGTTTGTGGTTCTCAGTAATGCCCATGTTTGGAAATTTTGTAACACTTCCCAGCAAAACTGGTTGCTTATTACCAGATAATGGAAAATGGAATAAGAAGATGAAAATTATAAGTGCTTATACTTTGATCTACTAACACATTATTTTAACTTGGAGTGTGCCATTTCAGACAAAAGCAAAATATCAAACTAAAAAGTTTGTTGAATTAAGAAGTCATATTCAATTAATTCTGTAACTGATTCATTTAAAAAATGTTATCATTTGTTGAGTCTTTCTACAAAAAAATTCCAGTAAAAATACTATAAACAAGCTGGATTCCTCAGTACTACGGCTAGGTTTCGTAGATTATGCACTATTTCTTTAATATGAAGAAGTTATAAAACTTGAAAAATATTTGGCATAGCCAATATGCTGCCACACAGTTCTTATTAAATATTTTTTGAACTTTAAGATGCTTATTACATATGTTAATGTTGTAAATTTTTAATTTAAGATCAATTGATGTATTAATTTTGTTTTAACAAATTACATACAGGAATTTTTCGGAACATGTCAGGAACGATTGATGGATAAATTGCGATTCAACCCAATTATTTTTAAGTTTAGTTAACTTTTTTGTTTGTCAGTTGGAAGTCTGTTTGCTGTAAAAAGTGTTCGACAAAAAACTTCAACTCGCCTTAACCTTGCGTGTGAGAAAATGTTAAATACGTTTAGAAAAAAACGAACAAAAATTGTGTTCTTTTTTTGTTTATAGCAAAACGCTATAATTTTGCCTAATGTTCGACAAAAAAGGTAACAACAGTACACAGTAACAAAAAATATTTAAAAGGCTCTTGAAAATAAAAACCTGTTTTTTAAGAAAAATACCAACCAATATCATCTTGGCAAAACTATGGCACCAATGAATTTTAAGTAAGAAACTGGAAAATATATTAGAAATACAAAGTTTATAAAAATAAGAAGTTTCTGAATCTAAAATTCCTTAAATATGGAAATTTTCTCAGAATATTCCAAGTTGTTATTGGTAAAATTCCTAGAGCTTGCAAATGCAAACTCATCTTAAAGTAAAAAGTTCAATGATGAATTAAACTATCATATTAAACTCTTTTTAATTATTCGTGGAAATTTTTTTTTATAAAAACTATGTCTATTTTTGGCATGCATAAAGAAAGTCTTACCACTTCTCCCATAGGGGAACTGTTTAATTTAAAAATACTATTTTTTAATAAACTACTTTTAAACCAATTTTTCCGATCACCTTACAATTTTTGGCCCTCCTTGCAGCAGTGTGATAAAAAATTTGGGCTTAATAAATAAAAATGGTTATAAATTTATATTGTGTAAGAATAATAAATTATAGCTAGTCGGTTGCGTGGACTAGTCTGTAATACTTTTTTCGAATGCAATTTTTTCTTACACGGTAGAAACATATTGAAAAAGTCCTATTTTAGGGAACCACAGCGATTTTTTCTTATTCAAAAGAGATGTGCTAGAAATTTCATTGTACTACACGTCAGCAGACATGTGTTAGCAAAAAATACCGCTGTGCTCAAATTAGCAAAATTTCCCGTAATAACAGCAAAATTTTCAGTTGCGAATACAGACTTTTTTGGGTGTTTCCTTATCTGCTATTACTCAGTATTAGATTTCAAAATCATCAACACAACAAAATAATAAGTACGTTACAAATAAATGAAACCTAAACTCAGGTATCCAAATTTCTATGAACTTTTAAAAATTGTTCAAATATTTTGTCAAAGAAATTGTCAATTTGTATTTAGTTTCAAATTTATTTAGCTACCTCGCCCAGGTCCTAAGTGGAATTATTTTATTTGTGTATTTTCTTTTAAAACAAAAAATCGTGTTTCCAATTGTATTACTTTTTTTTAATTAAAAATTTAAGATTCAAATACCACATTAAGTCTTAACTGGAATCCCCAAAATTTCAGATTTATGAGTTTACTTTTATATCAAAAGTTAAGTATTTAAAATTCAAAATATTTAATTAAAAACACTTATATAGACTTTCAAAGTAGTTATAGTAGTTAAAAAGTAAGATTTTATAAAAATGCTGCCAAGCCTTGATAATTTTTGGCTTTTCTCTTTTAAATGTAAACAAAAATATTTCTCATATAAATATTTGAAATTTTTCTATTTGTTATTTGATAAAATATTGAAAACAACAAAAGCTAACAAATAAATTATGTGTTTGATAGTAAATATAGAGCAGGGCATACACATAATTCCTATATTTCTATATGTTCTGTTGAAGTCCATATACTATGAAAACAAGTAGTTATAGATATAAAGACATAACAATAAAACTTGCCAGCTTTAAAAAAAAATAGAAAATATATTTATGGAATATATGGATCTTTTTGAAAATAATATATTCAAAAACTGAGTAATATGCTTAGTTTTAGTTTTACTAATAGAAGATAAACCAAATAATCCAACAAAATTTACCGGATTCAAATCCGTTTAAAAACAAAGAAAATATGATCATTTAGGTTTCAAAATATATAAAACCAAATAAATATATTTTGAATTACCCTATTCGCAGTGAAAAAGATGGTGCAGAGATTTGAATTTTTGGCTCCTGAGGTTCTTTAATATACTTCTCTAAATAAAAGTAATAAATGTCAATTCTAATAAGTTCATTAACACAATTTGTAAAGTACCTAGGAAAAATTTAGTAATGGCAGCTCATTGATTTTTGCATTACCAATAATGATTTACCCCTGTCCACTGCATTACCTGTAAAATAAAAATAATGAGTTACTAATAATGTGTTATGCCAGCTTCTTGAATACTGCGTTAATGAGTTAGTAGTAATGTATTTTATTTACTTATTTGGCAGTTAAAATCTATAATATTTTTGGTTTTGTGTTTTAATTTCTTTTTTCAAATTATTAACAAAAATCAGTTTTTATTATACACAAAATGAAAATATCACTAAATAAAAATATCACAAAATTTTAAGTAATTTTAAGTTTTACTTACATTTTGTAGATTAGAAACAAACAAAAATAGAAAAACGGAAACAATTACAAATAAATGTTTAAATCATTTATATTTTACGGAATTGGTAGGTAAAATTTTAACATTTATTTTAACTGATTAATCGTTTGTTTCTTACGGATGTGTTAGTTATTTTAACAACATTTAAAAATAAATAACAAAATCTATTTGATTTAAATGAAAAGTAAGTAGACCGGTTTTAAAATGAAATATCACTTCTTATAAATGGCACTTTCTGTTATTTAAACTTACAAACTTTTTTAAATATTCGATTCGCACAGAAAAATATTACAAAATTCTGATTGAATTATTAAACATCTTTCATAGAATATTTTTGTAAATACAAATAAAAAAATGTTTAAAAAGGCGCCAACAATGGAATTTGTATATACAAGAACTTTTTGATATTCTTGTGTAACTTAAATTTTTATTTTCAAAGAATTTTTATATTAAAAATAACAATTTACAAACATTTAAATAAATGTATGTTTCTTTAATATTAAATGTAACGGAAAAGTTTTTTATAAAACTACAAACAGTGAACTAATATTGTGAGTGTAACCAGTTATAACTAGTTATTTTAACCATTAACTAGATATTTTACTCCCCAAGCTAACAAGCTTGGAGGCAACTAGCTACCTTCAAGCAGGCAAACTTTGTAACTACCCACAAAAAATATCTTAGTGTCGGGCCGGAATAAAAACGTTACATGCAACGATTGTTGCTATTAGAAAAAACGCAGTCAAAATAACGACGTACGACGGTGACTGCAAAAACTGTCATATTTATTTAAGTGTAAAGAGTACCGTAGATATAATTTACTCCCTAGTGTCTCCTTTCCTTATTAACAACCCATTTTGTCTTTTGGTTTTTACATTTTTATTTTATAAAAACAATAAAAATAAATAATTATTTTAATACAAATTTAAAAACACATACTAAGATGGTTTATAGTATGTTGTTTATTCGCGAGTATACAAAGAGATCATAAGAGCCATAGAATATCGTTTGATAATTTTATTCATCATATGTTTTTTGTTTACAAAAAACCTTAAATTGCGAGAAATCTGAAAAGAGAATTAGAAACAAAAACAGGAGAATAAGAAAAACGTTTTCACAACTGCAACGCTCAGTGCGTTTTAATTATCAATTTTTATGGAAAATACATCACCATCACGTTGTTATTCTGGACACTAAGAGTGGGGCAGTTGAAATAACGTTGTCTTATCTTTAACGTCATGTAGTGAAGCGTTATTGCTTCCATGTTAATAACAAGTGGCATAGGATGTTATTTAGTCGGCTTAAACCAGCAATAATTTGTATATTTGTTTTACAATCATTTGTTTTAACAAAAATATTTCCTCATCCAAAAGTTAAATATAATTTTTTAATAATAAGTTAAAGTACTTTAAATTATTATATGACAAAGACTGGTAAAACCTACACTGTATTACTGTTTTTTTACTATACAAGAGAAAGATACATTTTGCGTAACCAATTAAAATGTACAATATACTTTGTATATTGTAAAATTTTTTAACTTGAATATAAGGTCATTACAGTACATTTTGCTTATAGTCACAACGCTTAGTTGCACACAAATTGTGGTCTCCATCGCCAATGTGAGTATACTAATAATACACTTAAAATAGTTGGTAAGTTAAAATAACAGAAAATCCCATTTACAAGAAATGATATTTCATTTAAAGCCCGGTCTACATACTTTTCATTTCAATCAAATGGTTTTGGTATTTATTTTTAATTTTGTTATTTAAACAACTGATATATCAGTAAGAAAGAAATGATTACTCATTAAAAACAAATGTTAAAATTTTACCCTCAATCCTGTAAATAACTCACTCAGTCTATAGATACATTTTGTGTGAATGACTATATTTGTGTATGTGTGTGTGTTTATGAAGTTCTTGTAATATGAATTGACAACAAAGCAATTTGTAATTTTTGTAAACATAATAATTTCAATTTGTAATAACTGTAACGGAAACAAATATACCACAAATTTGCATTTCGTTTGTAAATTTTTATTAAATTTCAAACAAATGCAAAAAATAAATGAAACTTAAAAAATCGGTAATTGACAACAAATCATTTCGAACAAATGTATAAAAAAGTTAAAAAATATATTTCTTTAAAAACTAAATATATATTCCTTTATTTTTAACTAAACTAAAAACTTTTTTATTAAACTACAAACAGTAAACGAATTCGGAAATAGTCATCAAATATAGTGACCACAATAAAGTTAAGTTAATATTATAACGGTGAAAAGTTAAAATATAAAAACGATGCGTAAAAGAATGTTCAATCTAAGCATCGTTAAATTTTTAATAATTTCGAACTTTTGACATTTTTCTATTGTGACTATTTTATATTATTTTCATATAATTTTACTTTGGGTAACTTCAGTTACGTGAAATGTGATTATATCTCTAATAAGCATTAAACGTGGACGATACTACTAAATGGACTATATTGGAATGTACAATAACCGAAAAGTACTGTATTATGAAATTCAAGTTCATAATACAAAACAATTTAATATTTTTTATATCGCAATTCAAATAAACTGGTAATTTTTTATACCTACATACTATATATATTGTTTCTTACCAAAATGGTACGCAAAATTTAAAAATAAATATTTCTTTCAATTTAAAATAATTTTGCAAATTATCTAATATTATAAATAAAAATTTATATTTATTTTCTTTATCTTTTTAGGTAAGTTGAATTGATAAAATATGGATCTTAATAAATTTCTTGTAATTTGTTAGTAAGTATCTAATTATAATCAATATTTATTAAAAATCTATTTTTAACAAAATAAAAATTATTGCCTTAGATATTGCCCAAATAATTCAAAGAAACCATTATTTCAAATACTGCTTTATTAAATTAACCCTCCTGCTGTACTCTTTTTATAGTACTATTTTAACTTGAAAACATTAACATTTTATAGCATTAAAAATTAAATCAAATTTTGAAAAATCAAATCAAATGAACTGAATACTGAATAAATTAAATAAAAATCATTACACATCAACACATGCTAAACAAAAAACAACAAAAACAAACCCCAAAATATTAAATCGGTTTTAAAATAATTTAATAATACAAAACGAAAGTACCAACATTTTAGTTGTATGAACAACATTTTTTGTTGTATGCCGTACAAAGGCAGCATTTGATATTGAAATAAGGGTTGCGTATTTGAACTTTTCTATTAAGCAATTGCATATTTATGAGTTGGTTGGCAAACACAAATTCTCAACAAGATTTCAACATTTTTTTTACAAAAAAAAAAAAAAATGTTACAAAATGTATGAAACGTATGATTGAGCCTATGAGCAACACCATTATGGTCCCCAAGGTAAACCAAAACTCTAAGGACCTGTATAAATAAATGGGTGATAATGTTTTTAGACTACAAGTTAAAGGATTTCGATCTATTATGTACAAAGTTTTATCTGCCCCAAAAAGAAACCCTTTTGTTTTGTTTGTTACTTATGAAAAATCTTTGTAATACTGTTAAATACAAATACAAATGAATATTAAATGTATTTGTTTATCTGTTGTAGTATGTATAAATAGATTCTATGTATTCGTGTTTATTTAAATACAATATAGACATTTCATTTTGTAATGTATTTATTTAAATATGTTTTCATAGGAATTCTAAACCGGAGGCAATTGTTTAGTTAATTTTGAATTTAAATGAAAATATGTTTAAATATAGTGTGGGAGGTATTTACATACTCGAATTTGTTTGAATTTGAATATATCTTTTAGTTATCGGCAGAGCCGTAAGCAGGGGGGCATCTTTTTGTAAGGCCAGTACCAGTACTTTTTATTATGAACACCCAAAATTTCTACCCGTGATTATTAGAATTTTTCTGGGTGAAAACATTTCCACGAAATTTTTTAATAGGAAAATTTGAATTAAAACTCAGAATGAATAATGCTTCCGATTTAAGTAAATCTATTTTCGGAATAAAAAATCACAAGCTGTGTTTTCGTCAAACAAACGGATATAGTACGTTTATTCTTATAAAAAACTTAAAGTGAATAAAAATGTGTTTCACACATTACTTTTCGTTTGCTAATTAACTTTCAATTTTAAGTCCTAACATAACCTTTTTGCCGTACTTCCTAAAATGTTTTGCTGAAACAAATATAATAAAAAAGCGGGCAAAAAACTCTTAATTTTTACCATCGAAACCATGTTGCTTGGGCTAAAACCCGGGATTGTCTGAAGTCCGCAGACGAATGAGATTCATAAAGTTTATTAGAGATTATCATACACTCAAGAGAACACATATTTTTAATTTCATAGTTCACATATCTTAAATTTCACTTTTCTAATCAAAAGAAGGGCAGACCGCCCTTCCCTTCACTCCCTGTATGGATGCCGAAAAATTTGTTCATACCAGTTAGAGAATGGGCTAACTCTAACTTTCTACCGAACATGAAACATATATCAAAATTTAGCTCTCTATCCAAAGGGGTTTTGTTTACCGACAAGGGGTAGGCCGTTAATTGGAAGACTTTTCTGTTATTTAAATCGGAATTCGAATTCCAGCTTTCTAGCTACAGGGGG
Source organism: Eustalomyia histrio (assembly GCA_949748255.1). NCBI lineage: Eukaryota > Metazoa > Arthropoda > Insecta > Diptera > Anthomyiidae > Eustalomyia > Eustalomyia histrio. Next base: position 70,826,402 of record OX456527.1, on the reverse strand, counting down.
AGACTTACCGTTATTTGTACCTTTCCGTTGTAGTTTTCAAAATTCCCGTCTGAGTGGATGTCAACACCGGAGGAGGAACATACGTACCAAATTTCAACTTCCTAGCTCCAGTGGATTTAACAGGACGACAAGGGTGTTTTCCGAAGAAGGAACCTTCATACCAAATTTTAACTCTTCTAGCAGTTACGGCGGTCCGTAATTGAGGAACCTTTTGCCCTTTGAACTTCCATTTATAGTACGCTCCTGGCGAAAATTCTTAGTTATTGATCCAAGGAAAAAAAATATTTTAAATTTTAGATTTCTAGCAAAATAAGTTTTGGAAGGCTGGGGGATATTTTAGCTTTTGACCCTGCCTGTAGAAATTTCTAAAATTAATATCTGAACAGATTTCTAAGCTTGTATTTTGGTACCTTTATAATTAAGGGAATAAAATCATATCGTTTCCAATATCACATAAACGCTTTTATATCTATAACATGGTAGATATCGGAGTTATTAAGCAATATGGAGGTTTAAATCAGTTTCATAAAAAATGTATTATCATTATCAAACGTTCCTCAGAACTTTTGATAAATTTTTAAATATTTTATGTTAATTTTACCGACAATATCGATTGAATTTTTAAATGTTTTGCTGACATGTGTAATGCTATACCATCATCACTTTTTTAAGGACATTGGTGGAAGGTATTCAAAGATTCGGCACAGCTAAAAATTTTTTTGTGGCTTGGTTTTAGTGCAGCGATTTTATTATCCGTAAATCCCAGTTTAAAACCTCGAAAACATTATAATAGGAAATTGCACGGTTAAAATATGTAAATAAAAATAATAATGATATCGATGAAATATTTATATCGGTTCTGGTTTCGGTATGGTAGGCAAATACCGCTATTTTGGAACTGCAACAGTTAATTAAAGCATTTGTTTTGAATAAATTTATAAATTGATTAAGCTCAAACCTTACAAAATAATTTTTCAATTAAAACTCAAATTAAAAATACCTTCTCTTGCATGTAATAAAACATTTTATCGCTATTAACGCAAAGAGATACAGATTTTTCATTGAATATCATCTCATCTATTAAACCAATATTGCAATAAAGGTGCCAGATTAAAATGATTTAATCATAAATGAAAATAATATTAAGTGCTGTTGGCAAAAAAAAATTATTAATGATTAATATTTCCACTGCAATTATCAAATGCTGGAAAAGATAAAAATAAATAATGTGAAGAAATAAACCAAAACACCTATACCATTGTAAATATCAGCGTTGAAACCCGTGCTAAACTTTTTTTGTAAGCCATAATGATACTTGACTCTATGAGTACAAACATCTGCCATATAATTCCGCTACAATTTTCACAAAAGTGCAACAGAAAACAACAGCAGCAAAAAAAATATCACAAAATATAGAGGAAAATTATTGTTGATTATATATTAAAGTATGCATTTGAATTATACCGACTGATATAAACCCTACACTATGGCGGCTAGGGACTTTAATTGGGTTAAATGGTTAGATTTTTAGAAGTTTACAATGGTTTTAACATAACCGCCTTTCTTATTGTGTACTTATGTATTGAAAATGGTTTTGGGTTTTAACATTTAAGATGACGAGGACTGTTTTACAGAATTCTTTTTTATGTTTTTAAATCTTTGGATGCTAAAAATTTTTTCTATATCGAAGCTCATTAACAGATTCTGAATAATATTCTCCGAACGATTTTTTTATTTCAAATCTCACCAATTGCTTGAACACGAAGCATTTATTTTTTAAGCCCTCTCAATCAAAGGGCAATTTATCCATTTTGAAGAACTTTAGTTATTTTATTCATGGTAAAGTGTAGGTTATATTAACGTTCGATGTATTATTGTATACTTGCATCCTCTAGTTTAGCATCTGGCAACAGTAGAAATGCAATTAAGTATCAAAAGTTGGCCACAAAATAGGAAAACACAGACAGACACAGGAGCATGTATATTTATTTTTAGCTACTGCTGTTGTTGCTGCTGCCGATATCCATGAGGTAGAAAAACAGCATCCTAAATGCACCTCCCCACGAATTTGAAATATTTACTTGCATTAAAAAGAAAACACCAGTATATAAAACCCTTTCTACTCATATATGTGTGTATTAAAGCATGTACACGATAAAAATCTTTCAATTTAATTTTACTACAACTTATTATGTACAGGGTGGTCCCAATACAGTTGTCTTTTTAAATCATAAGTTATTTTAACACTGATAGATTATTTCTGTTTGAAATATTTACTATCAGTCAGTTTCATTACTCCGCAGTCGCTTTACTTTTGATCACCGTTGGGAAATATTTCAAACTTATTTTCAAAGTGAGTGCTGTGTTGGCCAAACTGTGTGTTTATTGGAAGGAAGTTTTGTCTGAAATAAAGCACGAACCGCGGGTGCTATACGCAAGTTTGTGCAAAAAGTTCGTGGGTTGCTAGTGGACAACTCGTACAGTGCGTTCCGATGAGAATATACATGCCGAAAGTGTACAACTCAATCTATGAACATCAACTCTCCAACGATGTTAACAACTCGACATTTTACGCACTAGCATAATGAGAATTTTGTACAAAGATCTTGGAATATTCGCTTGACCCTGCAATTCAGCTTCTCATTTTGCTCTTACCGACTCGGAGCTGCAATTTGACACCTTTAGACTTTTTCTTGTAAGATACCGTTAAAGATCGATGCTATGCTAATAATCCAGGACGAATAATAAGCCATTCGTGAGATAAAACCAGAAACCGTCCACAAAGTCTTGGAAAATTGGACTGAACAGATGAGCTACTGCGGCAGCCACATTAATGAAATCGTGTTCCATTATTTAAGGGAATATTTGTTATTTTTAATAAAGCCATAATATACCAAGGGGAATAAGAGTTTAAATTTCTAGTCTTCACAATATTGTCACTATACCTGAGTGATTTAAAACTCTCTGTGCCAAATTTTAGCTAAAAACGTTTATATTTTGGGGCTCCAAAAAAATTTAACTTAAAAATTAAAGGGTGGTTAAATTTTAAGGGCCGATGTTGAATGTGAACCATACCTAAACGTCAAGTTTTTTTTGCATTTCATTTGACATTTCTCAATTTCAGACTAACTCAATTTGAACCATGGAAAAATACACAATCCAGCAACGCGTTTAAGTTATTCAGGCTTATTATGAAAATAGGCGTTCAAAACAAAATGCAATTCGTGCACTTCGTGATTTTTTTTGGTCAGCATAATCGACCAAATCTTTCCACAACCGGGAGAATTATGGTCAAATTTCAGAAAACCGGGTCTGTGAAAACACCTGTGCATGCTCGCCCAGTTCGTTCTGCGGAAAACATTGCTGTTGCTCGCGATAGTGTGGCAGAATAGCCGTCAACCTCGACTCGCCGTCGGTGTTCGCACCGCGAGATCATAACGGAATTCTTGATGCCAGAAGTTAAGGATATGGATGTGCCCGATATGTGGTTTCAACAGGACGGTGCCACTTGCCACACAGCTAACGAAACAATGGCTCTTTTGCGCGACAAATTTAATGGCGGTGTTATCTCACGTGGTAGCGATGTCAATTGGCAGCCGAGATCATGTAATTTGACACCGTTGGACTTCTTTCTTTGGGGTTATTTGAAAGAAAAGGTGTACGTCGATAAGCCAGCAACAATTTAAGAGCTAAAGGATGAGATAATTCGGCACATTAACGGCATAGAACCTCAATTATGCCTCAGCGTCATTGAAAATTTGGACCATCGGATGGAGGTGTGCTGCCGAGGTCGCGGTGGCCATTTGCTCCATACATACAAAATTGAACCATACACACACAATATTATTTCGTTAGAAACAACTTAAAATACATATTAAATTTATCGAAAATGCAATCAAAAAGAGGACTACTGATTTTTCATTATATTCAACCCATTTTGTTGTTTATTTTCAATACTTGTTTAATAATCGACAAAAGTAAAAACAATAGAAAGTCGTTTAAAATACCATCAAATTTTTACTGACAAAAAGTTAGAAAAAACTACTTTTGTGGTTTTTTTTTCAAATTGAAAGTTCTTTTATTTGTATGTTATTACAAAACAGAACACAACACATGCTGATCAGAGAACTGCAAAATCAACTTTTTTCTTGATTTAATCATACACAAAAATTCTTGTTCACTTTTAATAATTCAACAAAATTCACTGTAGAATAAAATCAGCAAAATCAAAATCACTTTTCCGATAAGAATTTGTTATGTTAAAGGAATATACGATGGTGGGTCCCGCCTGACAGGCCGCTGTCAGTTGACTCCTGCCAAAATTTGAGCAAGCTGCGACATTTATTTTGAGTTTGACAGGCATTGACAGCATACTGCCGCGTGATTTGAGGAGAAAATGAAAAAAAATGAATTTCATATGCTCATTAAGTATTATTTTTTGTGGAAAAAAACCATAACTCAAACCAAGGCTAAGTTTGATAATTACTATGAAAACTTTTAACCATCAATTTCAATGGTAAATAAGTGGTTTACTGAATTGCACACATCCGAAAAAATTGAAAAAACCACTATAAAGTGTTGGCCGATCGTAGCCATAGCCATAGTCATCTCACATGGCTCAGTGGGTTTAATCTTCAATGATTACTTCGGTATCAGAAAGCTTTCCGCAAGATGGTGTGATAACTTCGTTTCCATGGAAAAAATCCATGAATTAGGCTACGAATTGCTTCCGCATCCACCTTCTTCTCCGGATTAAGCTCCGACTGAATTTTCCTTGTTTCTAAACTTGAAATAGCTCGGCGGAAACGACCGAAGAAATCATCTCACTAACAAATTAATATTTTGATGACCTCGGCAAATCTTATTTTTGGAAGGCATAAAAAAAATTGAGAAACGTTAGATAATGTGTATTCAGCTCAAAGGAGAGCATTTTGAAATCTGTGCTGCATTTAAAAAGTGGCGGACATATTGACCCGTCCTCGTATAATCCAACAAAACTAATCTATAGAAGTTAATCTGCCGATTTTTACTATATAACATCAAACAGGACTGTATTATCCCTATGGGAAATGAAGTGTCGATTGATTCAAAATAATAAATCTGTAAATGAGGGACATGTAACAAAGCTGATATAAAATATAATTCAGTGGTTATTGCTGTAAAATTACCAGTGCCCCAACTATTGAAATGCTGGCAGAACACTGATAGGTGGTTCTTTCTAGATATGTCATGTATCTAACACCAATGTGGACTAAAGAAACATAACACTAATAGTTGAAATAATGTCAGAACAGGGAACTGGTGTAAAAAATTTTGTTGTATATAAAATAATGTCAATCTGTGGCGAAAATTCCAATACCGCGAACCGACTTTGTGAATACAGAAATTATGACATAACATTAATCTAGTTCAACAAGAAGTGATTACTCAACTGTTTAGATAGTGACACATATCTGCATTAATTTAAAATGCAGCCAAGTGTCAACGGAATGCAAATTAAGCTGCCTGCGACTGTCTAATAGGTATGACTTAACGTAGGATGTTATCCCTAAAAATTCAAAATTTGTTATGGAAAACTTCAATCCACGACTCTTTTGTTTTAAGATTGTTTTAATTTGACTACAAAATTCATTAAGTTAAAAGATATAAAAAATTTAAAATGGCTGTTTGAAAATTTCTTATGTAAAATTTAATTCAAAAACCATGTTTAGTGCTGACTATAATGCTGGCCCTTAGACCTTATTTGATTAAATTATATTAATCCATTTTCCGAATTAATTTGCTTTTTATGCTTTTTTCACGAACATGCGATTAATTTTTAATCACTTTTAAGGAATAATTTGGTATTGAATAAAGTGGGATATTATTTAATTGATATTGAATCAATTTTTTTCGATAGAATAATTTGTTTCATGATTTAATTCGCGAAATTTAAATGTTAAACTGATGAGAATCCCCAACATGCTTTGAATGCATTTATTGAACGATATTCGATTGAAATTTAATTCAAAATATCAAAAACCTAAATGTTCAACTAAAATAGCCTTATTGACAAAAGCTTTGTTTTAAAAGTGACTTAAGTTACACGACTTGATTGAATTACACTACTTGATTGAATTAGTTGAGATTCGCACAATTATAAATTTTTATTTTAATTTCTTAAATTTTGTAGGAATCTCTGGGATTTATCTGTTGAAAAAATCAGAATATAATATTTTTATTCAATAATTTTTAGAAATTGGATTATTGGATTTTAATTTTTTATTATGTACAAATTCTCCTTTTGAAAAATATTTCTTGGGGCGATCAGATGCGATTTTAATAGTTAAATTAAAGAAAAAGCCGGAAAAACATTGGCAGCGAAAGAGCTAAACTTCATTCAAGGGCATTAGCGTGAATGGGACTGTCTGGGGCAGACTTGCCTCCGCAGACCTGCTGGCATCAGTTTTTGTTTAATTAAATAGCAAAAAAATTTTGTTTTTTGAGAAAATAGTTTAAAAATCGCAAAATTTTAAAATATTGTAATAAATATGCAGGTAAATTCAGTGACTTGACCTTATGGAATCCTTCAGAAACACGTTTTTAATATGACACACGCGGAAGAAATCTTGACAGGTTACATGCTAATTATTTTTCGTTTGCTCAGTGTAAAGTTCAATTGCAACAGTCAAGTGATATCACACGAAACTATTCATTTCTACAAGTTCTGTGACATAACACATTGCCAGTGTAAGCAGTGTTTTATTAATTACTTGTCCACATTTGAGCCAGTCACGTAGTTTTATTTTGACCTATTCCTGATTCACATCACCTAGTGTCTAACATGAGGCTAGTTTTGTATAAGATAATTATAATCACTTACACCACTTTGTGGCTTATTTGATTCCGATTTGTTTGAAAAAAAATATTAAAAAATTCTAATTTTGGTTTTTATTTAAATTGTTTAATTATACACAAAATTATTTCAATTCGAATTACATGAAAATCATACACTGAGAATATTATGTATATTACTGTTTGTAGTTTAATAAAAAAGGTTTTCTATTCCATATTAAAATAAAGGAACCTACATTTATTTTTCAAATAAATATCTATATTAACTTTTTTATACATTTATTCGAAATGATTTACTATCATTTACCGATTTTATTTAGTTTCATTTATTTTTTCATTTATTTGAAATTAAATAAAAGCTTACCAATAAAACTGAAATTTCTGGTTTATTATGGTCCGCAAAAGTTATTACAAATTTAAATGTTGTTTCAAAGAATATTCAAAAAATTTCAATTTGTTTTTTTATTTAAATTGGTTATATATATACAAAATTATTTCAATTCAAATTACAAGAACTTCATAAACACACATACATATATAGGGTTTTCCAATAAGGACTTGATAACTTTTTTTTAAATAAAACGCAAACCATTTGAGATATTTCCAAAACTTTATGATCGACTGGCCAATTGACTAGTCCTTTCTTGAGATAACACCAAACTTACTCTTCAATAAATCGATTGTAACGTGTGCTGTATGGCTTGTGGCACCGTTCTCTTGAAACCACATGTAGTCCAAGTCCAAAAAAAAATCGGTAATCAACGCAAACCATTTGAGATATTTCCAAAACTTTATGATCGACTGGCCAATTGACTAGTTCTTTCTTGAGATAACACCAAACTTACTCTTCAATAAATCGATTGTAACGTGTGCTGTATGGTTTGTGGCACCGTTCTCTTGAAACCACATGTAGTCCAAGTCCAAAAAAAAATCGGTAATCATGGCGCGATAACGATCGCGCCCAATGAAGTGGTGATTCATGAAGCACATATGGATTTTCACCAAACCAATAACGCATATTTTGCTTATTGACGAACCCATTGAGCCAAAAATGAGCTTCGTCACTGAAGATGATTTTGCTCTTAAAGTTGCGGTCACCGACTACGAATTTCGGTAGTACATTTTTATAATTTGCATACGTTGTTCGTTCGTGTTGAGTTTACTGAAAGAAATGAATGTAACAGTTAGATAATCAGTGAAATAGTGCGTTCACAAATTACATTCAAAGTTGTTAAGTTCCTATTGGAAAACCCTTTACAGACACATTCACACAAAAAATGTCTATAGCTATGCATACATACATTTTGTATTGCAGATTAAAAAAAATGCAAAAAGGGAAACAATTTCAAATAAATGATAAAATCATTTATTTTTTAAGGAATTGGTAGGTAAAATTTTGACATTTATTTTAACTGATTATATCATTTATTTCTTACGGATGTGTTAGTTGTTTAATCAACATTTAAAAATAAATAACAAAAGGCATTTAATTTAAATGAAAATTAAGTAGACCGGCTTTTAAATTAAATATCATATCTTGTAATTGACATTTTCTATTATTTTACAAACTATTTTAAGTGTATATACACACATAAGACAATTCAAACAATATGCGTTTAAACGAACAAGAGTAGAAAAAACTGAAACAAATTCAAATAAATGAAAAATAATATAATTTTACCATTTCTTTTTAACTGAAAAATCATTTGTTTTTTACTGCCTTGTCAGTTGCTTACACAACATTAAAAAACAAATGACAAAATCCATTTGTTTTAAATGAAAAGTAAGAAGACCGGGTTTTTAATCAAATATCATTTCTTTTAAATTATATTCTTTGTTATTTTATATTGCAAACTATTTTAAGTGTAGAAAATTGTCCGAAATAAATTTTGAAATACTTTAACCTTTTTTGGATATGATCAGGGGTTTTCTTTCCTTCTTCGTCTCATTTAAATCTCTCTTTTTTGCTCACGAACCCGATTAAGATAAATGAAAACCATTTGCTTATGTAATAAAATTTTTTTGGCAATGATGAAACATTCTAGATTTAAGGTCGCTTTCAGAGCACTTAAAAAGTGAACTTTTTGAACTAATTTTAGGTTTTATTTCAACACATTTTCGCTCACATCCAAATCACAACATCTTCTTTTTAGCACAAGCAAATGGTTTTAGTTTTCTCATCCGAATTTCGAAACATTGAAGAGAGTTGTAGAAAGTGTAGGTTTTTTATTAAGTTAGTACTCTCTGGAATTAATACGTAAAATCATTTAGAACTAAATGACAGCATGGTTTTATGTTGTCAAGATATTAGGAAAAAATATCACGTATTAGTTTCCACTCGAAACACATACAGTCATTCATTCGTCTCGCGACGAAAGTCTTGTGGAAACACCAAGTAAAATTATTTTGCTACTGTTGTAAAAATTCGCCCGTGTGCATACTTTATATATAAACATATATGTATATAAAAAATGTTCTCTTAAGTAAAATATCCGTTTATTTTCGATTTGATCATGCAAACAATGCTTGGTTGTTTATATTATAAATGCATTTCTTTTTGCTGTTCTTGTTGTTTCTTTTATGCATTCTAATAGAAGTTTATTTGAGTGGAAGTAAAAAAGAAGGGTATAAGAATATACGGTTTAATATTTTTTAATGAAAACATAAAAAATTTAAGCAATAATCATGCATGATTATATTACGCGTCATTAGAATAGAGATATTTATCACAATTCTCTAACCGGCAACGTTATTGGTATCGGTGTTACTGAAGCAACATTACCAATACGTATTAATATTTTAGAAAGAAATTCTTTTAAACAATTAATTACGGGTTTTTGTTAAAAAAAAACACGAGTTGGCAACTCATATTTAAAATTGACAACCTATATTAGGGAAATTTGATTCATCAAGTGTAAATAAATTTAGTATGGATTATAGGAATGTTTTTCTCGAAATTGTGAATTGTAATATAGCAGAAAAATGATGGAAGAGGATTTAAATCCGTGAGACAGATTCCAGAATATCTTTTTACGAAGTAATATTAGTTTCCTGTATATAAGAAATGAATAGAAATTTGTGTAGATAATCCTTATTATACACTTAAAAAAGTTTGTAAGTTAAAATAACTGAAAATATCATTTGAAAGAAATGATATTTCATTTAAAAACCTGTCTACTTAATTTTCATTTAAATTAAATGTCATTTGTTATTTATTTTTAAATGTTGATTAATCAACTGACACATCCGTAAGAAACAAATGATATAATCAGTTAAAATAAATGTCAAAATTTTACCTACCAATCCTTTAAAAATAAATGTTTTTTTCATTTATTTGAAATTATTTCCGTTTTTGTATTATTTGTTTTTTTTTTTTTAATATACTCGTACAATACAAAATGTATGTATGCATATAAAGCTATAAACACTTTTTGTGTGAATGTATTTGTTTATGTATGTGTGTTTATAAATTTCTTGTAATTTGTATTGAAAAATTTTGTATATATACAACCAATTTAAATAAAAAAACAAATTGAAATTTTTTGAATATTTTTTTTTGAAACAGACAGCAAACAAAATTTAAGTTTGTAATAACTGTTACGGACACAAATAAACCACAAGTTTCCGTTTTGTGGGTAAATTATTATTAAATTTCAAACAAATGAAAAAAATAAATGAAACTGAAAAAAATGGTTAAAGATAGTAAATTATTTCGAATAAATGTATAAAAAAGTTAATATAGATATTTCTTTGAAAAATGGAACGGAAAACTTTTTTATTAAACTACAAACAGTTAACTACATAATATTCTGAGTGTATTCATAAAAATAGATAAATAGATAGCAAAATAACTTAAATGAGAAAAAAGCGGTTCTTTAATTTTTTTCTTTGTTAAATGAAAATTAAATCCATCCATTGTTTTCAATTTAAGATAATAGTACCTGATAGGATTCTGTGAATCCTTAATCTAAGTCTTTAATATTAATTCGGTTTAATAATAAATGTTTTTCTTAATGTTTTTCTTATGATTTTAAAATCTGTTTCCGTGTCAAATAATTGTTTTTTTCTTTTTATTTTTAGGACATTTTGAAATTTGTCACTTTCTCGCTTTTAATCCGTGATCTGTACATAAAAAATTTCATTACAAAAAATTTTTAACATTAATTAAATTTTACATCGAATAGCTTAATTTCTAGTAATAAAATTACCGCTGTAACGCATTAGTGTCCTGTCCGGAGGTGGCCTTGTCGGTTAGAGGGTTAATCAAATGTTATGTTGCTTTTGTCTCCTTAATTTGCCTAGTACAGAAAACCAAAAAAAAAAAAATACAATTAAATAGCAAATGGTCTTCAAAATATAATTTAAATGAAATTCAAATACAGGAATTTTTTTTGTTGGTTTAAACCTTTCAGAACAATAAAATTCCTATATTTGAACTAGCATGAGACTAATAAAAACCTCATTATAGAAAAACTGCTTTTAGGCATTAACTTCAGATTATTTAGAAATAGTCAGATCATTTTCTAATGAAGCAAAGTATTATACATAAGACTACCAGCAACTATAATTCTTAGATACGTAAACAATGAAAACTCTAAACAACAACAAAAATAAAAGCCGCACATGTGCGGATATACATTTTCATCTTTTATATCATCTTGCACAGAGGTAAATTTCAGCCAAAAGTCATAACTTTATAATTTCGAAAAGTTTCATCTGAGAAAAAGAAAACACTAATTATCAGAGAATCCTTAAAGTATTTTTTTTTTGCAACAAATTTACGGAATAACACAAGGCTATTTGATGCTTTCTCAGGTATGATGAGTTATTTTCACCTTATAGTAAAGCATCGACTCTGAATTACTTTTTGATTTTTTGTCCGTAGTCCGATACTGTGTTCATGCAAACCTTGTAATAAATCTACAGGTCACAAATATAAAAATATGTGAATTTGACACACGAGTTCTACAGACACAAAGACGAACAATTTTGAAATTTGTTAGAATCAGTTCGTCAGGAAGGTCCTAAATAAATTGGGCTTAAATGTCATTAAAACAAATAAACCATAAATATATGGTTTTAATATGTGTTGTGTTTGGAGTATACTCCTAAAAATCATGTCATCAAATTAGGAAAAGGTCCACCTTTGGAACTAGTTTATATATAAACCACCTAACAGGTAGTTTCTCAAAATTTTCTCTATGTTTAATGACTTCTCTATACTTTATGACTTCCCATAGAACTATAACCGATTTCGTACTATGGTGTATTTTATCTTGTTATTGGCCTTACCGGATTATAATTGTTTAGTTGTTTATATTTTCATAATTTTGTAAAATTTCCAATAAAAACAAGTTATGCCTATTAAGTTATCTTCAAATAACCAGAGCTTAGTTTTTAACAATAGTTATGAATGTCAAATATGTATGCAGTTAACAATAATATGTGCTAAGTTTTGGCTATGATTGATAAGTTACCCTCCATAAAAGGTTAAAAAAACAGCCTTGCAAAACTACGATATCCATCATATTTTATGTTTCATCAACGTGTCATGAAAAATTAACTCTTAAAGTTGGAATAAATATATAAAAGTGTTCCAAAAAGTTATTATATAATTTAGAGTTGAGCGCACCAATAAAAAAAATAACCACGCACTCACGAACTAAATATTTATCATGGATGCATCACGCGTTACTCATGTTCACAAAATTCTCAAAACGGTAAAAATTACTAAAAAAATTTTTCAAATAAATTTAACTCACTCACCCAGCTGTAAAATAATGGCCTATATATTTTGAGCTACTAAAGCAACTAGGGTTGTACTACATGGTGGTCCAAATACAGGTATCTTTTTAAATCATACGTTATTTTGACACTGATTGATTTTTTCTGTTCGAAATATTAACTATCAGTCAGTCATGACTAAAATGAGTCGCCTAACGTTTAAAAAACTTTGTGAAATATTGCAAACTTATTGAGTGCTGTGTTACCAAAACTGTGCGTTTATTGAAAAGAAGTTTTAGCCGAAGCGAGTGCCCTTGCGTGCAGCACTCGCAAAAATTTCGTCTACATAGCAAAATAAAGTGTTAACCAAATTGTATTTTGGGTGCTAGAACTAATAAATTCAGGTAGCAAAATTAAATTCAAATGTGATTTTTCAATATTTTGGGTGTTGCAATAAAAATTCAATTGTAATCACCGAATTTTATGGTGAAAACCTATATTCAGTTGTAACAACTGATTTAAATTGTAGTAACCGAATTTCAGTTGGAAACTTTAAAAAATATTCTCTGTACGTGAGACTTACCAGTGGACAACACTCATGGTCCGCTTTTAAAATTGTACTGACAGAATGAGCTACTGCGAAGCCATCCACATAAATAAAACCGTGAGCCATAAATAATGGGAATATTTTTTATTTCTAATAAAGCCATAATATACCAAAAAATTAAGTTATGGTTTTTTAATTTAATTTTTAAAAAGAAACTTGTATTTGGTATATCGATTTGGAGCTAAAAAAAAAATAAACGTGAACTTACATGCCAAATATTTATTTTTATTTTCGAATTACAGAAAAATTTTATAAATGCCATTTTTTGAGATATAGCGATTTCTATCGCGGGTTAAAAAATTAACTTTATATAAAATATTATTTTTTTAGTGTTTAAATCACAATTCTATTACCTTTAAAATTATATATTTTTAAATCTCTGGACACTGGGATCACAGTTTTGGAGTTTCGGAAAATGTCCATTAAAAAAGCTTTTAATTTACTTTAGGTATGTATCTAAATACGAAAGTAGTTAAAAATACTTATATTTTCAAAGGGATTTTGGTGCAATTCAAGCTTTTTATTAAATATCATTTTTCTTTTTAGTTTTCCGAGAATCCTAAACTTTGTTTCGAGATATAAAATTGTCACCATATACTTCTTAGTCCATGTTGACATGTACAAAGTGGACATTTCCCTAAAATTTGTATATTCCTTAAAAAAATACAATAATTTTACAACCCGATTTATTTTAAGGCAGAAAATAGATTAGTGCTTACTACCGAATTTATTGTCAGTCGAATGAATGAAAATGTTTTTGGGTAGGACTACGGACTTTTTATTGAGGAACCGAAATTCAGTTGACTCAGTCTAAATTCCATAACGTGTTGTAATATTTTCTCTGGGTATAATTATTCGTTTCTTGTTTTGAGTTGTGTTCGGATTTTGCTTTTGTGCACAGTTGCCCTTTTAGTTATAATGCATAAACAATATTATTATGAAAAGAACACAACTAAAAGAAAGACAAGTAAAAAATTATGGTAAAACCGACTAAATTGTACTTTACCATTTATTTTAAAAGAACGTTTAAAAGTTTGAACTGTTCTGCAACAATTTATGTGTGAAGTGATAAGTTTTATTTAAGTGATATATGGAGCAAACTAAACCTGTGTTCCACTTGGATTCTTCTTAGCTTCATTTGCCAGTGCAAAGGTAACCGAAAATGTTTAACAACCAAATCGAAATTCGATTATTATCAAGAATGGCCTAATTCTGAACTGAGCATAAGTGACAACATGAATCTATTTTAAGCAGGGGTCTAATTACCGCTTTTGATATCGAACTACACCATTTTCCATTAAATGCTTGATATCTTATTTCTTATCTAAAAACTTTGTAACTAGAATATCTTAAAAGTTAACAGAGTTATATTTCCTCACTTAGCTCATCTCGTATTGTGTACAATTAACCTGAGCCATCATCTGCCCATATAACACTGACAATAACCAGGCAACCAACCACTACCACATCAATTGTTAGTATGCCGCACAAGTTTTCTCTAGCTATGAAGAAGCACAATACGAAGTTGCAGTTGCAGTTTTTTAGTAAACATGTGCAACTTAAAAGTATTTACTACTTGCAAAGAAACATTACAAACAAAAATAAAAGAATAAAAAACTTTTCAAACAACGGAAATATTAGATGCATCATCAAAATCTTTCTGTGTTTATTACTTACTTCTTTTTGAGAATGTCTGGAGGGGGAATTAAAAAAAAAAGTAAATAATAAAAAAAGTACATAAAATGTTAAATGATTTTAACAAAATTTTCTAAACTACAAAGAGTTAAACGAGCAAAGTTCATTTGTTTTCTGTATGAAACAAGTGCATACTTGAAGTTGATGTGAAAATAAAAATCTGAAAAGAAAAATTAACATTGTTGAGATTTATAAGTTAAGAAAATAATTATATTTATACAAAATAATTTGTATCTATGTATGTTTGATGTTACTTAACTACTGCAAGACTGTTTTCTCACTAACAGTGACAAATTATTGTAATTGTTATTAGTGTAGATGTTTATCATTTCCTGGCTAGCGTGTTTTCTTTTTTCTTAATTATTATTTTTCTCAAATTATTTGATAATTTACTTTCGTTTTTAAGATTTGTACATTTCACCTTAGCGTTAATCCCTCCAGGTAATTAATGATTTCTCGGACGTAGTCAAGTATTGAGAATTGGGTTTTGAGTCGATTGATACAAAAACAGGACTTTGGGTCTAGCATGTTCCGTTCGGATTTTATATTTTCATGTTAAAAGTTCGTTGTAACAAGAATTTCTCAGTTACTGGTTACTAAATTTGCAACTGAGTCTCAGTTGAAACACCACTTTCTAAGCCTTAGTTGTTTAAATTTATTAACAACAACTTATTTTACCAAATGTAAAATTTAACTGAGAACTCAATTGCTAAAAACTTTACTTTTAATAGAAGCAAAAAAATATATGAAATTTCATGTAAAGAAAACCTACAAAAAAATAAAAACCCACCATTAACTATTATAAAAATTAAATTGTAATTTTAAACTATTATTCGCATAATTTAAACGAAATTTAAATGTTTTTAAACACATTTAACATAAGTCGTTTTACATGTTAAGTAATTTAAAAATAATTATAAACTTGAGCATAAATATTGGTTAACCTTTATACACAAAAGTTTGTTGAATTTAAAATAAAAAAAAAATTTATGACTTACATACATATACTACATGGACATTTTGTAAGTTTTTATAACTCAGTTATTAATCTAATTAACATTCTAAACAAGAATACATTTTCTATATTAGACTGTTACAAGTTCCAACTTATTTAAAATTTGAAATATTTGTTTTAATATCAACTAAATAAAATCTGGGTCTTTAACTGTAATTTAGTTGTTGATTTAATAACAACTGGACATTTGCTTTACTGAGCAACTGAGGAATTTTCAGTGTTTTAATGTTGTCTTTTTCCTACTTTTAAAGTAGTTATTTTAAAACATTTAGTCTGGAAAGTTAGTCTAGTAAAACGTAGAGTAACTGCATAATTTCAGTGAAACCAAAGCAGTTAATACACATTTTTTAAATTTACGTTCATTTATTTGTATTGCCCTAAATTTACAATAGCTCTCATCAACACAAATATTGAAACTAAAATTAAATTTAACAAATGCCATATAGACTCAATTGAATACAATACGTATCTTTGTTCAAAATATAATTTAATGAAACACAATTTAACGTAATTGTGCCAAAATTGGGATTAAACGATATGTTTTGTTCAAAACATATCGAAAGCATACCACCAGATATTTCCATAATGTACCACCAGCTATTTACTTTTATTATTATTATTTCTTGTTTCTCGTATAAAAAAGTTATTATCACAAAAATATATTTTTTTAACAACAAATTATTTAACTGTTGTGTAGTACATTTTTAAGTATGCAGTAATCTTTTAATTGTTGGTAATCAGTAACAATTACGTTCCTATTACTTGGTACTTAATAGTAACTAGACAGATTTTTCAAGTTGAACACTTCAATTTCCTCGAACTTGGATATCTTGAAGAAAATAAATTTTTATGATTGACTTATCTCGGCTTTTGAGCAAACACAGTGTAAAATGTGTTTTGAAAATCTTTCCCTTTTCAGATGTTTTATTGTTTTTACAATTTGTCCGATAGAACTGTACATTCAAAACAATATCTGTTGGCTGAACAGAAAAATTTGTGATTTTGGCTTAGAATCGGATTTTTTATTGATTTTATGACTTTTTTGTTTTAAATTTAATAAAAAATTGTAAAACTGCAGTTTTATATCGAGTTATACTAAGGTGCGAAATTGGATTAAATTATAGGTTCTCGGGACCCTCCCCGGACCATTAAGGACATGTAGGAGCAAAAGTTGTTCTCTGTTTGCGAGATATAATAATTAACCGGAGCATTTATATGAAAAAGTAAAGAGAGAATAGAGATGACTTTTTACGGGGTGAGGTAAAGCATTTTGCTCTAAATCTCTTACGTGGTGTCTCCAGATGACATTTTGATTAAGACGAACGAAATACAATAACAAAATACATGCAATACAAAAATAAAATACATTTAGTCACTCATTCGTCTAGCGACGAAGGTCTTAAGGAAAAACCTTGTTAGTCTTGAAGACATATGGGGACGAAATAGCGCTATATAAAGAGTAATTTTTAGGTATTTGGTTTTTCAGTGTAATTTTTTTCAGTGTAAAAAAAAAGTTTGTGACATGTGACGATGCCCAAAATGCTCATAAAGGTTTTCCATTTCACCATGAATAGACTAACAAACGAACAACGCTTGCAAATCATTGATTATTATCAAAATTCGTGCTGTGTGAAAAGATCATTTTAAGCTCAATGGGTACCTCAACAAACAGAATTCGTTCGATGATTACGGATTTTTTTTTGTCCAAAATTGAAGAATTGGACTTGGATGACATGTGGTTCCAACATGACTGTGCCACATGGCACGCCATGAACCTATTGGTGAGCAATTAATCTCAGGTTTTAGCCGCCAAGATCATGCGATTTGACCCCAATTAACTATTTGTTGTGGCGATTCGTGAAGTCTCTCGTGTATAGGGACAAGCCAGCCACAATTCCAGCCCTGGAAGGCAACATTACAGCTGCCACTGGTGAGGTACCGGCCAAAATGCTAGAAAAAGTATGCCACAATTGAAGCTCACTGATGTTCCCCTAAGGCGTAGCCGCGGGCAACATTTACATGCAATAATCTTTAAAAGGTAAATTCATTTATCGCTCCAAATAAATATTTCATTCACATTTGCACACTTTCTGTTTTTTCCAATTTTTAAAACCGAAACGGACAAAAAATCACCCTATATACACTTCGTCTACATTGATAGTGGCATCTTCCGGGTAATAGCACAGACACGAAAATATTGAATTTAACAATTTGTAAAATTTAACAAATGTTTTCTAAAAATTACTATTTAAAACTAATTTTGAAAATTAAAAGTCAAAATTAGTAAAATCGCCAAGTATGTTTGTCACTGTATTCAATTAGGATAACAAACAACTTTGTTCAAATCAGAGTTTCAACAAAAATAATTAAGATTTAGTCAAACACGTTGACATATTTTTTACAGACGTAAAACTTTCAGTACTTTTCGTTGTAAAACAATATTAAAATATTAAAAATACTCTAAAAAGTTCTGCAGTTAATATAAAAACTACTTATATCAGTGAAAAAAGTAAACGTTTAATTAAAAATAAGTTTTTATTACTTACTCTTTACCAGCTTACCTTTTTATGATACTCCACAATAAGGTTTTTATAATTGAAGAATCAATTGAAATACATTAAAATATAGTTTTTAACTATTTGAATCAGCTATTCAAAAAATAAACTATAATAAGTATGGACTTTTAGTTGAAGTTGATATTTTCAGTTAAATGTAAAATTTTATGTTTTCTGTTTCTAGCATACTTTGGAATTTTTTATTACCATTGAAATTTTATTACCATTTGTTGACACTAATGCAAATGAAAAAAATTTCTCAACTAATGGTAATGAAATAGCGCAAATGCATAAAATAACTAATTATATAGGGTCCGCCATCTAACGTTTTTTTTTCAACTAGTGCTTATTTCGTGAATGGTAACACTTAGCTCATGTCTGATTTGACAGATAATTAGTTTTATCCTTCCGCTGAACGAATATGGTTTTCTATACGCTTGAACAACGCTGGGAAATATTGCGACATTACTTTGAAAATCATGGTAATGTTGCAGAATGTCATCTTTTCAATGTCATCTTTTCAGATGAAGCTCATTTTGATCTTGGCGGGTATGAAACAAGCAAACTTGTCGCATTTGGGGCACAGAAAACCCGCACGCATACATTGAAAAGCCGATGCACCCAAAACGAGGTGCGGATTTTGGTCCATTGGGCCATTTACAGTCAATGGCGATCGTTATCGGGCCATGTTGAACGAATTTTTGTTCACAAAAATTGAAGAGGAGGATATTGGCAACATTTGGTTTCAACAGGACGGCGCTACGTGCCACACAGCCGAAGCTACACTCGATGTTTTGCGCCCTGTTTTTAAAGATCGCATTATCAGCCGCAGAGCTGATGTCGTTTGGCCACTTTGGAGCTGCGATTTGACACCATTGGACTATTATTTGTGAGGTGCCGTCAAAGATAAGTGTTACGCCGACAAGCCAGAGACAATTGACGCTTTAAAGGACAATATTCGTGAAGCCATTGGTGAAATACAGCTGCACATAATCGATAATGTGCTTAAAAATTTGAGCGATCGTGAAGGCTACTGCACGGCCAGCCGAGGCAGCCATTTGAATGAAATTTTTCCATTATTAACCGGAAGGATTGTACTTTCAAATAAAAAAAGAAATTTGAGAAAATATTCAGTAGTTTTTTTAAAGCATTTTCAAAAAAAAAAAAAATTATTTAGCGGACCCTATAATTGATTGAAAAATCATTTGTTTAACTGCATAAAATTTATACGATTTGAAAATGATCAAAAACATTGTCATTAATCAATGAAATTAAACTAAAATCATTATTATTGATTCAGACAATGGTAATGAAATTTATTTTATTACAATTGTTATTAATGTAATAATAATGAAATCATCAATTAATTAGTCCAATCAATGTATTAGTCCCATCTATGGTTTCTAGAAATAGAAATTCAAATGATTACATTTAATTTTGTTTATCAAATCAAAAGAATTCATTGCAATTAACGCCACCCTTTGATAAGGTTGTAAACAATTAAAAATAATAATAGACGATTTCAAAGTACCCGTGTAAAAAAGATAAGATCTGATCAAATTTACTTAAACTTATTAGATCGGATTGAATCTAATTAGATTTGGGCCCTAACATATGTGATAATATATGATTATAAATCGAAAATCGTATACACTTTATGGACAGATCTGAGGGTCAATTCTCGTTCTGTGATAATGTGAAGTGAAAAAAAACTTTTCATTTTCGTTTTCATAAGCACTTTTCACTCGAACTTTTCACAAATACATAAATTGCGATTCTCGTATGTATTATGAAAAAAATGTTTCATTCGCACTGTACCCATGAAAATTTTGTAACTGTGTTATCCAAAATTTAAAGCAAATGTCAAAACAGAGAAAAACGTAAACAAAAGTGAATTAAGTTCGTAAAATTTATTTTAAATAATTATATAAAAATATCTGGATTAATTGTATTATTAGATATTATTCAAAGAATTCCGGATGAACAAAGGTAAGACAATGATGTTACAAGCATTTCACTGCAGTAAATAATTTAATAATTTATAGGAATTTTTTGAGAGAGACGCATACTTCGTGCTGACCACAATCCATTCGAGATGACAACCGACAAGCACTTCATGGATTTATGTCGGCTTACTTTAAGTGAAATATATTTGGTGCGCGTATGAAGTCTAATATTACTTAAAGAAAAAAAAATTCATAAAGAATATAAATAAACTATAAATAAATATGCCATACCTTTGCCATTTTTCACTGTCCTTTTGGGTCCCACTAAAACTGTTAAGG
This sequence comes from Eustalomyia histrio, assembly GCA_949748255.1. Taxonomy (NCBI): domain Eukaryota; kingdom Metazoa; phylum Arthropoda; class Insecta; order Diptera; family Anthomyiidae; genus Eustalomyia; species Eustalomyia histrio. The sequence continues at coordinate 70,805,687 of OX456527.1, read as the reverse complement.
CTCTGCAGTTACAAATCTGTAAATATGGGATTAATAAAAGTGTGATTATGGTTATTAAGCTACTTACTTATCGTTTGCAATGTTTACATGCTTTTCTTAATAATTAATTAAATACTCCTTTTGGCTTTCGCTGGCACGCTTTCCTCTTACAATCTTCTCCATGTTTATTTCACTTATAAATAGTCTGTGTAAACAATTTTTTCATATGAAAATATTTTGACAGTTGTTTGCACTGTTACACAAAACAAGAATCGCCAGTGCTGTGCAATCGTGAAAAAATCTTGTTTCGTTCCACTTTTTTTTCATATGAAAACGTTTTGATATTTCTTTTCATTTTTTCACAGAACGCGAATCAAAAGTGCTATGAAAACGTGAAAAAACTTTTCATTTCACCTTTTCACAGAACGAGAATTGACCCTCTGATCAGATCTAGCGACAGACCTGTTGATATAAAAAGGAATCTGGAAAACTTGTTGATTTTGAGGACAGATATTAGCAAATATGGTCATATGGCCAGATCGGTTTATTTTTTAACTTCTTATTAAATTTTATGGACATATTATAATATCCAGGGAAAATTGGACCTGATTACATACAGTGCGTCAGATCTGTCTAGATTTGATCAGATCTAATTTTGGTTTTCTTGAAAATGTTAATATTGAAAAGAGCTGAAAATCGACTTTATGGATGGACCGAATGTGCCTAATTCATTGTTTTAGTGGTCTAAAACCATCTTGCCTTTTTAATGATATCGCATTACTGCCTTTCTAAAGAAATTACAAATAATAAATTGAAAATTAACGAAAAATACAATTGTTTTAACCAAAAGTACGTAGCCGCTTTTTAACTGATTTTCAATTATTTTAATGTCTATATTCAGTAGATTTTAAGGAAAGAATATTGTGTGTAACGTAACGAGACGAATCAGTTGATTTAATTTAGAATAATGAATAAAAAAGAGGCCAGCTCTCTGCTGTGCTCTTTGAGCTAATTTAATTTTTCATAGAGAGATAAGGAACGACGTATGGCTTATAAAAGCTTAAATCAAAAACTGGCCACCCTTACTTAACATATCCCCTTTAAAAAAACAATTCACGTGCAACATGTTGACAATGGCATGTTAACTTCACTTTAAACATTATTTGAACTACATTATCATTACAAAATGCTTATATTAACTTTATCTAAATACGCATTTATTATTGAGTTGAAATAAAACGTGTCATATCGCAAGCCTAACAAATTAAAAAATATAAAACGATCCCCATGTTTCAACGATTATACACAAAACCAAACATTTACAACCCCATTTATTTGATGAAATGTTTGTAGAATTACTCCCAAATAAAAATTGATTGTAAACAAAAATAGAATTAGGAAATTTTATTGTACAAATAAACCAAAATCAAGTTAAAATAGACTTTCAAAGTCTTTCCCCAATGAAACGTAAAAAAATCTACATATATTTCGCAAAATTAAAGGCGGCCGGAGGTCCCTTGTTTGGTCGTTTCAAACTGTGTTTATATATACATTTTATAAACTATGTGGTTTTGAAAATATTCGTACTATTTGACATTCAGTCTTTAAGCAAATAGAATTAGCAACAAACATCCAAGGGGTGATGCTATCGCCATCATTCATTGATGGGAAACTCAAAGTTTGTGTACTGATGCATGATGATGGTTGCTTCGTAGCCAGACCGAAATTAAGGAATGAAAAACTTAAAACGTGTTTTTATAATTATTTTTATACCATTTGTTGACGATTTGTTTTGTTTGATTACTAAAAAAAATTTGGGTTTTGCTTGTTTTTTCTTGAAAGTATGCCTTTTGGGGATGTTTATGCTTGAATTTTGTATTTCTTTTTAAAAATAAAAGTGGTAGACGTTTAATTTTCTCTTTCATTTGAAATGATTGCAAATTAACCTTTTCACTACCGACTTTTTGGTTATACATGGTCATAAGAGTGGTCCAAAAAAAAATCAAAGTTTAACTCCGCTATCTTGCCTTTGTTACTTAATGTCTCTCTCTGTGCCAAGTTTCAGTTGAATTCGCTTATATTTAGAGGAAGCACAAAAGTTATCTTTTAAAAATTAGTAAGAGTAATATATACAAAAAGAGGGGTTTGATTTTAAATTGAATTATTTTTTAAATCATACGCTATTGGGTATACAAGCAAATAATGTCGATTTGGACAACAGATGGCATAACCATCACATATGGTTTGTATCAATAATAACAAATATTGGGTTTTGGACGGTAAATATCTGTCATTATAATTCAGTATTCGATAGATGCAAAAGTGTACACACATTTTTTTCAATCGCTATAATAATGTCGAATTTTGTGCCAAAAGAAGATGTTTTGCGGGGAAGTATGATGACCTTCTTTCATTTGAAGAAAACGGCTGCTGAAAGAAATTTTATGTGTTAATATTTATGTTAATATTTATTTTTGCGGGTTAACATTTGTATATTTGATATTTTTGTTTTATTATTTTTTGTATAAAGCTACTTTGATAATTTTAAAATCGCAAAAACTTTTTTGTAAACAAATGATTTTTCAATTTTTTATAATAAGATTCGTGACATGTGACAACGCCAAAAATGCTCAGCAAGGTTTGCCATTCCACCATGAATAGACTTACAAACGATCAACGCTTGTAAATCAGTGAATTTTAAAATCAAAATTCGTGCTGTGTTTCTATCGAAGAATTGTCTGCAGCGACGAAGCTCATTTTTGGCTGTGGCAAAGGCAGTGCAATAGCTGCCGATACACCCTGAAAGAAGCACTGTTTGGTGCGATTTGTAGGCCGGCGGCATCATTGGCCCATACTTCTTCAATAACGATGAAAATTGCAACGTTGCAGTTAATAGAGCAAGGTATCGTGCAATAATTTCCTACCTTTTTTTGCCCAAAATGGAAGAATTGGACTTGGTTGACATGTGATTTCAACAAGACGGTGCCACATGCGATACCATGAACCTATTGAGAGGCAAGTTTGGTGAGCAATTAATCTCACGTTTCGGAACAGTCCATTGGCTGCCAAAATCATGCGATTTGATCCCATTAGACTATTATTCGTGGAAATACGTGAAGTCTCTCGTAGACTGGGACAAGCCAGACACATTTGAAACCCTGGAGAGATACCGGCCAAAATACTGCGAAGCAGCAAGCAATATTAACATGAAATAATCTTTAAAAAGCAAATGACAGGCATATTTATATTGCACCAAATAATTCTTTCATTCACGTTTTCAAATTTTCTGTTTTTATTTTCAAGCTGTTAAAAAATCACCCTTTATGAACAAATTTCTCAAATCTGATCTTATTTTTATTAAGATTACAGATTGTAATCAAAATTGAAAACAAATTTGTTGTTTTTAAATTATCCGCGGTTTTTGAAAATTCAACAAATATCGATTTTTTGTGGTATTTTCCTAACTATCTTAAAATGTTGTCATCGAAAAATCAACATGTTATACTTATGCAATCTACTTACCAAGAGCTTTCATTGAACAAGATATTGTTTTCAATTTCTGAAGGGATAATAGTTATCCTTACAACTGAATGTAAAATTTGTTTTTCGCTATTATTTAGCGTATTAAAATAAAATTGTTAAGAAAAATCCTGTCTCAAAATTCTTATTAAAAAAAATTGAACAGGCTGTTCAAAACCATGAGTGATTTGTGGGTTGGGTGGTTCATAAGGAGGCTGACGATGAACTGGTGCTGATCCTCACAATATTTTCCATTTAATATGTAATTAAAAATATTTTTTCAAATTCAATTTCTAAAAATTTTTATTTGAAGTGTTTGTAAATTGTTAATGCTCTTATAAAAATTGTTGAAAAGAGGTAAGTTACAAAAAAAATAACAAGAAGTTGTTTGTATTTACAAATTTTGCCTTTTTAAAAAGTTATTTGTTTGTATTTACAAACGATGTTTCTTAATACTAAATTCGATTTTTAACAAGTTTTTGTTTGTAAATTTTAATTTTTCATATAAAACTTCCTGTAAAATAAAAACCAATTTCGAATGCGGAACTAACACACATATTTAGAATGATGCCGTGAATCTAAGCAAATTATTTCAGCAATTAAGAAGGCGGGGTTCTAAAGTTTATATCAATCTTTTCAAGATTGTTTTATATATACTAAATTTTAAAGTCATAGTTCTGTTCCAGTCCCTTTTTAAGATCAGTGTCAAATTCCCTTTTAACCCACGATTACAAAAAAAAGGAAACTGAATAAAATTTCGTAACAAGTAAACAACACCCCCAAAAAATAAAAACAATGATACCATTCACAGTAAATGAAAATTTATTTAATGTTTTACATACGAAAACGATTAAAACTTGCTCGAACCACAATCAAGATTTCCTGTTTTTTAGCAACAACAGCAACGAGCAAAAGCTACACAGTATCAACTTTACGAGTATTCATACCCTGATGGAGTCCCTTAATGGATTCCCCTTTTTTAGAATATTGGTTACAGTTGTATGAATAAATGAATGGATGGTTGATTGGGTTGTACTGTGTTAAATAATGTTTGTATGCTACTTTGGTTGCGGTGTTGGTTTGTTATTGTTTCTAGTCCATGCAACAAGGGTGACTTTTTTCTGTATTTCAAAAACAAAAACCTTACGATAACAACGCAATATTTGTAGAGCTTTAATACATTTTAGTCTACGGAAAACCACGTGCTTGTATATAAAAACCTTCAAGTGTGTGCAAAATAAAAGAGCGAGTGTGAGAGAGTAACGGTAATAATTTTCTAAAAGTGGAATGATAAAGTAGTAGTTAGTATGAAATAGAAAAATGGCTTTAAATGAATTCCATGTTAACGGGCATCATGTGGCGTCATTTAACTCACAAACAAATTTCACTTTTGCAACACAAACTAACACACACACACACGCTAAAAACAATAATTTAAACTTTTGAATATTGCATACTTTTGAGAGCCTTAGGGTTGTTTGTTGTTTGGATTTGTTTTGGGTTTATAAATATTTATACTCTACACCAGTACATGGTGAATGCTGATGTTTGTAAATACAAAAAATATCGGACATAGACCAAGATTATGGCATACCAATGGAATCAATTTAACGATATCAGTTTATCTGTCCGCGTGCCCATGTAAACATTTCAATCATAATTTAATGATTTTTGGATGCAATTGCCTATGTACTCGTAAGTTCTAATTGACTCGAGAAAAAAAATCTATTGAATGTGGTTAGAATGGGTCTATGTTCAGACCAACCTCACATAGGTAGCTATCCGGTGAAAATTTGGACTGTGAATGTTATATAAATTCATAAATCATGCCTTCAAAATTAAAGAAAATCTGATCATATTTGGAAGAAGAACCCACCTTCAAAGTACATATATGTTAAACTGAACCTTTTCAGCAATTTCGTTCAGATTTATCTCTATATTTTTCGTGCGGTTCATAATAATAGGATCAGGATCCTTTTCGGAACTTGGACCGCTGGCTGAAATTATTCTTGGTGCAGGATATCATATATTCGGCATGACCGATTTTACTGTTACTAGGCTTTAATTGTACGGTAACGTGCCTATGTGTGTTTTTACTGACATACACAAATAAAGACAATAGTGTATTTTTAGAGAATATACTTAATGTGTAAATAGTTATAAACAAAAGGCACATGTTTAAAATATTATTGAAACATGTTACTATCAACATGTTTATAATAAATGTACAAGTAGAGAGAGTTTATTTGTATGAGTAAAATCATTTATTATTCAGTTCAGTGTTGCCACCAATAGAACAAAAAATTACAAAGCTATAGGCCAAAAACTTATATAAAAACAAACAATATTACAAAAATCAAATCTAAAAAAATAATAATTATTTTTGAAAAGGCAACAACATCGCAATGAATAGTTTAAGATTCTTTTTTATATCATTACTGAGACGACGGAACTGGTCCCCAATAAAATCTTTCCGGTAAAACGAAATCGGGTTCCCTTATAGAAATGAATTTTTCAAATTTTCTCAACATATACCCTTTTTCAGAAATTCGTGATTGAAAATAAAAAAAGTTATTTAAAAACGATTTAGAGGTGATTAAATAATCTGACTATAATCATAAAAAATTTGTCTCGTTGCTAAATAAATAACACAGTTTCATAGTATAATAGTGTTGAAGTTTCTTTGTTCTGCTCTGTTATAAATTCTATATTTGACTGTTTTCATTATCCTGAAAGGTCAATAAATAGTTTTAAAACATTCTAAGACTTTTATTCACAGCTGTAAAGTGTTTTCTGTACTGAAAAAACTTGTTTATTTCCTGCATTTGTTTTCTTTAATTGTTAAAAAACAACTACTATACTACTATTTAGAAATAAATACAAGTGTGAAAACATCTGAACGATTAAATAACGATAACGGTGATAACTTTTCTGTTTGCTCTTGGAAATACAACTATATTGGTATGTATATTTGATAACGATTTTAGTGCAGATTATGTTTTGAATTAGCATATAATCTGCGCAGCAAAGAAATTTTTTGAACAACAAAAATATCAGAAAATTATTTCAATCAACGCTTTTTATTATTAAACACATTTTAAAGTAAATTACACATTAAGTATTAAGAATTGTCAATCAATAAAAAGCTAAAAATTTGGAAAAAAATAAGAATATTAAATGTACTTTTTATGGCCATACTTAATCCCGCAAATGTAATATCGTTGGTAAGTGCGTTTTCAATTATTTAAATAAAATTTTAATTACGATAATATTTGTTACAATTTTGCAGACATTTTCATTCACAAATCTGCCAAAATAACGGACGGATATTTCTCACCATTTTTATATGTTAAGCAAGCATATTGTGCTCAGGAACATGCACTTGGTACTGCAAATTTTTCTCGATTTACTTAACTGATGATTGATGTAAAGCTTGGCTTCTAAACCGGTTGTAGATACTAATGACACACGATATACTCTTTTGTGGTAAGTAGTGGCAAAAGGCGGTTAACAGATATCCTCGATATATTTACATACCACCCAATTTCGGGGAACTTTTGTGGACTTCTTAAAATCGAATCTGCTATTTAGTTCACTCCAATTGGATATGTCATAGTGCAGACAACAACAATAATTGACTTATAATTTTTTGTCGTCTAATCTCTAATTGATGTGGTAAAAAATAGGTACAAAGTGGCGATTTTACTGCTTTAAAAAAACCACAAGTAAGTTGGGTACCAGCGAGGTTTATTTGAGAAAAGAATCCAATGGTTAAATAAAATTATCAAACATCTTAAAACTTCCGTTTCGGAGAACTTTTACCAAAATACCCTGACTTTTGTTACAGGAAACACATTAGAAATTGATGGGTAGATGTGTGTAATATTTCCTCAGATAAACTTTAAGTTTCTGCAAACATTTTTCTTTAAAAGACCATCGGATTCTGAGGATATTTTCCTAATGAAAAACCGTATTATTGAATTTTAATATTATTGTTGTTACGTATTAAGAATTTTAATGTTAATTGGTATTTTTGCCTTTTCTCATTATTTTATCTTTAATAAAATATACATTCCTTAAAAATGCATTTATTTTTATTTATAAGGTACAGAATTAAAAAAACATTCTAAACATCCATTATGTAAGCTCATGCATTTAGAATAGCTTATTTAGACACATTTTAAATTTAAACAAAATTTTAATGTTGCTAAACTTTTTTGGTACAATTAAAAGAGGACGTTTAGCCACATTGTATCTATTAATTTTATACACAATGTGTCTATATATTTTGATTTTAAACATTGTGCCTATTTTTACCCATTTTAACAAGTTGCCTTCTTTTAAAAGAGTAGATTTCAACAAAAATTTATTAGAGTGTAGTTCGAGAATATATTTATAAAGAAAGACCAAGTCTAATAATATTGGCCGCCTTTCACAATGTGTAAGGATTAACGCAAAAACTAAATAGTGTTACTGTTGACTCATTGTCTGTAGTTTATCATAATGTACTTTAAAAAGCCGGAGCACTATGCTGAATGTGTTATTTATTTTAATTATTATTAGTGGTAATATCTGTTCTAGAGTTTTGACTAATGAAATTTTATTCAACATTTCACAACGAGCATTCCGTAATCTCATACCTTTCTCAGTGAAATTTATTTTATGCTGACCCGCTCATGAGAATGTGTAACACATTTAACCAATTACGAGGGCAGATCAATAAGTCTGTGACTTTTCAAACTTCCGTCTTGGTTATATGAAATGCAACACTGCTCCCATCAAGTATCACCTTTTAATAGACTACTGTCAAATTTTCAGCAAGTTCCGTCATTAACTTTGCGTTAAACAGCAGAATTTTTGAGGTCCATTAAATAGGCATTTGTTTGATCATTAATTTCATCGTTGGAGCTAAATCTCTTTCCACCGATTCCACTTCTTTACTTTTGTAAATAGGAAATTGTCACTGGGGGCTAAATCCGGAGAATAAGGCGAATGAGGGGGCGATTCGTAGTCTACTTTATGGATTTTCGCCATGGAAACTAAGCTGTCACATGATTCCGTGAGATGCCTATGTCTTCCACAATCTATCGCACATTCAATCTCCGATCGGCCAACACCATATCGTGAATTTTTTCAATTGTTTTGGGTCTAGAAACCTCAACTGGCATCTTCCGTGCTTGTAAGGCCACAACGAAAGTCAGTAAACCAGTTTTTTACCATTGAATACAATGGTACAGAGTCCCCATAGTTTATCAAGCTTTTCATTGGTTTGCTTGACGGTTTTTTTTGCACTCGAAAATCACTTTTTTCCATTTTTAAAAAAATCCACAGCTGTTAAACGCAAAGTAAATGACGAAACTTGCTCAAAATTTGACATTAGTCTATTAAAAGGTGGTACTTGATGGGAGCTTTCAAAAGTCTGCCCTCGTATGAATACAGATTTATAGATTTTTCACTTCATCGTAGTGTAATAAAAAATGTAATTATTATTTTTTTGAACTCGTAGTAAAGTTATTGTTATATAATTATATATAAATTATATTGTAGAAAGTCTGTAAGGAGTAAAATTCCATAGACATATAAATAAAAATAAAGAAAAATGTTTTCCAAAAGCGGTGTCGCCTTTTCTAAGTCACCTTCTGTTTATTTAAATGTTGGTTGATAACCCATCAAAAAACAGACGTTATTTTGAAAGCACTTCAGAAATAGAAGCGGATTGTAAGCGCTACTTTTTTAAACCAAAAAATGGAATAAAAGAAGACAGAGTGTATAATTTTGTATTCTTGATGTAGATCTAAAAATTTCCTTTTATTTCTGCATTTATTTTTTTTTTTCCTGAGAAGACACTTATATTAAAAAATCTGCGCTATAGGAGTTTTTAAAATTCTATCACCATATTTTAAAAAACTTTTGGTAATAAGAAAATGTGTTTGCAATTTTTAACCATATAACAGATTCATGATGTTAACCGAATTTGTTTCGGTAATTCTTACCAGCTACGCAGAAAGATTTTACTGGGATTATGACGACCCCACAATGGGGATTATGTCTTTTTGAAAATACGTCCATTTTTAGTAAGGAGTTATGGCCAAAGTCATGTTCGTCATAGCCCCCATTTGTTGGATGTAACCGAAACATTTTTGACCAAATCGGAATGGGGATAATGTCTTTTAGCTTTACGATATGTCAACGTAAAAAAGAAGAAGTTCAGCCTCGGTTATAGCGGTTTGTTGTTGCGTATTGTTCTAACAACAAAATTTGAGTTGTGTCTAAATTAATTGAATATTATTTGTTTTATTTATCGCAATTATTGTTTTGTAAGTTTTATTGTTTTTTTTAATAATTGTAATAATCTATGTTTTGATGTTCAAAATAGACGACCTTTGATAACGTCAGCATATAATTGGCGAATCGTCAGGCAATATGAAACAGTTGTTTTATTTACAATAAAACTATTAGATCCTGAACTCGTGGCTGTGGAATCTTAATATTATAAGCAGAACTGCGACTATCATGCAAATCCATGTATCAACCAATATCCCAAAAACAATTTTGAAGAAATACTTATTCAAATCAAAGAATTTGCAACAAAATGGTATCGTTTTGTTATTTCATGTAAATGCATAATTTTGTATATTTGGCTTTTGTGTGCATATTTTATATGCATATTTTACATTTTGATGCAAATTTTCTGTAAATTAAATATGTAAACTCTGATATAACACATACTAACTTAGACAATTTTGTTATATTTAGTGCATATTTTTATATATAGTGTATATTTACTTATTTATTTATTTATTTATTTATTTATTTATTTATTTATTTATTTATTTATTTATTTATTTATTTATTTATTTATTTATATATTTATTTATTTATTTATTTATTTATTTATTTATTTATTTATTTATTTATTTATTTATTTATATATTTATTTATTTATTTATTTATTTATTTATTTATTTATTTATATATTTATTTATTTATTTATTTATTTATTTATTTATTTATTTATTTATTTATTTATTTATTTATATATTTATTTATTTATTTATTTATTTATTTATTTATTTATTTATTTATTTATTTATTAATTCATCTATAATACAAAAAGCCATTATGGCAAATATTTAGTGCATTGTTTTAATTTTTTATTGCATATATTAAGCCTATATTTTCGATTTATAGTGCATAAAAGTCAGCATAGATCCATCGATTCTTTTGTTTTTTTAATTCTTATAAAACATATCATAATATAATTAGTAAGATACTGTCATGTACTAAAATCGATTTAAATATTTCTTTTCACACCATAACCAAAATAAATATTTTATGTCCTCCTTGTTTTAACTAAAAATTTTAAACTATTTTCTGCACCACTCCGAAAATAAAATACTCTGTATTGTTGCTAAGCCACACTCCTTAACTACATACATGTTCTATTCCACAGCTAGCTAGACATGTTAAATACTAATAAATATTCAAAAGAATCTCATAAAAATTTATGATCACTCCTTTAACGCTGCATATTAATACACACGGTGAATAAGTATATCACTCACACATACGCACATTTTGAGTTTTAGAAACAAATTAATGTTAAGCCACCTTCCTCAGTGTGAGTCATTCACCACCTTTTATGTACGGATTTCCAACCAGATATATAAAAAACAATCCAATCAGACACCCTTCTTATTTATGTTATCCTCTCCAACCTTAATGTTTCTAGCTAACGCTACTGTTTCAAGTAGTTAATGTATGGACAGTTGAAAATGGAATGTAGAATGGAAAAAAGTGCAATCCAATATTGCCTGTATATGCTGCCGCTTGTGTATTAAAATCATTTGAAGAGGAATACTATAAAGACACTCATATGAACCAAAGCACGTGCCTAAATTACCGTAAGTTTGCTTAGGGGTGAAACTTTGTGGATTTTATATTTGCCAGCAGCGGTAGTAATATTCGAATTTGTTCTTGTTGTCCTTGTTGTTGCTAATGTGAGTATTGTAAGTAAATTAAAAATCGCGCTCACCAACACATAAGTGATTATTACTAATACATACAAATTTTAAATGTGTCTGCATTTGAGAATTGAGAGATCGCAAATACTTAAATATTCATTTAGTTATGGTCATAATGATACGAAAACACAATGAACAGTGGGCTTAGACCAAAATGGGTTTTTTACAAGACGTACGTCACTAGATGAATTACTGACTGCATATATTTTGTTTTTGTACTACATGTTTTTTGTACTGCATGTTGTTTGAAATACTTGAAAATTGGGTGTCAAATGAGTCTTCGTTGAAATATCCTTATTCCTTATTTAGTAAAATGCTAATATTACTAGCCGCATTTACATACTTTTTGATTTCAAAAAACTAAAATGCCTACATTTATTTATCCTACAATAAAAGGATATGCCCCAATGTGTGTTGAGACTAAATTAATCTCACTGAATATAAAATACAAAAAGCAATTCTGGGCGACTTCTTTACACACTATTAAGACCACACTATTATTTTGATTTTAACGGTAAAAATTAGAAACCATTTTTTACAAGGTATATATTTTTTATATGATTTTTTTTATATGGTGTTTTAAATGTGGGGTTTTTAATGAAGTATACCAGAAGGTCCCCAGACCTTCCATGTACATTGCTCCAACGAACATTATCCCAAAAATAGAAATGGGAGTTATGACATAATGTCATGTGGGTATTATAAAATTAGTTCACTTTGAAGAGTCACAATTTCGAAAGTAGTTTTAAGTATGGTAACACTTCATTCACGTGGTTTAAGTGATAAAATAAATTTTGTTTCATGTTTATGTTTCGAAATATTTTGAAATCTGGAAGCGGGAGTATTGCGGATCGTGATCAAAAGTTTAAACTACTTACGTGATCGTGCGTGAGCGTGAGAAAAAAAATCTTCGTGCGTGAGCGTGAGTCGAATATCGGTCACGTTCTCCTCTCTAATATCAATGAATTAAAATATTTACAATAATTCGCAAATCACAACAAAAACTTTTGATTAGCGGATAGTATCTCCTAATTTTTTTGATTCGTGAATTTAAAAATCACCTTGTTGGAATCAACTTTAAAAATAATAATTTTTTATTAAATGCTTTAAAGCTCTACCCAAGCATTCTTTATATTTAAGTAAACGTGTAAGTTACTGAAAGATAATATTTTAACAAAACAAGTAATGTAGAATAATTCGCTTCACCCAAATTTTCTAACTGTTTTAATTCAGTCCCACCGTATACGTATTGTACTCAATAATTGTATCAAATACTTAACAAAGAGAAGAACATTTTGTAGTTTATTTGCCACATAAGGCAACAACAGAATAATTTTAACAATATGCACAGATATATTAAATCCCACACCCCTTGCAATAAAAATCAGACACAAAAACATTAAATTGCAAAAACGAACCCTTATTTTGTTTGATAAAAAATACCGGTGCCGGTAAATATACATACACGCAAACACACGCGTATGAAATAATGTAGGTCCAACACAGCAAACAATTACATGACGTCGTAATCTCCAGGGACATTTTTTTATTTCAAATCTAGGGAATTGTCGGTCATAACCCCCAAACCAAAATGGGCACTTACCTGATTTTGGTAACAATCCCCAATTAAAGATAGACTTATTCTTTTTATAACTTATATCTGTTTATCAAAAGAACATCATCCATATTGTAAGGATAGTCAAAATTTCAGTAAAGTTTTTTTGCATAATTACATCGTGCTAGGGACATTTATCCTTATTGAAATGTCCACAGTCGGTTTGCCTGATGTCGTTTTTTTCGCGTGGTAGACTTCTGCTGAAAAATGGGTATAATGACAAAAAAACGAATAGTCACAATCCCAAGAGTACCGTTATAACCGTTTTTCAAACAGTCATTAACCCAATTTTCTGATTAGGGATTATGTTGAAAACTTTCTGTCATGATTCCTAATGGAAATGTCTATGGGGGATTTGACCTGTTACCTATTAAATAGTTTTACAGTCAAATTAGATTGCAGTTTAAATAAAATGGTAGTGTAATTTTAAATATGTTGAACAAAAATCACTTAGAAACCGGTCTTTTAACTTTTTATTTAAATGAAAATAAATTTTAATTTATTTTTTAGATGATAACCATCTAACTTAACATAATATCTGTCAGAAAATAAATGATTTTCACTGATTTTAACTTTTATCAACCTAACCACAAATCCATAAATACAAATGATATTTCCTTAAACTGTCATTAAGTGATTTTGCCATTATTTAATTTTTTTTTTAATTTTCAACAAAGTAACTACAAAATCTGTAAACATTAATTTTATCTGGTTCATTTCACTCTTTTAAATGCCACTAAAGTTAACTACTAAGTCTGAATAAATAAATGACTTTTCATGTATTGTTTTTTCATTTATTTTTTTGATAAAAGATTTTAATTAAAATATTTACTGTAAGAGAAAATTTGTTATAATATGTATTTTTTTAAATAAAGTGTTAAATAGAAGCAAAAAATATATTTCTTTGTAGTTTAACTATTAATCATTTAACAACAAATGTACGCATAACTTCTAAAATAGCTTATTGTCAGTGACTTAAAATATGTTCTACATGTACACAGTAAAAAGGTAAAATCCAAAGAACAGGTTACAGGCATTAGCATAAGTAATTATTTATGTTCTACAACAGGTTCTTTTTGTATGAGGTTCGACCCATTAGCAATAGGTTCGTTTCGTCCAAACTAGAGCAGGTTGCTTTAGAACCGGTTCCATAACCAGTTATAGAAACCTTACATATTGATTAGTTTTAGATCCTGTTCCATGAAACCGGTGATAATGGAACATGTTCTAGAATAGATTAGAGATATAAATAAAAACCTGTTATTTAAAGAATGTTTCTAATTAAAATATCTGTATCGATGGTCATAAGTTGAAATTCTTAACTGAGTTTCTTACAACTTAAGACACAAAATCAGTTGTCATTCGACATGCTAATAGAACAGTTAAAGGAAATCATTTTGTGACCAACAATTTTCTAATCAAATTAAGCTTGTTATTGTTTTCTGGGTAATATGTATGTACAAACACCAACAAACAAAGAAAAGCCAAACAGTAACTAAAACTCAATATACGACACACATACGCATAAAAAAGACTCACCACGGTCATTGACAACATACAATAACAACAATAACATGAGCAATGGCAACGACATTGAAAAAAGGGGATGCAAAGCACAAAAAGTACAAAATTTACCCTCGTGTGTTGCACCATAGCAAAAGCAAAGAACATCAACAGAAAAAGAATAAAAAAAAACAAAAACACTAAACAGCAGAAAATACTATATAAAAATACGAATAAACGTGGAAGGTTTTTCTCGTGTGACTGACTGACACTAAAAAGTTTTGAGCCAAAACAAAAATGTTGGAAAATTTCAACGATTAGATTAAATTTGTTTGCAACGTGAGCGGTACGGTGTTTGGATGTTAAATGAAAGTGGCGAAAACGTTTGTGATTTAAAATTTAATAAAAGAAGAAGAGGAAAACAGCAATAAATAAAGTGATTTTTAAAAGTAATACGAGTTTAATGTTGTTTTTTAATTAAAAAGAGAAATATTGCAATAAAATATTTTAAAAATGTGAAAATAAATTGAAAAAGCAAAAAAGAAAGAAATCAATTTTATCACCTTGAAAAAAATTAAATTTATTAAGCTAAAGAAAAAGAAAGTGAAATAAAGCAATGTTCTCAAGAAATGTTGCAGCATCATCTTTCTTTGTTTGTTTATCAATGATGTTGATGGTTTTGTAAATGATGATGTGAATGAATTCTTTGTGTCGGTCGGTCGGTGTCTTATAAGCACTACGTTGTATTTTTGGCTGCGTGCGCATCCGCATCCATTATTTTCGTTGTGTTGTGATTTTGTGAATTTTTCTTCAAAAATTTGTATGTTTTTGTTCTTCTTCTTACTGTTCTTATCCAACTGTGATGTTTACAAATGTCAAATATGAATTCAGAAGATGATAATTTTAGCTTAGCCGGTCATAATGATGATTCTGATGAAGAGGTCATTGAGAGTATGGAAATATTGGAGGGTAATTATCAAATGATACGACAATGGGTACCACCAGCCCCCAATTATTGGGATGCACCACCAAAGGCTGTTATAAAATCGGCAGAAGTTAGGTAAATAATATGAAACTCTTAAAATTAAAATCAATGTATTATGTAATAAGACACCAATATGGTTGTGAAATATCAATAGAGCAGTTTATAAAAATGCACTATTCAGTTATACAGTTGCTACCCAAACTATTATAAATCTAAGCATTGGTTTTGCTTATCGGCCATACAGTCACAGTGTTCTCCAAAAGCCCCCGAAAGAGATGATTTAAAAGACAAAATATTACATGGAGGGAAAAGTCCGTGGCCTTACTATGAAAAACAAGTTTTGCACTTGCAATAATTTTTAATTTTCAACATAAGCTTCTTTAAGTGTAATGCACTCCGGTCTAAGACCGAATTTACACGGTGACTTAATTGCATGCAATTATTGCGTGTAATTCTTGTTTGTCAGCGAACGGGGTAGAGAAGCAAGCGGGGTAACAAAAAAGGCACGGTTTTCGTTATTCGTACATTTTTTTCTTATTTCTCTGTCCCACTCATATGCATACCTCTTTTGTTGCCTCATTCAGCAAAAAAAGTCTCCGTGTAAATAGATATAGCTTTGGAAGCAACTTTAAAAATGTTATCGAGAAAACATGCATGCATCGTATAAATTGGCTCTAACATCTCGCTATACTTTGAAACAGAAAAGGCTATTACAAATAAGTTAAAAAGGGGTCTGAAGAAAAACTCCTAAAATTAGTAGAGATTTTTTTTGCTAAATGTTAGTTACATGTATTTATGTTAAATTTGTATTATGTTAAATTGAAAATTTCAATTAACACTCCTAAAATCAAAAAGAAAAATTTAATATTTTAGTTAGATTCAAGTTAAATTTAATTAAATGCAAATAATAGTCTATATAACTATCTATTTGAAGCCGTTGTGGTGTAATGGTGAGCGCGTTGGACTGTTACGCAGAAGATTGCGGTTTCGATCCTCAGCGACATTCTCCTTCGTTGATTCCATACCACAACCCAACCGAAGTAAATAAAAAATAGCAGAGCTTGAACTAAAAAAGCGCCAACTGTTCTGAGATTTATAATCTCGGGCAATTACAGTGTTGCCATATTTGAAGCCCTGCATTTTTTAACACCTTACATCCCATTTCCAAAGAAAGTCAGACATTAATTAATGATAAGAATTTCCTGAGTTTTCTTCGCTTAAAAAATGTTAAGATAAATATAAATATTTGCTAAAAAGGAGTAGACGGCTGATCTCAGAATAGGTGGATTTTCATTCGCTTTATAAAATATAAAAAACTCAACATTTTAAAATTTTTGTAATTATTTATGCAGACTAAATTGTCATTTTTAATAAAAAAATTGTGATTTGCAGGAAAAAAGATTTTATACAATTGTGGAAGTTATGTACTTGTATAAATTTTTTCCCGTGCCATCTTTTCAAGTTGGGGAACAAATTATATTTGCTAGGGACCAGATGCAATTCGTAATGCAACAAGTTCTACTTTTCTATAGCCATTTTTTGCCCAAATGAGGCAGCCATCGCGCAGAGAGCTTTTGAAAACCGAAATGTTGATGAAATATATGATAAACACATTCTGTCGACATCTTTATGATGTCAGAATTTTTATCATTTTAAATAAAATACTTTTTGTATGTTTGTTCAGTTACTGCCTTATTAACACGGGCTGTATTGCGATTCCGTAAACCTTTGATATATAAATCGTTAGCTTCTCGGCAAATTTTCTTTTTTTTTTTGAAGTTCAAGTTAAAGATTTTTTTCGTAGTAAAAAAAGTTCGTCCTTATCTCTTGTAGAATATTTAATAGAATACAGAATTGCTTTATCGGTAACTCAACCAATAATTTTTGTTAGTAAAATAATTTATAAAATATGGAACTTATAAAATATGG
Organism: Eustalomyia histrio; assembly: GCA_949748255.1. NCBI lineage: Eukaryota > Metazoa > Arthropoda > Insecta > Diptera > Anthomyiidae > Eustalomyia > Eustalomyia histrio. The sequence continues at coordinate 70,788,133 of OX456527.1, read as the reverse complement.
AACGCACTACGGGATGTTCTGCAAGATTGGTACTTTGTAGTGCTACGTTTGGTGTATATCTTAAAATGCTTTGCAGCCAAAGTTTCCAAGAACCTTTTCAGGAAGATATTTTTGATGTCACCCACCAAATAGAAGAGGTTGAATTTTACGTTATCACTTTAATTGTCAAAATAAAATAATTTCAGTGTTACCTGCATTTATGTATATGTGGAATTTATGTTTGATTTGTTACATTTATCCCTGCAAAAAATTTATTGTGGAAATTTTTAATTTTTTTTTTATGTTTAAGAATTTTTTTTGGAGTAATTTTTAAAAAAAAGTTTACCAACGGTGGGTGTAATACTTAGAGCCCTTTGTGTTTCCTAGTGCCAGCACCATTAAAATTTAAAATTTGTTTTTTTCGCAAATTTTTTTTTAATTTAAAAATTGGACAAAAATTTAGAATAAAGTGACTGAAATAATATCGTTCGTCAAACCTGCCAAATCGATTCAGAAAGATAATCTCCTGAAAATGGTGATATTTACAAACGTCCCCATTAACTTAAAGTATAATAAAAATTACTAGCAGTGGTATAGAGTGTCAAAAAAAAACATAAGGTTTCGTTTAACAAGACATAATTAAATTAAACGTTTCCAATGTTTTGGTTGTAAATACACATCGTTATCTCTGAGGTGTCAGTATTGTTGAAATGCTTAAAAAATGTAAAAGAATATAGAAACTAATTACAAAACAAACAAAAGCATAAATAACTTCTTGTTATCAACATGTTGCTGTAAATACGCAACATGTTGAAAAATATGAAGTACCTAATATAAGTTTCCAATATGTGGACCTTGTAAATTCTTCAAGAACCACTTTTCAATAAAAGAGTTTACAGATATTTTATTTAAAAAAACACACCCTTTCTCTGTCAAAAATTTCTGATTTAAATATATATATATGTAAGAGATTCAGATCAACAAAATATAACATTTTTTATTGATTAAATTGATGGTATGTAGTTGCTACACTAATGTTCGACATACGTTTAGATATAAATCAATTTTTATTAATATTCCTATAGGTTAATAAACCCAATTCGCCAAGTTGGGAGTTAAAAATAATTTGTTGGGACGCAAACAAAAGCATTAATCACAATGAAAATGAAATATATTCAAATTATTTTGTGAGACAAAACAAAAAGCTCTTCCTGGAATTATTTAGGACACATTGGTTGACTTTTGTAACAAAAGATTAAACGGAAATTTATACTTCAATTATTGAAAACAATTACAAATAAAAGAAAAACACATTTCTATAGAGACAATTGTTCTCAAGATACTTAAAACTGCTGCAATAAAAAAATGAATTCTGATACAATATCTTGATTACAAAATAATTAAAGTCATACTATGTGCAGAACAATCAGTGATGTTGTTGCGGTGATGGTGGTGGTACGATATGACAAACAGCGATATTAAATGACATTGTTGAGATGTGGTAAAACATTTAGAAACAAAACGACAAAACCAATACTAAAAGAAACCGAATCATCTATATATGTATGTATTCGTATCGTTTGTAGTACATATGTATATACAACTGCAATAAAAACGTTGAGTTGAAATTTTCAATTAAGTACAGACATATGTACGTACATAGGTAGTTATTATTTTATAAGAAAATAATATTGTGCATAAGTGACAAAACTATTTTTTCCTTACTTTTTATTTTGACTTTAATGCTACGTTGTATATGCTGAAGATATACTAAGAGTTGCAGTAGTTCCCAAATAAGTTATCGTATAACGTATAAGTGATTCGATGTTATTCGTTACTTCGATACTTTTTCTTCACTTTTAGTTTTTTTAATAGAGGTTTTGAAAATCAAATAATTTCATTATTATATTGTCGAAAAAATTAACGAGTCTAAAAATATATAGGAAAATCTGCATGAAATTGCCTTAGAATCGCATGTAATCAACTATCGGTTTATATGAGGTCTATTATTAGCAAATATAGGCCCACCAGTGCTAAAAATGGAAGGTCTAAGCAACGATTGGTTAAAATTTCAGCCATATGTTCAAAAGTATTCAAAAGTATTTAAATTTAAAGACATAATTTATGAGCGTGTACTGTGACTTAATACCATTTAAGTTCAACGTATCACTACAACTACACCGAAAATTTTCCCTTTTAATATAAGATTATTAATAATCATTATTGTATTAAGAACAAACCACAATCAAAACTTTCGATTTGGGTCTTTGGATGGTATTTTTCTTTTAAACTGAAGCTGAGCTTTCCAGCAAAACATTGGTAATAAATTGAACTTATTTCAGGAATTACTTGGTGATAGCATATTTTTACTAATTAATTTAGTTTGAAACCTAAGGTAATACGTTACTAATATTTTGATATATCATTATTGATATATCATTATCCGTTACCATATATTGATGTATACTTATTTTCGGATTTTAACAAAACTTTAATCGCGAGACAAGTGAGTAACTGCATGTATGTATTTTACTATTATATTTAATTTCATCAGAAGCAAACCGTGATATTGAAACATTGCCTAAACTAATGAGTTACTAATATTGTGTTATACGATTATTTATTAAATTTTACCATTTAAATTGTGCCGAGTTTTTGATAATATCAATTCTTTTGTATAAACAGAAAATATATAAAAAATTATATATTATTTTGCATATTTTTGTAATTTTTATTTCTAACAATTGGTAAGCCACTAAATATTGTGTGTTAAAAATGACCAAAAGTCAAGCTAATGCATCCGGACAAGAGTCAGTAGCAGATCCTACATCAGCTGCACCAACAAAAAAATGTTTTCCAAAGGATTCTACGCATTTGGAAAGATAATTCGGAATACTACAACATACATATTTACAGAAAGATTAAAATAATTTGAAATTTTGCCAAAAATAATTCCAGAGTTGTTAGCACATGTGAGCGATATAATTTTATATCCTCCCATTGGTATTAAAAGCAAAGTCAAGCAGCGAATTATTGATAATATTACAATTTCTGAGGGGAAACGAATCTGAAGGAAGCTCATTGGTGACAACAAGCCTAGAAAGACAAAATTTGGGCTCTATATTATATCGAGTGTCAATATTTAAAAGTAAATCCTTATATACAACGTGATACTGGTTCGTATCCTAGAATAACTGATCTTTTTTACAACATCAACGAAGATCTGATCAGTCTAATATAATTTGCCAATGGTTACACGAATGTAGTTACTACCTTGTATCAACAAGCTTTCTCGGTGGCCTGAAGCAATTACCATTGAAGATATGACAGCTCAAAAATTTGTTGAAATTCTATGTAATGGTTGGACATCACGTTAGCCGTTCCTACTAAGATATCCACAGATTAAAAAAATTCTAATCTCATTTCTTCAAGGAACATGAAGTTCATATTGGTTCCAACGAATAATAACAACGCCTTATCATTCGACATGCATACAATGGTTTGAGCGAATCATGTCATAGGTCCCTAAAAGTATCTCTGATATGTCATCACAACAAATTTCTAATGTACAATGTTAGCGCAACACCTGTTGAACTTGTATATGATTTTTCAATCGAATAACCATATGAATTCTTACAGGATTTTACAAAATCTTCAAACAATGACTTCGTGCAACAACTTAATCATAAAAAAAATTCCAGCAAAACCACATATTAGCAAAAAGTATATACGCATTACTTTATACCTTACCACACTGATGCATTTTACAGTAGATGGATCCCAGTGTCACGACGGAAATCGAACCAGAGAATCTGGTTGCCACCCGAAGGCTCTAACTACTGAGCTATCGACGCATATACTTGATTGCTTAAAATGTAAATGATCATGAGCTCGAAAAATAAATACTTTCTTGTTTACAAAAAAGTTAAAGTAAAGAAATCTAAAAATAGATGCTAAAATATTCCAATTACTATTTTACCTTTATAAACCATCTAATACGTAATCAATAATCGTCAATAAGATCGCAGAATTTCTTTTAAAAAGAAAACACACCAAAATATGTCGAAATGATATTTGGTGATTTCATTATGTTTCTTATTTTATGGCATTAATGTATGTTAAATATCCTCCACGAGACCTCTGATCATACAAAAAGTTAGTATACTGTCAGGATAACATTTACAGTTCACCGTAACAGCATTATCGGCATCATTTTTGAAGAAGTACGGTTCGAAAAATCCACCAGCCCAAAACCCACACCAATCAGCTTTTGCTTGAATGACATGCCGATTTTCAGTACTCCAAATGCTTGTTGTTCAAACATCCAATATACGGCTCTTCAAATGGTCGCTAGGCTTTAGTTCTGTGTCAAGTGAATTTTTCAGTCGTGATAAAATCCGCTAAACGGTGTTGTAGGAAAGGTTAAATTGCAGTGCAAGACGACGAATGCGGCCTTGTACACACCTTATTTCACAGCAGCAATATTTGTGACCGAAAGAACTGACGCACGAGTGATGTGACGTCTTTTACCGACCCAGTTCCTTTGAATTTCTGCACCAAACGGCTGATTTTTGACTCAGATGCCTGGTTATATTAGCCGAAAAATATTACGCAATGCATGAATTGCACTTTTTGTAGAACAACCATTTTCGTAAAACGTTTGGATCACTTTTACGCATTGTTCACTGAATATCGCTCCATGACTAAGTTTTTCAAAGGCAAAATAAAAAAATAAATATTAACGTGGCACAAATAATTCCCGCCGAAGGTCTGTATTACAAATTGATTACCCTGTATTTTTATCATTACAAGGTAATACATAAGTATCCATTACCTAGATTCATAATTTGTGTGTTATTTTTAAATTAGTTTTCGCGAAAGCGATTAAATGTTTCAAAATTATTTAGGTAAGAAGTAAAACCTATGTATATTTCTTTTGTTTTTCGCTAACAAATTTGAGAAAATTCTAATTTCAAAAATGGTGAATGCTTTTTACTATCTGGAGTTTAATATATCGTTGAGTTACTAGGAATTAATATTATTTCATAATTAGTATAGAAATTGACATGCATTTGAATATATGTGCAATATTAAGAATCACTGCAATTGATATTAAGATTATTTTAGACAAGCAGCAAGTGTATAGCGTATAGTGTACATTAGGGTGGCAATGAAATATATGTTAAATTTTTTCTGAATTTTACCAAAACTTGTGCAGAAAACATTTCGTTAAAACCCACGTGGTGAAAATTTAAACCAAATCTGATGAATTTTGCCGTTCATCTATGAGGTCAAAATATTGGAGACATCGTTTAAAAGTAGCTAGTAGAGTTTTCGATACATCGTAAAAATTTCGCCTATAATCGAAATTTGTTTTTTATAAAGAAAAATTTAAAAAAAACATGTAAATGCTCTTAAATTCGGCTGTACCTAATCTTTGAATACCCTCCACCCATGTTATGAAAATAATGATTTACCGAATCACAGACAATGCATTACACATGTCAACAAAATATTTTAAAATTTAATCGGTACTTTCAGTAAAATTATATTGTTACATAGACGTAACGTTTTAAAAGAAAAAGTGTTTAACATGTTTGTTGACCCAGCACATATATAACTTACATACTTCGAGAGCAATTCTTAAAAATTTTAAAAATTGAACTAAAACAATAAATTTCAAAGATTTCTAAAAAGCAAACGTAAATATATGTTAAACGTTTAGAATTAGTGGACCTAAAACAGGTCAATTAACCTCAAAAACCTTAAAATAAACACTACACTTCAGCGGCTAAATTTGTCAGCTAAGTACCATTTTAAAATAAAAAAGGAACATACTACAGGGGAAGTAGTGCGTGAAACTACTTTAACCCTTTCCGTGTTTTTGTCGAATATATTCGACATTACAATATACTCTATTTCTATACACTTTTACAGTATAATAATTCACAGCTAGAGTTATTTTTGTTGTTTTAGATGAAAAAGAAACTTAATGCTATCAAATCAAATTCAAAAATATTATTTTTCCCGGTTTCAAAGCCAACACATTACCCTAACTATAAGTTTTTGCATTTTTAGCTCGACTGAAATTATTTTTGACCCTGAAAGGTTTAAAACAAATCCCAAATATCTACCATGTTACACCATTTTTCCAAATTTTGGCACAAAATGTATTATAGATTATCAAACAGCATTTAAAAGAAATTATATCAAAAAAGTTGCTATAAATAAATAAACAAATTTATAGAGGGATCATTTGTGAATTGTAACAAATGAGTCAAAGGAGTACCATAGCACTTTTAAGGCTTTAAGTGTACAAACAGTGTTTTGGATACAAATAATGTAAAGATATTTACGAGTGAAATAAGAGAGATGAGAGATTGTTTGAGTTAAAAAAAAAATTTAATTGAAAAACTTGCTTGGATGTGAAACAACTTTTGTGATGAAAAAAATTTTTGAGGTGAAAAAATATTTTTTTGATGTGAACAAGTTCAAAAATATGTGAAAATATATTATTTACCAGTCGCTATTATGAAATTGTACTCAAATACAATAATTAGTATAAAAAATTCAGAGGTACCTTCAAATTTTCACTAATAACACTGTAAAACAATTTCAAACTTTTTCCAAAATTACGGGGTTCCGACGATTGATTCTTGTTAAGGAGGCCAAAAAAATACACCTGTTTCGGCATTTTGATAGTTTACATCGGAATTGCATTTTAGAGGCGGTCAAAGTTTCCCAGCTCTGGCCTGTGCTTGCAGCATATCGGTATGTGAAACTATATTTTCTTTACATCTGAGGTGTGGGGTATGTTCAGCAACTTTGTAAATAATGGTATGGACAATATTTTTATAGAACATATTAACCCTCTAACTACCCCTCATAATGGCATTTTTTGGCTTTATTCTAACAAATTGGAAAAAACACCCCGAAAAAGGGGAAGGACGGGGATGAAATGTTCTACAAAAATGTTGGTCATAAAATTATACTATCTATGTCAGAGCACACTAAAGCCCAAAACTTAACACAAATAACAAAAACCAGACAAATTCAAGATTGCTCATCTAATTTCTAGTCACATTTTGGGATGACCAACATATTAATAGTCAGATTTTGGAATCACCTTCATAATATTTAGGTCATCCCAAAATTTGTCTAGAAATCTGATGAGCAACCTTGAATTTGAATGATTTTTGGTGTTTGTGTTAAGTTTTGGATTTTGGTGTGTTCTGACATATATGGCCAACATTTTTGTAGAACATTTCATCCCCGCCCTTCCCCTTTTTCGGGGTGTTTTTTACAATTTGTTAAAATAAGCCAAAAAATGCCATTATGAGGGGGAGTTAGAGGGTTAATATGTTCTACAAAATATTTTTCATACCATTATCTACAAAGTTGCAGAACATATACTACACCTGAGATGCAAAGAAAACATAGTTTTACCGATATGCTGCAAGAACAGGACAGTGCTGGGAAACTTTGACCGCCTCTAAAATGAAATTCCGATGTAAACTATCAAAACGCCGAAACACGTATATTTTTTTTTGGTCTCCTTAGCAAGAATCAATCATCGGAACCCCGTAATTTTTTTTTGTGTTGAACTGTGTAATCGGTCCAACGGTTAGACCGATTATTTTTCATTTTCAATACCAAACTTTTCGTGAAACGCCATTTTGATAGGCGACAAACGGACATAGCTTACTCGAATAAAAATCAAGAATATACATACATATGTATATTCTTTAGACCTCTATTTCTACATGTTACAAAAGGAGTGATGGATATAATTATAATGATGTTTTCTTAATCATTTGAGATATTTCAATAATGTTTTCGTATGCGTGTTTAGCAAAGAATTCAATAAATATGTCACAAGGTAAAATAGAATTTTTTTTGATCAAAATTAATAAATGTTGTGTTTTGGCGAAATTTAATGTTTTGTTACATTTGGGTTACATCACAAATATCCAAACAGCTGTTAACGGGGTCATGAAAGCCCCTTAGTTATTCGAGCAAGTGTTACAATATTACGCAAGGGTATTTTCGAAAATTCATAGTTGAACTTTCACTGCCACTCTACTGTTGATAGCATTACTTGTCGACATGTAGGTTGTCATATATGACAAGAAGAACTGTCACTGGAATAAATGTTGTCTTACATGTTGTTCTTCATTGCACGTCGCTTGTACTTAATACTCGTACAGTCGTATATTTATTACAAATATATGCGTATGTATTGAAACTTTTTATTTTAGCAGACCTTTTAAAGTACTAAAACCATATTCGTAAGCATAAAATCACACGAATATTGATGTGATTTATAAGATATATACAAAAGATTGAAATTATTTAATATACTGAAAAGATAAATACTAAAGTTGTTTTTTTTAATATTGGAAAACACCCATACCTCTCAATGCTCTCAGTTAGTGAAAAGAAATATACAAAGTGTGGCTGCAAATCGAAATTTGGTCACACGTTTAAAATTACTATTGAAAATTTTGGTCATATTTATACAAATTTAAGCATACAATTGACGAAGTTATTTCAGTTTTCCTTAAAAATAGACCGTTTCCTGTTTGCAGGCATAAGGTTTTTATAGAAAATTACATAGCCTTTAGTTCGTTCCACAAAAATGCAGCGTTGTAGAAAAACTGCGTTAAAATAAATACAAATACATTATTTGATACCGAGAGTTACGAGTGTTAGGTGTATATTTAAGTCCATATTATAAAATGCATATAATTGTTTTTTTTGCACATTCTTTTTATCCACTGACTTTTTATTCCAGTTTTTATATCTCTAGAGATTTTCCTTGGCGTTTTATTGTAGTTTTATATTTAACAATCAAAAGCAATCGTCTACTGTTTAATAAATGCAATTTTAAATTCATAGAAAATTTTGTATTAGGGGAATGTGTTGTACCTTAAACCGTTTAATTTTTCACAGCCTTTCAAATGTTTTATACGAAAGTTTTCTTCTACAATGTGTTTTATTATGCCTCACAAGAAAAGTGAGATTGTGCCTTGAAACTCTGAATGTAAATACTTTTAGATACTTTGAAGTGAAATAAAATTTATTATTTAAAAATGACGAAAATTTATTACTCGGGTTCATTAATCGGAAAACTTGGCGAATGCAAAATATATTAATGTATTTCTTTCATCAAGAAGAACACAAAGAGCTACTTTTTTGTCAAATATAAAATCTGCTACATTGGTTTTAAAGAGTTTATTTAGAATAGTTCAAAGCTTCCTGAGACTTTTTCAAAAATCAGTACAAAAAGCAGTACGACACTTTGTCGATAAGGCCGGTTACACGCACAAGATTATTGCTTTCAATTTTTCTCATATACTGTATGTCAAAATCTCTCGAATTAAAATCTGTGACGTAGGCTGTACGCAATTTCAATACAATTTCGTTTCCGAAACGCCTTTATTGAGGAAAAAGTACAACTTGTTTTACTGTGGCAGAGTGTTTGTAGAATTAAACATGAACATTTATTTACAAGAATTGATACAGCTGTTAAAATTGCTTTTCAGATTGCCTCACGGATGGAATGAGAAATTGAATACCATCCGGTTTTCAATTTCAAAAAGTGTGATTGTGTTAGTAAAAAACTGTGAGTGTATTGCAAATTGAGAGAAATAGAATTCAAGAAATTGAACGTGTAACCCCCGGGTAAATAAACAAGAGCTGGCTTCAAGCAAAATTCAAAAAGATTGTATGATTTTTGGGAAATTCGCAAGCAAAGTTTGACAGAACTGCCACTGTTCACTGGCACTTTCAGTTAAACAGGTTTTCTATTGAAAAAGCTTTAAGAATCTGCCAGTCTTTTTATTTTCATTAAACTCGGGTTTGATTTCTGCAAAACAAAAAACAAATAAATATTTGTGGACTTTTGACAAAGCCTTAAATCTACTTAAGAAAATTTTCCAAGACTTTGGTATTCCATTCCTGCCAGGTCCTCACGAAGTAAAATGTAACGATTTTTTCTGTGTTTTTACAATTAATACTGTAAGGATAAGCGAATTCTTATATACAGTTTTGACAAAAAAAATTTCTTTACTTTAGTTCTTCAACTTTTAAAAATTTTTTGATAAATAACTTAAGTCTAATAAGTAACATAAATTCATGTACTTTTTTAAGTCTTTATCAATTTTTTATATAATTTTTAACGAAACTGCTTTTAAGAAAATAAAAATTTTGAAGAAAAAGAAAAAAATTATAAAAATTAAATTCGATTTCTAACATCTTTTTGTTTAAAATGTTTGTAAATTGTTACATATAAAATTCTATGAAAATAAAAATTGAAATTATAAAAAAAAAAGTTTTTTGTATTTACAAATTACCTTGTTGGTGCTTTTTTAGTAATTTTTTATTTGTATTTACAAAAATATTCTATCAGTGGAATTTCTCAATTTTTATTCTCTATAACTTACTAATAAAAATTTTCATGTTTCTTTACAATAAAAATAATTACAAAGAATATGATATGATCTTAAAATCCTACTATTACTATTCACTTACAAAATAACAGATCAACAATTCATAAAATTCCATTAATATTCTATAATTTTATTCTGTGTAATTAAAGTCATAGTGCTTGCTAGCAAAATACCTAGCCATGTGTTTGATTGTTCAGAAGACAAGAATGAAGAAAAATATATGTTTAATTAGGAAGCTCGACCTTTTTTAAAACTCTGGGCTCTAATCAGATCTTTTGTTAGAATAATTGGATTGCTTTATTTTTGTAAATAAACGAAGGTCGAAAGCGCTTTATAAACAAAAATAACTTTTAAGAATTTGTTAAAAAATTAATACAGTTTATACAGCTTTGCTACGAAATGTGTGATTATTAAAAAGTGATTTTATTAGAATTCGACAGATAAGAAAATTAAAAAAAAATTCTCTGTTTCTAATTGAAGTTAGCAACGTGAATTATAAACTCGATGATGTACAAAAACTTCTCATATTCTAAGTTCCAAATAGTTTCATAATCTGACAATTTTTAAAAATAAATTATTTCTAAGAATATAGAGCAATAATTGAACAGGTAGATTTTCTGTTCCAAAGAACACCTTGTAGAACAACTTACTTTTCTATATTAGCATTTGATTTTTGTTGAAAATTATTTGTGTTTCGTGGAATTGGTTCTATTGAAACAATTTGTAGATAAGATAAGATAGGCTGGGCATCGATTTTGAAAAAAATTATAAGAAAAGGCAGGATTTCTTCAAAATTATCATCGGCTTAAAATGAATGGAACCTTGTATTGAAGGACATGAAAATATATCTTACATTGAAACAAAAATTAAAAATGGTTTGTCATATTTCCTAAAGCCTATATATGTACATATGTATTACCTGCTTTGTTTAAAAAAGTTATCTTACCCTTGAGGATCTCTTTTACTCGATTTTATTGTTATTTTTTAACCAAAGTTAAAAAAATTAGGAATTTTGAATAAAAAAAAGAAAAAAATTCATATTAAAAATTCAACCGGTTAATCGACCTATTTTAAACGGTTATTCGGTTCGAATAATTATTTGAGTTTTAAATTATTTGTTTCGACAGAAACCGAAATAGAGGCGCATAATCGAGAAATTGGTTAATCGATCAAAATTTAAATTAATTTTCTGCAGCCTAGGCTAGCCTAGGAAAATAATGCCCTGAGTGTCGCTAGACTATCTTAAAGAATATAATAAAGTGCCCCCCTTGTAGTACTTTTAAGACACTCCGATGCACGTACAAATATGACAAAAATCCTTCTCGGAATATGAACAACACCGCTATCCTCATGTGGCCCCACAGGTCACCTGCCTAGGTATTATCAAACTCCCGTAGACGCAGAACACCCCTACAGGTGTTCTAATTTAGCGAGATATGTTGTCCGGAGACGTCCTTTCCACACCAGTTATGATTATGAGGATAATCGTTATATCCTGTTAAGCGCCTCCTTCGCCTGTGTTTGCCTTAGATCCCAAGTCCTACCAAAAAGTTTCTGACTGGTATATAATGCCCTAGTAGCTTTCCTAGTTACGGAAGCCAGATGTTCGTTCCAAGAAAGGGTTATATCCAGAGTATCTCCAAGATATCTTACAACGTCAGATAAGCCAACGGCAATACCATTTATCGTCGGCTCCACCAAATCGAGCTTCCTACGTCTAGTGAACGGTATTCAGCTAATATATGCTTTATTTTATTACTACTGGAGTATCTCCAAAAATAAATGAATTTTTGATTAAGAAAACTGTTTTTTTACACTAACAAAGAGACATAATAGGTCTGTACGAGGTAGTTTTGGGTAAAGTCTGGTAAAATGAGAGTAAGCAAAAAATTCTCTCACAAAACCATAAAAATGCCCGATATACTGCGAACGCACAAAACCACATTTCATACCCAAAAATAAACGTCAAATTTATTCACATTAAAAAACAGCTTAAATAATAAATATAATTGATATGGCTAATATCTATTTACATTTTCAAATGTATTTTTCATTATTTAGAAGGAAAAGTTTTTTTATTTAACTTTAATTTTTTTAAAAATGCAAAACAGCTAATTTTTTAGCAACAGCTGATGATTTGACAATTTTACCATTTTACCCAAACAAAAAGTACGGGTAAGTTCTGGTAAAATGAGAAACACAATTACTTTCTCATGAACGCTCTCATTTACCCAATTTTTGTTACAAGAAACGCTTTCTGGTAAGATTGGGTTCCCGCGGGCGCCCGCGGTAACGTACGTCGAACACACCTAATTATTTAAATCGTTTCAATACACAATACATTCCCCTATTGTTTTCTTTTATACATATAATAAAAAAATCGAATAGAAAAAAACTATTCTTTGTTAAAGAAATTGGAAAAAAACAAATACATATATTGTTTTGTCATCTTGGTGTTGTATGCTGTCGCCTTCAATAATCATGTTATAAAAATTGTTAACAAGAAAATAACAATACAAGCAAAAATTTGGAAAATTCAATTTCAAATAAGCAAACTATTTTGCACCTGATCCAAAAATGTTGTTTCTTGTTTGGTTTTGCTACCAAGTGATTCAATCATACAAAGATTGCTATAAAAACTGCAGAAAAACAAAATTTAACAAGTGTCATAAACACTAAAACAAATTCCTTTGAAAATTTGACATTTATTTTTTTAACTGAATTAAACTGACAGTTTGTTTAAAGTATTAAACCTAAAGCATAGTAAGTTGTTTGGATTTCACGTGAAAAAACTGTTATACTCCATATAAAAAAAAATATTTTTTCTCGATAATGGATTTCACATTAAAATTGTGTACAAAGATATTTTTACACAAACTCAATATACAAGAATATTAATTTTGTTTTAAAAAAATAACACTTTATTTTTATTGTGATTGTGTCTTTCTTTAAAAGAAATTGTAATTAACATTATGATTTAAAGCATTTAAAGTTTGATTAAAAATTTTCCATGGAAAAACAATTTACTATGCTTAGAGATTAATGTTTTTGAAGAGTTTATGTTGAGGCTTTGTTTACATATTCATACAAATTTCAATCAATTTGTCAACACTTAAACAACTGATTTAAAAGAAAATTTTGTAAATTAGTTTGTTTTAAAGAGTCATTAAAATATTGTTTTATGCAGTATCAAACTCCTTTGTAGATTTGCTATTTCTTATTCCAAATCTGTTTTTTTATATTAAAAATTTTTAGATACTTGGCTGTTGAGCAAAAACATCAATATATTTTAATTTTTAAAACACCACGTTATGATGGTATAAATATGAAATTATGTACTAGCGGGAAATATAACTTTATTTTAAGAAAACTATATCTATTCTCAAAACCTCTAAATATTTTAAAATGTATTATATGTGATTAAATTTTTGAATGGGGATTTATGCATTCAGCGTGTTTTTAAAAAAGGATTTGGTACGTATGAGTAATGCATTTCAATTAGGGAATCCATTTTTTAACGAAAACCGAATTCCGGAATTTTCGGATTTACGTAAGATGAAATTCTTAATCCCGAAATAATTCCGGAATTGAAAACTAAAAAATCAAGAGCAAAAAATTGTTAACCAGCATAAATTTATTTCAAAGTAAACAAAGAACATTTTTATTTTTGTATTAATATTAATAAAAAAACATTAACAAAACAAGTTCAATTTTTAAAAAAAGGTAATATAAAAATAAAAATTACTATATAAATAAAAATTTATGTTTGCATTTTGAAGAAGCTTCTCAGCATACACAAATTGTCCAATGTAGTATCATTAAGTCTTGACCTAATTTTTGTTGAAAATGCTCCAGCGGCGGAAAAGGCTTTCTCTGCTTCAACACTTGTTGAGGGAATACAAACCAAGTTTTTGTAAATTATTTCCAAAAATGGTCCACGAGATCCACCTTCGTTCCGAAATTTTAATTCATTTCGGATCGCAGATTGCATTGATGTTTTTTTTAAATTCTTGTTGTCGGCTGTAAAAGTGACTGCTGGATTTTTTGCTGCAACAATTTCTGTAAGGAGGGCTGCGTTTCACTTTCAAAAAATTCGTTGGGTTCAAATACTAAATCAGACTCTGAATCCGTTGAATCAACTTCAGCAGTAATTTCATCATTAAGTCGCCGGGCCAGTAATAGATTAATTTTATTTATTTCTGTTTTCGAGTGACCGGAAATGCTCTTGTGAATTTTTGTTTTGCTACCATTATGCAAATATTGTAGTACATCAGATGAAATAGTTCTTCTCCGATTGAACTGGAGTTCTATCTCTTTTTTCAATTTAAGGGCAAATTCGTCATTCTCACTAAAATTTTGTAACATAAACGTAAATGTTGCATCCGCAGAAATTAAATTAGCATCTGCACGGCATAAGGCGTCTACGGCTAATTTTACTGGCATCAAATTTTTAGATATTCGTGATACCGAATCCCATTCTGATTCATATAAAATTATGTCCGTTTTAATGTCAATTAGTGCTTTTTTTAATGAAGTTTTCAAAATATTAAAACGCTCTAACATGGACAACATGCTATTCCATCTAGTTTTCGAATCTAACAGAAGCTGTAATTCTTTTTTATGATCTTGCTTCACGTATTTTTGAAGCACTTCATTTTTCAAAGGAGAACGACGAAAAGTTTTAACAATTTTCCGAACTTTTGTGATTAATGCTCGTAGTTGAAAGTTTTCAGTGGTTTCCATAACATCAGTTTCAATTCCCATATCTACCCGCATTCCATTGTCATCATCCTCATCATCAGTAAGATTTTCTTCATCCAACTCAAAGTTCGGTTCATTTTCATTATTGTCCTGCTCTACTTCGTTTTCTGTTGCCTTATCTACTAAATCCAACGTTTGCTTTTTATAGAGTACATTACCAATTGCAATTTGAATTGCATGAGCAAAACATAAAATTTGTTCGCAGGGTAACAATCTACCAACTTTTTGCATCATGTAGGCACCATCTGTAACAATGCACAAAATATAATTTCCAATATTTAATTGGCATGGTTCAAGCTTTTTTTCCAGCAATTTTATACAATCTTCAGACGCAAATCGGCCATTAATACGAGCCAATCCCAAATTCCAGACCAGATCTCCTGATCCATACACGTTAACATTCATAAAACGCCTGTTTCGAGAAGAAGTCCATTCGTCAAGTGTCAGACTGAAACGTACGTTTCTGTTTTTTTCAGAAATAATTTCCGAAATTATCGACTGCCGATTTTTTTGCTGTAATCCATCACGACTTTTTATATACTGGTAGGTGGTTTCGGAATGTCACAAAATCCCCGCGTTCGTAAACATTTTCTTAAATCCTCTTAACTACAAAATATGCGAAACGGTAATCCGTCTGAAGCTACCATTCGAGATATTACTGCAGCAAAACTTTCGTCTACTTTTGAAATATAAAAATCTTTAATCGTTTTGATTTTTGTAGCTAAATCGCCGGTATTCGCACCAGCAGCATCCGTATCATCAATTTTTCGGTTATTTAAAATCTTGTTATGTTTAGTCCGCAAATGGGTGCGCATGGGTGTCGTACACCCACCCAATGTCTTTAAAACCTGCTTACATTGTGTACATTTCGCCACTTGAGTTTTTGTCCCTCGTAAAAAATAATTCCACACCGAATTTGAAGTACTCTCTTTGGAGACATCTATAAAAATTTGGTCTTGCTTATCCGCCATCCTTGGGATTAAACATATGTACACAAGAAATATATGAAATTTTGAAACTAATAAAACCTACCTATATAAAATGCTACCGTGAAGA
Organism: Eustalomyia histrio; assembly: GCA_949748255.1. Taxonomy (NCBI): domain Eukaryota; kingdom Metazoa; phylum Arthropoda; class Insecta; order Diptera; family Anthomyiidae; genus Eustalomyia; species Eustalomyia histrio. The sequence continues at coordinate 70,771,886 of OX456527.1, read as the reverse complement.
ATTAAATTTGAATGGTTAATTAAATATTTATATTATTAAAATAAAATGTAATGATTTACTGATTACTAAATTTAATATTAAATATTAGACAGGAGGACGTTATTAAAATGATAATGATTTACTGTTTATTTATACTAAATTTACTATTACACTTAAATATAACATATAACACAACACAACACAACACAGGAAAAAACATTTCTATTATGATATGATTTAAATGTCAAAACGAATAACATTATTTTTATTTCTCATGGCAAAATGTTTGTATTTTTTTTTTTTTAATAAATCGTTACAATACAAAGTAATATAGTTTTTTGTATATTTTTTTGTCAGTCGCTGGAATTCCGTGTAATTATTTCCGAATAATCCGGAATTTGATTCATTTCAATTCCGGAATTTCGAATTTAAAAACAAGGCGGAATTTCGGAATTCTGAAATTTCGAAATCCGGATTTGGATTCCCTAATTTCAATATTGATCATACGCCTCAATCAAGACATAATGACATAGCTTCTTCCAAAAGTTGTTTAACACTTCTTAAATGTCTCATAAAAGTTTTTTGTTAAGTTTTTTTTCAGAAAAATTTTAATTTAAACATATTCAAAATAACTGAAGTTTTTGTACATAATAATGAAAATACTTGGAATTTCGTATTAAAATTTAAGCTCTAAATGGATTGTCGCCTTAAGGTTCGTTATAAAAATAATTTCTTTATAAAAGTTTATGTTCAATAAATGTTATATCTTACAATTTAATATCGATCTCATCGTACAGTCACTTTAATATATTTTTTTTTTATTTTTAAAATAATTACAAAAAGAAATAAACTAGAATTTTTAAATAAGAATCTGTTATGCAATATTATACAATATAAGCATAGTCAAGAATATCAATATTATTTTTTACATGAATATTAATAAAACTGTAATAAAAAAACTTTTACACGCACACCGACAAGTGTTGCTAGAGAATTTTAAATAACAGAATTTAATGGATTGACGTCAAAATCATTAAAGAACAACTTGACAAATTGATATTTCCACTAATGGTACAAGTACAACAATGTTACAACTACAAGTTATTTTATATCTAAATAATTATAAACAGTGAAACCTTTTGATAGCGAAAAGAAATTTATTTATATAAACTTACCGCGTTATTCTTATTTGCTTTAAAAATTGTAAAAAAACATTTTGTATAAAAACCTTTGTAAACCTCCTCCAAATTTATGAAGTGTGTTTTAATTGCCACTACAATTTAAATATATTTTTTAATACATAAAAAATTCTATAGTAGTTTTTTATTAAAAAATAGTTTACTTTAGTATCCTCGTCCGTTCAAGATAGGGTCCGCTATTAGGATTTAATTTTACTCCCTTGGGATGATTATTCCCACAATATTGGTCATAAAAATGAGATGTCCGTTATTTGCAGATTTCAAAGTAGTATGTACATATGTGCTTAATTGTCATCATATAAAATGCTTATTCACTTGCATACAAATATAAGTATTGACTTAAAAAACATGATTTGCTGAAGAGGTTTTTAATAGTAAGTGTATATAAAATGTTAGTCTTAATTCATGTTTTGAATGGCCATAAAAGTAATTATTATTCCGTTGTTGATATAATCATTTGATCTCACAGGTTAGTACCTACAACTAAATGGAAATTATTCTGTCTGCTGTTTGTTCAAATATTTCATAATCAATCGAGTTGTAAAATATGAAAATAATATTTAGAATTTTAACTTTTGGCTTCATACTTTTCAAGAGAATTTGTGTTAAAATTAAGAGCAAAACTTTTTTAAGTGATCATGAAAATAATATTTATAAAACAAATTAACGACAAAAGAAACAAGCATATAGGAGTGTTCTAGGCACCACAGAATCATTTTACGGAAGCTGTCTTTCTCAAAAAATAATAAGGATAATGAAAAAATATTTGAAAACCTAATTGCGACATATGCACTACTTAGCTTGTATATAGAAAATCAAAAGGAACTTGTTGATTTTGGTCCTTCATTTACACATGTCTAAAATGTTCTACATTACAGGCAGAGAATAGAGCATAGTGCTATAATAGTTTAAAATCATACTGTTATAATTGACATTCTCAATCATAAGAATCATACTATGAACATTTCGAATCCCAAAATATGTTCAGCTATATTTTTATTCTGCGTATAGCTACTAAAAGCCTTTACCACAGTTTCAATTTAACTAAAAACAAATATCTGCCCAAGTAACTTATTCCAATCAAGCAACGTTTTTTCTACAACTAATAAGTAAGATACCCCGATGAAAATTCTGCATCTTAAATTCTGAAATTTTATTAATATTTTTTTATTTGTGTAATGTAAAATTATTTAAATAAAAACAACATGCAAAATACCGACGGTGTTAAATTATTAATTTTTGAATTTTTATTTTTTTCCGATTTTTTATTATAATTAAAATACAGAATTATGTGATACAACAACTAATTAAAATACAGATATTTTGATTTGCTGATTTTTAGTTGATCCAAAGAATAAAGAGAATGCAATTCTAATTGTTAAACTGACAATTTTAATGTTGATAATGATAGTTTTTGTCATATTTATTATAAAATATATCAACTCACCTTTGGGCTTCCTTAACAATGGCCCGTTTAGTGTTTGTAGACATAAGGTGTTAACATAGGGTGAAATAATTGAATATGTATTGATTAGTTAGTTTTGTTCAGCTTAAGATCATATTATTAAAAATTCTACATCGAATTTGAAATATTATTTTTTTTTCAACAGATAGAAACAATTTCATGATCTTGAAATAATGGAAAATATATTTCACATAAAATTTATACAGATCAACAATAAAACTTCATTCTAGATTACTTCCGTTACACTATTTTAGATTATTTCGGTAGGGGTATTTTAAGGGTAACGCTATTTCATTTATGTCGTTATAGGTAATTATATACAGAATAAACAGATTAATAGTGACAACCGAATTTCTTGCCAACTGAATATTTTGGTTGCAGCAAGTGAATTATTTAGATGTCGCAACCAAATGTATTTGTGATACAATTTATACATTTGGTATCAACCAAAAGTCTGTTGCATTAACCAAATTTCGTTTACTACAAAAAAGTATATCGATGGCTCCATTCGGTTGGCAAGAAATTCGGTTGATACCCAACTAGTGTACTCACAATATTATTTCAATAAAAACAACTTCAATTACATATTAAATTAATCGAAAATACAATCAATACAAAATACGAAAATACAATGATTTTTCATTATATTCAGCCCATTTTGTTGTTTATTGTCAATGATTGTTTAATAATTCATAAGCATAAATTTTTTACTGTCAAAGAGTTTGAAAAAACTTCTTTTGTGGTTTGTTTTTTCAAATTGAAAGTTTTTTCATTGTATATTTATTTTTATTGGCTTTGTGTGTATGTATATTCGAATAATTTCTTGTAATTTTTATTGAAATATTTTTGTATATAAACAAACTATTCTGGTAAAAACCAAAAAGGAATTATATGAATTTCTATTTTTAGAAACAGAAAACATAAAATTTTACATTTGTATTTTGGTTTTTAATTTTTGAATGACGGATTCAAATGGTTTAAAAAAATATATTTCTACGAATTTCAATTGATTCTTCATTTAAAAACAAGTTTTACGTATTACTTTTTAAATTAACTACAGTCGGAAACGGAAAATGTAATGTGAGTGTATATATCTTTTTTTTTGGAATACACATGAATAAAAAAAACGAAACAGGAATAATTTTTTTAACCCTTAAACGTAACACTGAGTCACTAAAAATGTTCACATGCTTATTATTTCTGCCCCTCTAGCACGATTTCATACAAATCGGAATAAATCATACAACATATATTTTTTTGTTAGTTCAAAGAAATTCAAATTTTTTGAGAAAAAGTTTAAAAGTCATCCTAAATTTACGAGTAACTATATCGATCCAATTTCTTGAAATAGTTTCAACTTGCAGTAAGTCAGTCTATAAGGTCTTTACTCCAACGATATCCATCGATTTAAAATCAATTAATGACTAAAGACCACACAGAGAAAACCGCATGCTTCGTTTTATATACTATTGTGTAAGAAGACCAATTTTATGGATTATTTTAACAACCTATTTATTTTATAAAACAACTAGCTTTACAATATTTAACGATAGATAAATCAACAAAAAAAAAAAAAAACAATTTTCTCAGTGGTATACATATTCTTTTTTTAACTAATAACTGAATTTAAGTACGTAGTAATTTATTTCTAAAGTACTGTAAAATTAGTAACTTATTAATTAACAAATTATTATATGGTACAATAACTTTTAAATAAAAATATTTACCTTAACGAACTTGTTTTAATTATTTCTTGGAATATAACATACATACATATATGTATGCAAATAAAATTGTAAAGTTTTAGTAAGACTAAGATTTTCATAAAAATAATATCTAAGAATTTTTGATACGGCCTGTAATAGTTGTGTAATCATCAGCGCAGAGACTTCCCTGCACTAAAAATTCAAAAATATGCGCTAAAAATATGCAGTAAAACATGCAACATATGCACTAAAATATGCAATTAAAAGAAAATGTATTCTAAAAATCAAAAAATATAAACTTTAATCCAAAAATGTGCACTAAAAATAAAAAAATACACTTTAAATTTGCCGAATTTTATACATTATTTATTACTCGATAGCGTTCTTTATGAAATCAAACAAAGTTGTATACAAATTCTTCTTTTAGTTTATTTTTATTAAAACATAATTTTAATTTAAAGAATGCAAAAACAAAATTGCAATAAAAATCATTAAAAATGCGAAAAACAAATTGAAGCCGTTTTGTTGTTGAACAATTTTTCGAAAAAAGTAATTTACTTTACAATTGTTGTAGATTTCTGCAGTTTGTTGGACAGAAACTGTTGTATCCACACATCTTTGGCAAAAGATATCTTTAAAACATCATTTGATGTCTAAAAATTAAATAAAAAACAAATAATTGGAAAATTCCTAACTTCAAACTTTATTAAAGGTTTAAAGTTAGTGAGATCCAATTTTAAACCTTATTTTATTTTTTTGTTATTAAGCAAATATATATACTGTTTTTTTTTTTGTTGTAAAAGCTATTGAATTAGATCCTTAACATTTTTCGAAAAAAAAAAAATATTATTACAAACCAAATTATCTACTATTGTTTCACTGGTTTTTGACTAAACAAACGAGGTATTTTCAATTACTTGATACTCGTATTGAATTCCTTGAACACAACGTTTATACACGAAACAATCATACATATTGTTAACATACCTTTCAACATTCACTGTAAATCATGTAAATTACCATGTAACGTGCCACAAGGTGGTAAATTAATTTTTGTATTTGCATAATCAACAACAATAACAACAACACCCAGTATTACTACCAGTAGACGTTTGTAGTTCAGTCGTCATTAATACAATTTATTATAAACACAAAAACTTTATAATATTATGTGTGCTAATTTGTTAATAATCCACACAATTTTGTTGCCGTTTTTTTTTTGGTCTTCGTTTTTTATAAATAGGAATATTCAATGAAAATTGTGCACTATGGGTAAATTTTGACTTCTGATTTACTTTTGAACTCACTTCTTGATTGCAGCTATAAAAAATTGCAAAAACATTAAATTTAACGATTTGGCGATTCTATTAAATACTTTATAAATTGAGAATAAAAATTTTTGCCGATATCCTTCTCCAAAAATTGAAAAAATAAACTAAAAAAGCAAAAAATTAAAATAAAAGAAAATATCATAATCACGCAAACTCACGGAAAAATTGACTCACTTACAAAAATTTTCCACTCACTACTCACGTGATTACTATACGAGTAAGTCTCGTAAATCACTGGAATTACCCAAATTTCGTGTCATGCTCCCGTCTTTAGTCGATACATTGTGACCAGATGTAGCACTTCAAATCTGATTTATTTTTAGGCAAATAAATATACACAGAGAAGTATTAAGTAATTAAAACTATTTGTTAAAATTCAAATTCGATTTACAAAAATTTTTTGTTTAAATTGTTTGTAAATTGTTATTTTTCATATAAAAATTAAAGTTACAAAAAAATTACAAAAAGTTTTTTATATTTACAAATTCCATTCTTGGTACCTTTTTAAATATTTTTTATTTGTATTTTCAAAATTGTTCTACGAAAAATGTTGAATATTTGCAACAGAATTTTTTAATTTTATTCTGTCTATATCAACATAAATGGTAGATTTCTTTCGGATTTCGTTGAAAATTTATTTAATTATTTTGGTGGGCAATGATCAATGAAAATATAGACTAGTTTACGTATCAAAAATACCTTTTAATAAAAGTTTGTTCTTGAGATCCACTTCAAAAAGAAAAATACACAGGAACAAATTATTGCTAAGTAATTGATAGCATATAAACTAATAAAATTGTACACTAAAATTACGCAATGATATTGTTATGGAATTGAAAAACAAAAAGCAACCCTGATACTCTGATTTGGCTCAAGACCCAATTCAGCAACTTAAGGTAAAAAACTCGTTTAACGTTTATGTGTATCGCAGAAAGTGTGAGCAACAAAGCACACAATTCGGGCAACTTGACACACAGAATAAAATTACAAAATTCGATTTGTTATATTTAACATCTTTGATAGAATATTTTTGAAAATACAAAAAAAAAATTATTTTTATAAAAAAGCACCAACAATGGAATTTGTAAATATAAAAAACTTATGTTATTTTTTCTGTAAATTTTTATTTTCAAATAATTTTTATATGAAAAATAATAATTTACAAACATTTCAAACAAAAAATTGTTAGAAGTTAAATTTGAATTCTAACAAATATTTTTAATTACTTAAATTTTTGTGATATTTTGTTCTGTGTATATTGTAAGTATTATGATATTGCATTTGAGCAATAAGAATTTTTGTTTATCCAATTTTAGGCAATATGCTAGCATTTTTGTTTTGAGGCTTATAATTTTGGGCACTATTGCCTAACCCTATTACTGATTTTTTATTTTTTTGCATTAAAAAATTTACATTTTTTGCTAAAAACATAAAACACAAACTATGTTAAAAACGGCTCCAATATTTTTGAATTAAGGGGAAATGTTTTTAAATACCGGTATTTTTTAAATCAGGATTTGTGGTATTGATATCTTTTTCTTCTTCCTACTAGATAATGTGTTACTTTCTTCGGAAAGGGCATAGAGAAGAGATGAAAGGTGGTGAAAGATGAAGGACTTCAGATATGGAGACGATAATTCTTAGAACAGTCGTTGCCCGCCATCTGATGATGAAGCTGGCGGAATTGTTGAAGCTTTTTAAGTTCATAGCTCTGTTTTGTTATTTTACTTTGGTCGGGTTAAGTGATATGGGAACACCGAAGGAGGACGTTACGATATGTATGAGAGTTAAAAGCTCATACATATTATTTTTCTAAATTGATGTTGTCGTCGCTGTGTAACAGTCCAATGCGCTAACCATTGAACGGTTATCAATTTGGAAGAGTTTTGAAACATATCGTCCCCTCAATAAAACAATAGTGTATACGCATGTACACCATTTTTTTATTGCATAATAAGGATCTACATAACTGATTCTAAATGTGGTCAAAATTTGGTGAAATTCTACTTCCACAAAGTAGGTCAAAAGATTAATTGAAATATAAGCGTATAATTGCGTGTTTGAAATTTTTCATTAATAATTGTGTAAGTGCAGGTATGGTGTTTTAATTATTTGTTATTCTGAATATAATTTCAAAGAAAAATAGTCTATAAAATGCATACACTATTTTTATTATTCACTATTTTTATTATTTTTATTATTTCATAACAAAATAAAATCGAAAAATGACGTTTATTGATATACACAATTTTTTAACAATACATTATTTGGAGTCAATCCGTATGACACTTATACAACGATTTTACGATTGGCCCGAAGAAAACAACCATACACTGTGGAAGGAATGTCCTGGTGCGTTATTTATGATCTCAAGGAATGGTTCAGAAGATTAGTGCACACTTTCAAAAAGAATAACGAAAACAACTCAGTGAATTGGTTGAAGATTAAGCAAATTAAAGTGAAGAAAGTTAATCCTAATTTGCTGCTCTACAAAGAGAATTGTGACTCCGAGTGGCAAACAATTGACATAATGGAACGAAAGAGGAAGAAATCAACCACTTATAACTGTGATACCCGAAATTTGTGCCCTAAATTTAAGCAACAGCTTACCATATCTTCCAAACATGTTATTCCAAAAGAATTTCATTCTTTTTATCTTAATCTTCAACCCGAGGGAAATAAAAATTGCTTGAATGAGCCTGATGTGGAGGAGGATATTTCCGTAGATGAATATAAATGAATATTGGCTTTCTTTTAATGTATTTTTAATTAATTAAAATTTATAAAAATTGTAGTGCAAAACAATTAACAACGTGTCATTGAAATACCAAAAACTGACTGTGAATTATGAATAAAAAAGATTGTTAAGCATGAATACTTTGTTTTACTGCATCAACATTCGTCCGACAATTTAAAAGTATTTCGTGAAAAATGGTGTAAAAAATTCAAATACAATACATATTATAAAACAAATAAAATAGCCTTAGTGACATCATGGTACTTTGAATCCCATTTATTTGCAATTAAAGCACTTGTAAATTAATGAAATATCATTTACTAGTAGCCTGATTATTCCACCACATATTTCAATGACCACAACTTAAAAACACCGATTATTTTCTGAAATATTTCTGAAATATTACTGTCTTATAACACAAAAACTTTAAATTCCATTATCCATTGTTTTACTAAGGGGACGATATAACGGTATTGGTAAGGTTTCGGATTACCACCTTAGATTAAAGTCATTTATGCCGACCTTAGATCGCAACAAAACATCATGAACACCATGGGAGTTGACAATCTTTTTGAAGATTTTTTGTTCAAAGCCCTGTTACATTATTTTACTTGGGTGAAGTCAAGTGCTAAGGGAACACCGATGGAGGATGCTGCGATATGTATGCAGCCCACTAAAACACAAAAATTTTCTTTTTAATTTGAATGTGCAATTTCCTATACACAAGTTCTTTTATATTTTTGAATTTACAATGTATTTGTTTAACACAAATGTTTTTATCTGAAATTTGCTTAGTGAACTTATTAAAATGTTCTATTTTCTGGCCCAAAGTGCAGAAATTTGAGCTTATAAACAAAAAATGAAAGTACTATATGATGTGTGTGACAAGTCATCGTAATTTTCATTGTACGTTTGTTTAACAAACAATATCTACAATTTTTTTTAAGTAAATAATATAAATTTTGTTTATTTAGTTTTGGTTAATATGTATATATTTGAAATTTTTGGAATATATTTTATGTTTGTGAAAACGTATTTGACATGTTAAAACCACACAATTCATCTATGGTTTTTAGCTACCCAGCAAAACTTTCTATATATATTTCGGCAATGAGTTTTGTAAGAAGAAATAAAAGTAGATAACCCCTTCATTTTGTATTACATTTCCATCGAGATAACTTCTTACAAAAGACTTATTACCCTTAGATTACCGGAAAGAAATATCTTCTAAAATTTATTTTATTTTTATAGAGTATTTAATTAAAATTTAAATTAAACAAAAAAATTGAATTTGGTATCTGTAGTAATGTGAAGGTAAAGTTCCAAAGTAATGCAATGGTAAGGGGCTAATGTATTACCAAGTAATAAGTGTGGTTATACCAGCATATTATCCAGGTTTTGCTGGGTAATGCAAATAATAAACATTATTTTTGATTTAAGAACTGTTCTTTCAAAATAAAACTCATCCAATTTGGGTTAGGTTTTTAAACATAATATTCAAGTCTTTCCATAGATAGCATGAGAAATAGAAATTTATTAATTAATTAATATTCAATTCGTATTTATTAAATATGTATTAAAGACACATTCACACACACATACTCCACATACGGGAGCGTTTTATCTTATCCTTATGCGTTGTATGTTCATATAATAATATTCATTTTGAAATTTTTATGACTATTAGAAATGGTACAACTTTCTTTAAATGGCCATAACAAACCACTTTGACCACTGGTTATGTGATAACGGCAGTAGGTTTATATAATATTCATCTTTTACAGCAATTTCTAATGATTAAATACACATATAACTATGAAAGTCTACAAGTTTTAATGCTAATGATGAGAATAGTCATACATGTTTAGGATGTTGTTCAACAAATTTATTTAAGTATTCATTATTATTAAGTAGCATCAACAAGATTTTAACCACATATGGCTAAGATGTGTTAAATCCTGTTGCACCACAAGAAAAAGTAAAATGTTTTTTTTTTTAAATAACGACTTATCGTTTGTTTTTTTTTTTTTTGTATTTTTAATATAACAGTAATATTAGATATTATCTTGAAGTATATGTTGGTTTTAGAGATTTAAAAATTTAATTTAAAATAAAATACGAAATATATTTTTTTTAGTTTTGTTGATAGCTTATTATTTTAAATTTTGTAATTATAAACAATTTTGCACACCATCGCCTTTAGAGGTCATTTAGAATTGTGACAGTCAAAAATTAAATTTTTCCATCATAATAAAATAACCTTTCCGTGATGATTTTTCAGATTATACTGAATATTAAAAAATTACTTTCATTTGACTGTTTAATCGTATTGTAAACGCAGGGCAGTAGTTAAAATTACGTCATTAAGAGTCTAAAAACATAAATTTTTTCACAACTTTGATCCATATGTTACAAGAGAATGAATTTGGTATGGACAAGATACGGAATTTTAAGATGAGACATTAAAAGTTAAATAATTTATTGCAAGTTTTATAACTCTAAAAAAACACCCTATGCATTGGAAGAATGGCCAACTATTTTTAATTATAATTTAGAGTTCTGCATTATAGAATATCATCCTACCTTTTCGATTTAATTTTTAAAAACTTTGGTGTAATAATTTATTTGTGTAAATACTAGGGCTCGGAAGTTCATGTTAGCTAAAAAACAGAATAAACTTATTATCTTTTCCAGTCATTAAAATTGCATGAAAATTATAAATTAACTTTTCAAATTTATAAATATCTGTTGTATATATATATATTTTATTTTAGTTATAACTTCTTAATTTGTTTTAGCTTAATAAAACGTTATAAATAAATGAATATGGTTAAATAAAAATTAAAAATTATTTTTAATTTTGTTTTATCACACAGACAAAATAATACAAATATACAATAACTAATTTTCTAACAATGTTTAACGGAAATTTTCAAACCACTGTTTAATTTGGATTGTGAATGATATAAGCACTATAAATCCTAGTCCCCATATAATCCCACCTTTCCAGTTCTATATTATTCGTTTAATATTTTTCGACTTGTTCATAAAAAAGAACCTAAATTGTTCTTGGTGTAGGGTATCATATGACACTTGCCAATACCTAAAATATTGACAATCAAGGCCATTTCAGGCAATGTGACAACCATCTCGTAAGTTTACATATAAAATACACATTGCAAAAAATTAAGGAATAGTAACACATTTCCCCCTAAAATCAAATTTGTTTCTCTTGAACTATTCCCTTTGTACCACGGAGTGGTGTGGGGAAAATGTGTTATAACAAAAATAAAATACATTCAAAATATTTTTACAGTAACTGACTGTAGCTTATTAAAAAAGTAACCTGTACATTTGTTTTTAAATATTAATGCCTGGTAACTTATCTCAAAATAACCAGAGTTTTGTGCTTAACAATAGTTAGGAATGTAAAATTTGTATGGAGTTAATAATCTTTAGTGCTAAGCTTTTGTTATGGTTGAGATAAGTTATCCACCCTAAATAGTTAAAATACAAAGAAATATATTTTTGAATTTTTTCAATCATTAAAAATTTTTTGTAAACATAATTGTTTGATAGTTAAAATATTGATATTATTGATAGTTAAAATAAACAAAATTAATGAAAAGTCGTTTATATTTACAGACTTTATAGTTTATTTTTATGTCATTTAAAAGAGCGAAGTATACGAAATGTATGTTTATGGATTTTGTAGTAAATTAATTGAGAGTTAATATAAATAAATTAAAATTGTTTTTACAGATTTGAGTTTATTTTGAGAAATAGTCAAAATAAATAAAAACTCATTTATTTTTACGAATATTGTAAGTTAATTTATTAACCTTTGAAAATTAATTCACAGTTTTTTTGGTTTGAAAGTGATTTAAGTGATTTTAATTTATTTAATTTAAGTGATTTTTATTTATTAAACTTTTTGTTAATTTAAACTACAAACTAGTATGAGTGTACACATTTTTTTTGCATTAATATTGTTAATTTATTAAGAACCGATTTTTAAATGCATTTCACAGGTTTAAATTTAATAGACTCATGAAACGCAAATTTACATACATACACTTAAAAAAGTTTGTAAGTTAAAATAACTGAAAATATCATTTAAAAGAAATGATATTTCATTTAAAAACCGGTCTACTTAATTTTCATTTAAATTAAATGTCATTTGTTATTTATTTTTAAATGTTGATTAATCAACTGACACATCCGTAAGAAACAACTGATATAATCAGTTAAAATAAATGTCAAAATTTTACCCACCAATCCTTAAAAAATAAATGTTTTTTTCATTTGTTTGAAATTATTTCCGTTTTTGTATTTTTTGTTTTTTTTAATATACTCGTACAATACAAAATGTATGTATGCATATGAAGCTATACACACTTTTTGTGTGAATGTATTTGTATATGTATGTGTGTTTATGAAGTTCTTGTAAATTGTATTGAAAAATTTTATATATATACAAACAATTTAAATAAAAAAACAAATTGAAATTTTTTGAATATTTTTTTATTGAAACAGACAGCAAACAAAATTTAAATTTGTAATAACTGTTACGGACACAAATAAACCACAAGTTTCCGTTTTGTGGGTAAATTTTTATTAAATTTCAAACAAATGAAAAAAATAAATGAAACTGAAAAAAATCGGTAAATGATAGTAAATTATTTCGAATAAATGTTTAAAAAAGTTAATATAGATGTTTCTTTGAAAAATAAATGTATCTTCGTTTATTTTTAAATGGAACGGAAAACTTTTTTATTAAACTACAAACAGTTAACTACATAATATTCTGAGTGTATGTTCAGGTACAACCCTTTTTTTCTTTAAGGAAATTTTGTTCTAATATTCAATTATATCTGAGGATGATAATCGATACACTCACAAAGTGAAGTTAGTAAATTCAGCAACTGTTTGTGTCAGTGGCGGATACAGCCCTTGCTTAAAGGGAGGGGGGGGGGGTACAATATTTAGTTTTTACTCTAACAAGATTTTAATTTTTTATTTTAGTAAAACCATATTGGTGATTAAAGCATTACTTTTTCCATATAAATGTCATTGTATTTAGTAGTAGCATTTATACAAAAAACAACAATGTACAACATTTTATTATTAAGGAACGAGTGCATAAATACATATAATACTGGGAATTTAGTTAGGAAACAATTCATATTATAAATAAATTTTATGTACCTATTCATATAAGCTAGGAAACTCTCCATAACATAAACGATCTGTGTATTGTTTTTCTAGAGTTTTATTAATATTTTTCATGAATCTGAATTTAAAGTTAAAAAATAATAATAATATAATATGAAGTATTTCATAATACTTTTAATTCTGAACCTGTTCTTAAAACATATGAACATGTTTCTATTATGTCTGTCCTCTGTTATCGAATAACGTAGGAAATTTTATACACATTTTTATGTTATGAAATTTTCATAATATTTAAGAATAAAGATATATTAAATATGATTTTTTTCTTTATGGACAAAGTTCCTAATAATTATGATCGAATTTATAAAAAAAACACAGCGAAGTTAGGAACCCTTCATAAATAGTAAGAGGCTTCATATATAATATGAAACTTTATAATTATGAACAATTTGCATAAATAATTATGAATTTTATTTTTTTGTGTGCACGAATCTGTGTGCTGGGTATACAATTAGAAAATATTTTCTCGGGAGTTCTCAAACTAAAAACTTTGACATGTTAATTATTTATTATTATAATTTTTAAGAATTTTACTTCAAATATTAAAAATAGTTAATAAATAAAAGTCGCTGTATGTACATTAGTACCTCATCCAATCTAATTTTTTATGTAATTACATTAAAAGATAACATTTTTCTGTTTTTAGATGTATCTGTCCTATCAGAGTAAATTAAACAATTCAGTGTTTTTAACTTTGGTTTTTTTTTGTCAAATTTAGCAAATTCATAAACCCATAGATTATCATCCACAGTCTATTACAAAGCAAGTGAGAGAAAACATAAAGTGGGCATGGGCATATGCAACGTAAATAAGTATTGAAAAATGTTCGAACACATGAAACTCTAAAATAAAATAAAGCATAGTGTTGAGCGAACAGTTACTAACATCAGACATGTTGCAGCATAAGAATTTAAAAACAAAACTTAAAGCATACTTTTGAGCAAACAGTTATAAAGTTAAGTTCCACAAGTAACCACACAGCTAATATGAATTTAAAAATTATTTTCTTGAAGTATATTTATTGCGATATAATTTTCAGCTATAATAATTAATAAAAATATAGTTTTGTTGCGCTTCGACCATAAAAAACTATACAAGTTAGAGGTCACATAAATTTCAGAAAAATTGTGAAATAATTCTGATAATTGTCATAAAAAATATCATCATAAAGTGTTATTTGTGTTTTTAAATAATTTAATTTATTTTATGTGTAGATATTATAATTGTACCTAAATAAATTACCTTAAAGTTATTTCTGAACTTATGACAACAGCAAAAAAAACTATATATTTAAATTTGTTTCACATTAGACTTTTTCTAATTTCATATGTAAAAAATGTGACACACCTGTGACTTGCCTTTTGCGTGGCAGGAAAAGAAAACTTTAACATGCAAAAAGAAAAAAAAAGTAATACAACCCTAAACTTTATTTTATTAGTTTTGGCACAGTTAAAAAATAAAAATGGTCATTTATTTGGATATAAAAAAACTTTTAAATTTGTTTTTCCTTCACTTGTAGTTTTGTTATGGTTTATTTATCATGAAATTTCCACAAACTTTGTTTTAATAGCAGTTTTCTGAAATGTTTTGCACTGATTTGAAAACAAAATAAAAAAAGAATTAATTTAGAATTGTTAGTTGTACAACAAGATTCTAACAGAAACATTCACTACAAACTGATAGCACCAATTTTAAAGTGGTTGTAAATAATGTTAGTAATTCCAACGACCATAAAATATAAAAGACTAGCCAATTCGCTTCCTTTGTTAAATTGCTCTCTTCTTTTTTCCTACGAGGGCGGATCAATAAGTCCGTGACTTTTCGCAACACTGCTCTTATCAAGTATCACCTTTTAATTGACTACTGTCAAATTTTGAGCAAGTTCCGTCATTTACCTTGCGTTTAATAGCTGTTCAAAACAAAAAAGTGAAATTCGATTGCTAATTAAACATTATTTTTTGCGAAAAAAACCGTCAATCAAACCAAGGAAAAGCTTGATAAATAGTATGGGGACTCTGCACCATCGATTTCAATGGTAAAAAAGTGGTTTACTGACTTTCGTTGTGGCCTTACAAGCACGGAAGATGCCAAACGTTCTAGACGTCCAGTTGAGGTCACTGCACCCAAAACAATTGAAAAAATTCACGATATGGTGTTGGCCGATCGGAGATTGAATGTGCGATAGATTGTGGAAGACATAGGCATCTCACATGGCTCAGTGGTTTCAATTTTGAATGATCACTTGGGTATGAGGAAGCTTCCCGCAAGATGGCTGCCGCGTTTGCTGACAATCAACCACAAACGGAGTCGTGTGACAGATTAGTTTCCATGGCAAAAATCCATGAAGTAGGCTACGAATTGCCCCATTATTCGCCTTATTCTCTGGATTTAGTCCCCCAGTGACTATTTTCTATTTCCAAACCTAAAGAAATGGCTCAGTGGAATGAGATTTAGCTCCAACGATGAAATTATTGATCAAACAAATGCCTATTTTATGGACCTCGAAAAACGCTGTTAAACGCAAAGTAAATGACGGACCTTGATAGTTCTACGCGTTGACACATAACTTAAACAGGAGTTTGTTGCATTTAAACCCAAGTTTCCTTAACAGCGATTACGGTTAAAATGGATGGGGTTAATCGCGGTTAACGGTTAATCGCACTACAATATAAACAATTTTTTAACTTAATTGTTTTTCACAAAATAAATAAGAAATCTTCAATTTTACTTTAAAAAGAACAAAATATACCCCGGAATAACTAACTTCTCAAAAACTGCTTCGTTCCTATTTTCGTAATGAAGATTGTTTCGTCCAGGGTAACCCCTTCGACTTTTTCGAAATATTTTTCCTCGAAAAAATATTAACTAACAAATCACTGCATAGGAATATTTTTAAAAATTTATTTAAAAAAAATTTTTTCAAACGAATCTTTTTTTCGCATAAAATATATTATTGAAAAAAAGTTTTGACTAATAGTTCTTGTAATTCGTAGAACAGTTGTTGCCCGCCATCTGATGATGAAGTTGGCGGAATCGTTGAAGCTTTTTAGTTTATAGTACTATGGGTATACCGAAGGAGGCCGGACGTTGCAATATGTACTAGAGATATGTAAATAAGTGTTGCTGTTGCTGAGGATCAAAGCCGCAACCTTCTGTGTAACAGTCTAACGCGCTAACCATTCATAATTGTATGCTGATTATCTTTGCTGAATATACTGTACAACAATTTCGAACTTTTTCCAAAATTATGGGGTTCTGACAATAGATTATGCTAAAGGAGACAAAAAATATACATATATCGGCGTTTTGAAAGATCATATCGGAATTTTAAGTTTCCCCCTTTGGCCTGTTCGGAATATGAAACTATGTGTTCTTTATATCTGAGGTTTAGAGTATGTTTATCAACTTTGTAGAAAATATTAACGAAAATATTATTGTGGAACATATTAACAAAGACCAAAAATCGGTCAAATGAAAAGAAAGAGTTAGACTTTTAAAATTATGTTTATTTGTAATATAATCTCCTGAAACTTCATTGTGCTTATTCCAATGCTTTTCTTGCAATTATTAGATTACTTAGGTCTAAATTTATCTAATAAAAGGCAGATCAAATTAGATCCAAAAATATATTTGAGGATTTAGAGGGATCCAAATTAATCCGAAAAATTGGCAGATCGAATTGTATCAGATAAGATCTATCATCATCATCCATCATTTGTATCTCTACTATGCCAAATGTAATTTCTACATCTGAATCAAAATTATGTTAAGTTTCAAACTTCTACCTTTTTCATAAATTTGAAATGCCACAAGTTTGGTTAAAAAAAATATCTAAATCTGATATTATTCATATAGTTACTAATATGTTCATACGAACAGTATTGAGAAAAATTCTGGATTTTTAAACATAATTAAAGAATTTATACCCAATGTAACTAAAGCAGTTTCTTACCGAATGATAAAATCTTAGTATCATAGTAAAGGCCATTGAAGGAACACGACTTACATACAAAATGTTTTTGTAATATCGATCAAAAGATGTCATTCTAAATGTCTTTATTCTAGAATAGTAGTAATACAATATAGGAGTTTTAGTTCGACAAATATTATTATCACAAAAAATAAGGAACAAATGGGCATAAATGGCATGAAATTATTTTCGGCTTTAAAAATTTTTGGCCTCCATTTTAATTTGCTATCTTTAAGGATAATGTAAAATATGTTAAAATTTCTTATAACAAAAAATTTCATCATCTTAAACGATTAATTTTAGTAACTCAAAAAAAATAGTATCTTCGTTATATTAGTTCAGTATGTTTTGTCGCTTCATTCTCTGAGTCTGATATTCTTTATTTTGGTGTAAGTAAAACAAAGTATTTTATTATTAATAGAGATGTCATCAACCGATTTGCGTTTACAGAATATGAGAATGATTTTTCGTTTTTAAACTACACTCAAAGAAATGAACATGGTATTTCTGTTCAGTTAGTTTTGGCCGACACTGTATGTTAATATATTATTAAATAAAGCCATGTATAATTATATATAAAAAACTAAATTTAAAAAATGTCTCTTTCATTTCAGGTAAGATTAAATCATTAATATTTGACTAACTCAATCAGATAAGTTAGAACGGGTAAGTAATTTTTTAGTAAAAAGGTTTGTATTACTTGGAAGCCAAGAATGTTAAATTCCCTAGAACCATTAATACCCAAGAATTGAGAATAAGATCAAAAATTTTGATATAAGAGTTGTCCAAAAACATGATGGATCATGTTTTCATGTTGTATGTAGACTGTAAAACGAATACTGTATGTAACGAAAACGCATTATAACGAACAACAAAATTTTTTGCATCAATTGCCTTATAAAGGGTGTCCCAAGAAGAACGCAATTTTTAAATTTTAAATAAAACACAGATATTTAAAAAAAAATCGTGAAACTTTATTATATCGTAAAGTAGACAGAATGAGGTTATGTATGGAACAATATATCGTGCAGATGGCCGCCGCGGCTTTGCTGGCATGCACGCGATCTTTTAATGAAATTTTCAATGACCGTTTTGCATGAATGCTGCGGTATTTCATTAATGCAGCAACCAATTTCCGCACGATCTAGGCGGCCAATTCTGATCTCCAAAACGCGAAATAACACGACCGGGAAATGACTGATGCAGCAATTGAATTGTTTCTCTGCCTGTATGACATGTGGCGCCGTCTTGTTGGAACCACATGCCCTCCACATTCATTTCTTCAATTCTAGGCAAGAAAAAACTGGTTATTATTTCACGATACCGAACACCATTGACTGTTTGCGCTTGACCTGCCTCATTTGCATAAAAAAAGGTCCAATGATTCCTCCCGCCCAAAAACCACACCACACAGTGACACGTTGAGGATGCATTTGCTTCTCGTGAATCACTCGAGGATTTTCCTCACCCCAAATGCGACAATTCTGCCTATTGACGAAGCCATCAAGATGAAAATGGGCCTCGTCACTGAAGATGATTTTATCGGCAAAATCAACATTTTCATGTTGTCTCTCCAATACCCAATTAACGAACTCCCTTCGCTGTCCATGGTCAGCTGGCTTCAGTTCCTGAGTCAATTGAACTTTGTATGCATGAAAATGCAAATCTTTCGTCAAAATTCGCTGGAAAGTGGATTTGGAGACACCAATTTGCTGAGCTCGGTGTCGAATTGAGGTGGATGGAGTTTGAGCGACATCATCACGTACAGCTGCGACATTTTCGGTCGATCGACCTGGTCGATGACGCGTTGTTGTCTTTACATCACTAACAGACCCAGTTTCGGCAAATTTATCCATTAATCTCTTTACAGTTGACTCTTTTGGAGCATTATTGTGACCCCAAATTGATCGCAATTTGCGAACTGTAGCCGCAAAACTTTCACCATTTTGGTAAAACAATTTCACAATGAGAATGCGTTGTTCATTCGTGTAGCGCTCCATTTTTACTAACCTCGTACCTTCTACTAGCAAACAATAACAATTGTTCAAATGTCAAACAATGACACTTCGAATGTTGCCAGATTTAAAAATTGCGTTCTTCTTGGGACACCCTTTACAAAGAATATGAATATAATTAAGGCATTATTTGTTGATAAACTTTCTAATTTAAGCGTAATTTTTCATTAATTTTCTACTTGTTTTAATAATCTCAAATATGATTTTCAGAAAACGTTATTGCGATATAACAAATATTTCGGTATAACGAATGGGCCTAAGAATATATTGTTCGTTGCAGCAGGTTTTGACTGTATTAGTTTTACAAAATATATATATTTTATTTTAATTTTTTTAACCTAAACTACAATTGCTCTTAATGTTTTGATGAGATTATAAATTTATTTAATCGATTTTTAAATACATGCACCATGGGAAAGTCTTACTTTGTATGGAACAAAACAAAAGCCCCAAAGAAATACAATAATTAACATTTCCATTTCATTTTGTAAAGTAAAATCATTTAATGATGCATATGAAAAATTATAAATGTTTTGTTATAAAATTGACCTTGAACTTGGTTCTTTATCTATTGTTGAGTAGTAGCTTAAGAAAAACTTAAAAAAGAAGAAAATAAAAAATAATTAAACGCGTTTTTGTTGAACAATTTATAATGATGCATAAAATGCAAGTAGTCTTACAGACACATACTTATACATACATAAAATAATACTAAATTGTTGCACCCTATAAATTTATTTAGTTGTTATTGCTGTGGATAAATAAAATTGTAAGTAGCAAAATGCAATGAAACAGACAAAAGATAATTTACATAGGCATAAAAATGATTAATGGTACATTTTTATTATGACCCATACAAAATGTATGCAATTAGTGTTAAACAAATTGGTTACGTTTCGACTACTAATCGTTACTTCTAAATGTGAATACATACTTAATATTAAATTTTTTATTTGTATTCGCTGTACATTTTTTGATTTGTAATATTTTGTTGAATCCAAACTATATACCGCGTTCTATGAATAATATTACTACAGGGTGGTTTAAATTAAATTAATTTAATCTAACGTTATACTTTTTTCAATAAATTTCTGCACCAAAATGTTTAAGAAATTAGAAAAAAATAATAAGATAAGTTCGTTTGGTATTAATGACTTGTTTACACTACATTGAATTTTAAGTTAGGTTAAATGCTTGAGGGAAGAGGGAGTAGTGCTTGTGGACATTTGACTCAAGTTTCACTTTGTTGTAAGAAACAGAGTATACCTCATCCATCATGTTTGTATTAAAATAGGACCTATTCACATCATATTTTGTCAAAGGCTTGGACTATGTTCGATGGAATATGAATGACAAACGTTAAAATCTGCCGCGAAAGAATAGGTAAGATTTGAAGTTTGACCCGAATGGTAATTTATAAGGAAAAGAAAAAAGTGATGGAGAAATAACGGAATCTTTAACCCCTGATCTCGGCGAAACTCATCGGGTGTGACCCTATTTACAACAACTCTTATAGTACGATCCCTGAGAAAAGTCGATATGAATCGAGACACCAAAAAAAAATAAAAAAAATCTAGAGCAACCACTTTATTTCCGCCAAACCTGTGAATGGACCGTCTCCAACGCTCCGAAAGGAACGCCACCAGGTCTCCAGCCATCCAGTTGCTCGTAAATAAGTGTATGATCTCCATTACCTACGAAGCGCAGAACACATTGCAATTGTTAGGGTTACTAGCCGCACCCTTTTTCGGGATTGGCTGAACATTGGCAACCTTCAAACAAGATAGGAATACACCCGTACGATCCAATGTAATAAATTGGCTTGCCAATGAACGCAATAGCGTCGAATAGCACTGTTTCAGCACCAGTGCTGATATGGCATCCGAACCCGTTGACTTTCTCTAGCTCGGGGAGTGGTTTATTGCTTTCCGACAAGAACGAATTTCTTGCGAATAATTCAGCCGAAGGTTGGCTTTATCAACTGGTTCAGTGTATAACTGGTCATCCCTTATAAGAGGTGGGATAAAGAAACCACTCACTATTTTAATGAATACCAGAAGTTATAACTGCTCCGAGGAGCAGAAAGAATTTTGACACTTTGTAAAGACTTTAAAGAAATCGTAATATCAAAACCAAAACCTAATTACAAATGGTATGAATGTCGACGGTATGTCGACCTTATTACGACTAATACTAAGTTCCGGTTCACACACACAAATTTTTTTTGCAACAATTTTCTTAAATTCGCTTTGGAAATTGCTTTTTAGATTATTTTACATATAAAAAAAGTACAAATTAGAAAACACAAAAGAATTGCAAGTACAAGCAAGTCGCTACACCTTTCCGATCCTCTTCCCTCCCTCTCCCATAAACTCAAAATTGCCGTTGTAAAAATGCCTTAGTGTGAACAAGGACTGAGAGCTTGATTGCTTATATTTCTGTTTACAACGCGTATACAACCCGGTAACCCTGTATTACTATTAGCTTTGTAAATAAATTAGTTTAAGCATGTGATGTATGTAAGTGATAGAACTACTCGGGTTATTCTTTTTCAAAAGTTTAATATCACTATTTATAACAAGAATACTTTAAAATTTCCTACGTGTACTCATGCTAATGGCTTAGAATTTATTAAAAGACAATCAAATAAATACTTAATTTGATTCATCATATTGTTTCATGGTTAGTAGAACATTAAAATCCATTATAGTTATGATTAATTAGAAACTAATTTAAAAGGAATCTTCATTTATGCACACTTAAAAAAGTTTGTAAGTTAAAATAACTGAAAATATCATTTAAAAGAAATGATATTTCATTTAAATTAAATGCCATTTGTAATTTATTTTTAAATGTTGATTAATCAACTGATACATCCGTAAGAAACAAATGATATAATCAGTTAAAATAAATATCAAAATTTTACCTACCAATCCTTAAAAAATAAATGTTTTTTTTCATTTATTTTAAATTATTTCCGTTTTTGTATTTTTTGTTTTTTTTTTTTAATATACTCGTACAATACAAAATGTATGTATGCATAGGAAGCTATAAACACTGTTTGTATGAATGTGTTTGTATTTGTATGTGTGTTTATGAAGTTCTTGTAATTTGTATTGAAAAATTTTGTGTATATACAACCAGTTTAAATAAGAAAACAAATTGAAATTTTTTGAATATTTTTTTTTTGAAACAGACAGCAAACAAAATTAAAATTTGTAATAACTGTTACGGACACAATTAATTACAAGTTTCCGTTTTGTGGGTAAATTTTTATTAAATTTCAAACAAATGAAAAAAAATAAATGAAACTGAACAAAAATGGTAAATGATAGTAAATTATTTTGAATAAATGTATAAAAAAGTTAATAGAGATATTTCTTTAAAAAATAAATGTATGTTCCTTTATTTTTAAATGAAATGGAAAACTTTTTTATTAAACTACAAACAGTTAACTACATAATATACTGAGTGCATACACGTTTACTTTAATCTTATTTTTTTTTAATTTGACACAAACACCAATACACTTTTGTTAGATACATTTATTTATTCTATGGAAAATAATGTGTTAATTGATTTAAAACTAGCTATCTTTAGACAAGTGAAAACAATCTTTATTAAAGAACTAGTTGAAATCAAATTGGCAGGAATAAAAAAACAATGCCTGTGGTTTTAATAGGATTAATATTGTGATATGTAAAACGAGGGCATTGATATGTCCTTAAAATATTTAGTCTTTGTACCATCCTAGAAAGAACTACCATATACCTCACTAGGGGTCTATCTAGACTCCCATTAAAAAAAACGAATATGCATCACATTCTTTAGTTATTATTTTATGCATAAAAACATAAGAAAAAAATCACAAGGAGAGTATTTTTGGCAGAAATATTTGTATTTGCTGCTAAATTTTGAATGTAAAAAATTAGCAAAATTTATCAAATTTTTCAAAGTTTTCAGTAAAAGCTTTTAATTCGCATTAAATTTGTCTAATATTTTGTAAATAATGTATGCCATATATCAATAATATTGAAACTAACAATCCTTCCAATGCAAAAATAATAAGCAACTCTTAAAATTGTGTAGCTTTTTCGGACTGAGCAAATGAGTTTTACAGAGAAAATCTTTACTTTAACAATCACTAATAATTCTCAAAAAATTCAATCAAATATTGAAATATCAGCCAAAGTTAAAAAGAATTATCAAATTTGTAAATATATCATCTAAGCCTATTGATTTTATAGCAAAGATCTTACAATTTTTTTATCTTTAAACTCGCTGTAACTCTTACTTGTAGTGGTAATCAATAATATAGCAAAATATTAATAAAAATGCACGTACTATGAAATTTAAGAAGAATCTAGTGTTTTGGTATCCTTTCTTTGCTCTTGATATGGAGAATGGTTGATTTATATTGAACTTATATCGAAAAAGTTATATTCAATAATCATAGCAAAATGTAATTAAAAATCATGGTTGGCAAGCAAAACATTTTCATAATAATACCGACACAAAAATTTTAAAACTGCAGTTGCAATAGTGACATGTGTCTTTAAATTCTTTTATATTTGCAAAATACCGTTATATGTTGGGTTTCGGTAGTTAAGAGTTATTATAACGGTAGTTTAAAATATTTCAAAATTGAACAGGTTAAATGGCGAAACAAACCCGGTTATACAAAAAGACACTTACCTTTAATGGAATACCCATTTTAAAATTTTCATATCTGTCTTAAAGTAGCTGTGGAAGCCAACTACCGTTATTATGAAAAGGTATTGAATGCCAACCATGTTGAAAATTCATATATATGTTCTTTGTTCCAAAAGTTTCCAACGTGGTATAATTTTGTATGTACTTTTAAAGTCTTTACTTGTGGATAAAATGGGTGTTTATAAACATAAAAATCGGTATTCTTGGTGTATTTTCAAAACCACCATATGGATTGGTGTAACACCAACTACATAGTTCTGGTGTTACTATGATTTTTAAAATATAAGAAAAAGTGAAATTTTTTAATGATTTGCTTTACAAATGCTTACAAATTTTTTTTAAAAAAGTTTCTTTCATGATAACTTTAAAATTTGTAGAAGTATCGCAATTAATATCCATAATATTTAGTAATTTATATATGTGTTTCAACCAAAGTTTAAAAACTATGACTATCCTAAGTGCGCACTATTGGAACTTTACTGGTTTTCATTAAAATCATATTATTTGTTTTAATTTTTACTGTTTTTTTTTGAGTTCAAATGAGCCCATCTCAATGCATATTAATTTAAACTGCATAACTAATTACATTTTTTTAATAGTAGGTAGCTTTGAAAATTCTATAGCAAAACTAGTCCAACTAAATCGAAATACCTAATAAATACACGTAAGTCAGTTAAATTGACTACCGAACCAATATTTAAAATTATTAATCAGCCAATTAAAAGGTCAACAACACTTTGGAGCACTCAATAATTAACTACGCTAAAAATTCGAATTCTACTTGCAAAAACATATCTCGACTTTGTTGTATGGATGTGAAATCTTTACAAAACTATATTCTACTAGTAGGAAAAAACTTATCATAACAAATAACTCCATATTACGATACGTTTTCATCTTAAGAAAATATGATCATATTTCAGAATTTCACAAACGTCTTTATGGGGTTAACATAAACGATCTCTTTAAGACAAGAACTTTGATACTCATGCAAAAGATAATTTTTTACACGTGAATCAGAATACATTATTAACAGACTAATCCATACTTGATCTAGGCATTCCAATGATATGATACATATCAGATACGAAACCTCTTTCTCTGAAAATCATTATTTTATTTTTGCATTACGTCTTTGGAACTTGCTACCATCGAATTTACAATTTATAAGCAACGATTTGCGATTCAAAAGAGTTATTTTTCAATATTACAATTAAGTTAATTGTGCCAAAAACCCGGAAAAATTTGGTAATAGCAACTCATTGCTTTTTGCATTATCAATAATAACCTACCCCTGCCAACTGCAATACTTCTAAGCTGAAAATAATGAGTTACTAATAATGTGTTATACAGCCCAAGATATTCCATATCAGCTCCTTGCATACTACATTACTTACAGTGTGAAAATAATAAGTTACTAAAAATGTATTTTAAGTACTTATTTTTGGCAGTTAAAAACTATTTTGTTTTTTTAAATTGTTATCAAAAATCAATTCAAATTAAAAACTAATAAAAAATTAATAGAAAAAAATTTGAAACATAATAAAAATAGTTTTTTGATTTTAAATATTTCGTTTTTTAACGATTTTGATTTGAAAATTGGGATTTTTCCAATACCATTTTGAATGAATTAATCTAAAAGTTATTTTTTTGTGAATTTAATAAGTTTTTCTTTATCATAAATATAAAATAAATTTTATACAAAATATATAATATATAAGGTTTGTTTTTATCGAATTTTATATAAATATTCCATACAAATTAAGTGGATATAGGCTTGTTAAATAGTTATAGAATTAATAATGTATAAAAATACTTCCAAGTCTTACAAATTATCGGCTTTTCTCTTTTAAACGTAAACAAAAATATTTGTCATAAAAATTTTTAAAATTTTTGTATTTTTCATTTGATAAAAATATTTAAAATAACAAAAGCTAACAAATGAATTAAGTGTTTGTAAGTAAAGGTAGATCTGGGCAGAAAATATATTTGCTCAATGTCGCTACCTCCAATGACATCCCTATGTTAAAATAAAGAGCTTATCAGGCAAACTTCAACCAGTTACTTATTCTAAAACCCATTATTTTGCAAGGTTTTTTTTAGCTGGGAATTGTATTTTTTTTTTCTCTTTTTCATAGTTTATGGTTTTATATTTTTAACTACCCATGTAAAAATCGAAATGTATATGAGCATACATGATCATACATGGGCCTGTATATGATCATACATGGGCATACATGGTCATATACGTCCATACATTGTTCAATATATGACCACACATGATCTCATATATGATCATATATCTTTGGATCTGAAATTTGAGGGTATATGGACGTATATGATCATATACGAGCATACATGAATAATATATGAGCATGTATGATAATATATGCACATATATCACCATATACCCTCAAATTTCGGATCCGAAGATATATGATCATATATCAGATCATGTATGGACGTATATGACCATGTATGCCCATGTATGATCATATACAAGCCCATGTATGATCATGTATGTTCATATATATTTCGATTTTTACATGGGTAGTTTTAAAATTTATAATTTATAATATTTTTTTTTAATTTTAAGTTATTTTGTGATCTAATACGCTAATAGGCTTTTTACACTGAACAACATCTTTGTGAAACGTATGGAAGATGTTTAAAACGTGAAACATGTATTTAAAATGGCAACATATTTCATCTACCATTTATACAGCTGTCAAAAAAAGAAAAAGACAAATATTTTTTGTTAAAAATAAAAAAATTGATTTAGAGAAAGCATTAATCATTGGAGTAGTTGTTGCTTTGCAAGAAAAAACCCGAATTTAATTGCAGTACATTGAAATATTAAAGGTCATTCTGGAAAAAGATGATGATGAAGAAGAATTTTTGGTAGACATAAGAATGAAATTCTTACAAGTGCCGCTCATTTTCCTTTGTTAAATAATTTGTTTTTGTTTATTTTCTGCAATGTCAGTTTGCTAGTGATGGCATAAAGAAAATCGATTTTTTTTGTCATTTTTTTAGTGATGACACCTAAAATAACGAAAGATGTAAGATGGAACAAAATAAGAAAGGATCATCTTTTGTAGATGTTGAAAGATGTAGAATTTTTGGTCTGTATAATTCTTATGGGAAGATGTTAACATCTTTGCAAATTGATGAAAGATGAAAGATGTAGCTCAGTGGAAAAAGGCTATAAGCAACATTGTAATAATTCTGAGTGATAAAAATAAGATTTCAAATATTATAGCATAGAATTTAATAAATAAAAAAATTAATAAATAAATTAGTAAATAAATAAAAAAACAAAAAATATTATTATAATGGCCTTTATTCCTAATAATTACTTAAAATGTATTTTAAATAATTATTAAAAATTTCTTGTAGTTGAACATAGACCACCAAACCTAAGAATAACATTTATCAAATGATCTTCATCTTAATTACCAAAAAAAAGAAATAAATTACATTGAGAATGTAAACAAAATACAACATAAACAATAACAAACCAAATGCTGTTTATACATACTATATTAAATTTTTTTTATAATATTTAGAGCTTCAAACCAAGTTGGCTACAAACATGTATGAGGTTTAAACAACATTAAAAAGCCAAGTTAAGAATGAAATTGAAACGGAAATTGTAAAAAAAGAAAAATAAAACTATGAAATGAGCGCTTTTGGGCTTTTGTATCAAATATTTAATGATACGATCAGTTTGAGAGTAAACGCATACGCGAGTGGTTGTAACACCTGTTGAATACGGTTAAACAGAGAGTTCTAAAACGGAATGTCTTTAATAAAAAAATAACAAAAAAATAAGTTAAAAAACGGCGCAAACCTATGTTTATTAAAACATGTGCAAACAAATTTATGTTTATGGAGAAAAAAATATAATCCTTATAAAAATAATAAATATATTAATACAAATTATATATAAGAAATAAAACAAGATCATTAATAGTGGTAAACCATCATAAAATTTATTAAATTACAAAAAAAAGTATATATATTTATTTTTTTTCTTATCAATCAAGTGTTAAAAAACAACATTTCAAAAAGAAATTAAATTGGAATTTATTATATCAAAAGTTATACAAAGAACAACAAAAAAAGTGGATAAACCATCATCAAAATATTTATTATAAACTTAAGAAAAACGGATTATTGGGTTCCTGGTTGTACAAAAAATACGGCAAATCTTAATATAAACATATCAAGTAAAAAAAAATATACAAAAAGTCAAGCATTTAAAGGTGCGTTGGTTTCTTTCGTCAGGATTGGGGTGGCATTTATTGTTTTCCGGTTTTCATGAAATTTTATAGCTGTTGCTAATATATTTCTGTTTAATAAATATCAAAATTTGAAATAGTAAATTAAATATTAAGCAGTATTGAAAATGTTTCAAAATTCTATGAAATTGGATATCGGTAGAGAAAATAAAGCTTAGAGGAACCTTTCTTAGTTTTTTTTTTGTAATTTTCTGAATCAGGACAATCTTAGACTTCTTTTCGACAACATATCCATGTTTTATCAAGTTCTAAGTGACTAGCTTAGAATACCTTCCCTGTATGACTATGTTATTGTTCCTAATAAAATAAAATGGATTTAAATTTATTTTTGCAAAACACAAACTTTATGTAGAAAAACTGTCTGAATTTATTACATTTTTATGTTTAATAATTTTAGCACATTTTTTTAGGTAACAATTTAGAATCTGCTATTGTTTTTAATAAAAAAAACTTCCGTTCTTATTTTTTTTATAATAGATTTTGAAATCCGAAATATACTATTAGCCAAATACTTCCTACGGTTCTTAAATAAATAAAGTAGACATTTTTTTTTTGATTTTTATAACATGTAATACAACAACAAGTTTACATTAAGTAACGATAAGACCAATCAGATTAATTTTAAATAAAATAAAATAAAATAAAATAAGATAAAACTTGGATAAAAAACAAAAACATAAAAAATAAATTTAATTTATAATAATCAGATTCATGTAATGTCGTATATAGTGAAAGCATCGGTGCCGAAAGTGTTTTTAAAAATTTAAATAGAAATGTTTTCATACACACCTTATAATTCTTAATATTTTTCATCAAATATACTATTTTATGAATAAACACGTAATTTTAGAAGAAACGGGTGAATTATATTGAACTTGCGACAACGATTGTTAAAGCACATTTTCGCAAATACGTTTTGTGCATTTATACACCATGAATTATGAATACCCTTAATACTGTTATAAGAATCAACACAATTAGATATATGTACATTTTTCGGATATATTTTTAATTAAATAATTTGAGGCATTAATAGACCCTTTGATAAATTTTTCACAATAAATAGTAATATATTCAATTTTGGCCTGAAATTTTCCAAATTTCAAATTAATTTTTGCTATTTTCTTATTCTTTTTAATTGATTTTTACAATTTTTGTAAACCTTGGAAGAATTCAGAAAAAAATTCCTTGAGATAAAAGCTTAAAACTCATTCTCAAAAAACAATTTTTAATATATTCTTTAATATCTGCGTGAATTACTAACCTTGAAATTTAAGTCTAATGTATTTTCGGTGATATCCAAAATTCTCCCAATAAAATTCATATATAACAAATAAACCAAATTTTTTATATTATAAAAAATTTGTCCCTACAAATAAATGCCACCCTTATCTTTATTCCAAAAAACAAACAGAAAAAAAAATCATATCTTACATTATATAGAAATTTCTTGTCACATTGTCACCATGAGAGTTGCTTGTATACAAACAAAAAACCTACGATTTAATGTTTTTTTTTTTACTTCTTTCATTTTTATTGTATTTTACGTTTTACAAAGCAGAAATTCCTTAATTTGGTATTCTGTGGGTTTAGCTTATGCGATTTTGATAGGCATCAAAATGCAAGTAATATCGTTATTTAACGCTTTATATTCTTTATATCGTATTCATTCACCTTGGTTATTGGGCATGTATATGGAAGAAACCCATTGTTTTCTAAGTACTCATATTTTTGTGTTAAACAGAAATACATAGAGAAGAACTAAAATGAAATTGTTTTGCTGAATGTTGACAAAAATTATTTTAATATATTTACATAGATTTATTGTATAAATTATACTTTATAAACAAAAGGGTGTGTGTATAATATGATGATAATAATGTTGTGATATTTATTTATAATACATAAGTTCCATAAAGCAATATAAAAGGGATTTTCCAGCAAAATATATTAAACAATAGCTAAAATTTTAATAAGTTTTTATACGCTTTGCACATGAAGTTTGTTGCTTAAGTCTTTTGTTTTATTTTTAACTTTTTATATAAATGAGTTTGTGTCTTAAGTCTTTTGTTTGTTTTTTAGGTTTTCGTTAAACAAATTTTTAAGAACTTCAATTAAAATGATTAATTATAACATGTAATTAGATTTATTACCATTTGTTTATAAAAAAAATCCCATCACAAAAACATATGATGATAATATTTTTTTTTTAATATTTAACCCATTTTTATTATTTATATATGTTTTCAATAGTTGAGTAAAAGGTGTGACTTTTTAAAAATATTTTCTTAGAGATGTTTCTTTTTTTAATTTGCATAAATATTGAGCCAAACCTACATCTGTCATACATTACGAAGCTATGGTCAACATATAATTTAAAATCTATTACACAACCGTTTTAACTTTTTTTTGTTGAATTACAACATAACCAGTTCGAAAACCTCTTTCAACGATGAAGATGTCATGTTAAAGATTGAAATTGACACCTATCTGTCAGTTTTAGTTTCCAGTTTTAATTATTTAGTGTTTAGTTTACTTCCTAAGAATAACTGTTGTTTTGAATTGACTTCAATTATAAACACTTATAAAAAAAATTACAAAATACGCTAATGAAAAGTTTGTAATTTTGTTATACTTTTTTGTCTATATTCTATCTGATGATAAATTTTGGCAAAATGTCAACTTAAAGTAATAAAGAATTAAAATTAAAAAAAAAATCTAGATTAAAATAAAAAGGAGCTTAGTAAATTTCAACAATGGCAAACAATTTAAAGAAAAATAAAAAAACAATTTAATTTTTTTAACAGTGGCTATAAAAATAAATACAAAATAAGCTTTTTTATAATTAAATTAATTAATGATAATATCAAAATTCCTTTGAATCTCAGAGGAGAAAGTTTTTTGGTTTTACTAGCCTAGCAGCTGAAACCAAACTACCAATTATGTCAACCCATAGATATTTTTACTATTTTTGGCACAAAAAAAAGGCAATAAAAATATAACTGCAACAAATTGTTGTATGTAAACAACAGAAAACAATAGCAAAAAACAAATGAATTAAAGTTACTAGAGTAAACGAACACTGCAGGCGTTAAAACTGCATAATTGCAAACAGCAATATAACCAAAATAGTAACAGCAGCAACAACTCAAATTACTTCAGCCATAATTAATAAACAACTACTAACAAGAGATATAAAAAATAAATAAATAAATAAAAGAAAACAGAAAACTATAGATAAAATCTATAAAAATATTTAAGAAAAAAAATATGAAAATCATTTCACTTTATATCGTATATTGTATCTTTCTCCTACTTTTTTCTTACACAACATCTGCAACTGATACGATACCGCAACAAAAAAACAAAAAACAAATTGAG
This sequence comes from Eustalomyia histrio, assembly GCA_949748255.1. Lineage (NCBI taxonomy): Eukaryota > Metazoa > Arthropoda > Insecta > Diptera > Anthomyiidae > Eustalomyia > Eustalomyia histrio. The sequence goes on along the minus strand of OX456527.1, from coordinate 70,739,851 downwards.
TATTGAATATTTGCTATGTTGGCAAAAACTTATAGAAATTAGTTCATTAAAGCAGTATCTCGATTTGTTAGCAAACAGTTCGTATTCATAGTTGCAAGTATGCGTAACCAAGAGAACCATAAATTATTGCTGAAAATTGCATATTTTTTTGTTGCACTAATTGTAAGCAACATTCCATTAAACACAACAGGCAACACTTACAATTATAATGAATAAACCAACTGCTAAATTGCTGCTATAAGGAAATGTTTATACAAAAGTTAGCAAAAATTTTAAACAAATAACACAAAAATACATAATTTTTTTTTATTAGTATGTAGTTTTTCAAACATTTAAAATCCAATGTTATTATGATGCTCAATAATTATCGTCTATTGTAGAGACTTCTATTGTTTTATGACTTGAGTGGAATATGGCACAATGTTTAAAGATCGTATAGATTTGGCAACTAAGTGAAATTTTAAAGTTAGTTGATTTTTTATGGATATAAAAGCCTTTACATTTATTTTCTTTAACGGAAAAAATTTTAGATTTCAAAATATTTGCCATTAAATATAAATATGTAAGTCATTAAGTGTTATTATTAAAAAAGAACAAGTTTATAATGAACTCGGATAGGACGAATATGAATCTTTCCTCTAGCCTAATTTCATTTTGCCAACGGTGGTTCAAAAATAAAAATTAACACTATAACTTTTTATATTTTGACAAATTAAAAACCGAAGACATAGAAAATTTTTCATAAATTTATCGCAAATAATTTATTTAAGAAATCAAATAAAATAATTGCACAATTTTTGTTATTGTCTTTAGGAATTTTAAGGTATATTAACATGTCGAATTTCCCTATCATCGAATTTCCCTATTCATAAAAGTGAAAAATAGTAGAACAATAATTTTGAATAATTAATATATGCTTTTTTACTAAGTGTCAGCCTTGTTAAATTCGAACCACGCTTGTAAAAAACTAATTTTTCTGGTCAACCAGAGTTTATCTGCATTATGAATTGCAGAATTTAAGTATTATTCAAATGGTTTTCGAATTCAACCCCATTTTAATCGCCGGTTTCGATTTTTTTATACTAAATTTCGGTATAAAAATATTCTGTTATAAAGGTGTTTTACATTTTGAAAATCATAAATATCTTGAAAGATGTATACGATTTTTCATCTCCACTATGTAAGAATAAATTTAAATCATTTACATCAAAAAAAAAAATCCCGGGAATTCCGGATATATTTCCTGGAATTTCAGGCTGAAAAATATTGGGAATTCCCGAGAAATCACGTCCCGTGAATTTTGCTTATCCACCAATCACCGAATTGTTATATCAATGATAATTCGTTCCTGTTAAAATGCAGAATAAAACAGTTAAATTTAATTAAAATTAAACTTCTATCAAAAAAGTTATTTAGTAAAATATTATTAAAATATAATAAAAAATTTGGCAAAATCTTAGCAAAAGGTTGGACCTGGTAAAAGGTATTCGTTTCCCTTAAATTTGAAACCTAAATAAGTAATACGTATATCACTATTTATTTGAAAGTTATGAAATAATGAGTTACTGATATTTTAATTTTATTTTATATGACTAATTTTACTCATTACAAATGTATATTACAATAAATACTTATTTCAGTACTTTCTTGGTTATGATTTATTTATATCTATACTTGTAAGCTTTGGGTAACCATTTACCTCTAATAACACCCCCACGTTAAAATAATGTGTTATTTGGCCAAAGTGTAAAAATAAAATTTTTTGTTTTCTTTTATCATTTTTCATTTCCTCGTAATAGAAATTTTTCTTCTGTTCCAAAAGTTTTTAAATACGGTATGATATAAATATATTTTTTTTGTTTTTAAATTCCTATCTTTATTTTTTGATGGATTTTACAGTTTTGATCTTTAAAGAAGCTTTTTCTTGCTTTTTTTCAACATTTTTGGCTTAAAGTACTTCTTCATTTCCAATAATGTATATTTTTTTATCCTACACATAAAAAACTTTCACCAAGTTTTAAGTAATTAAAAATATGTGTTTACATTCAAATTAGATTTCTACCAATTTTTTGTTTAAAACCCAAAATGTTTTAAAAATGAAAAAAGAAGTTACAAAAAATAATAAAAAGTTGTTTGTATTTAAAAATTTTATTGTTCGTCCCTTTTTAAAAAATTTTTTTGTGAATGAAATAGAATTTGGTAAATTTTTTCTGTGTAGTTTTGCTATTTTACTTTTTTCTTGCTTAAAATATATTGTATTTGTTTTCTTTTTGTGTTCTCTGGTTTTAATGCGTATTTTTTATTAAAGATTTTTTGTAATATGTATGTTTAACTAAATTTTATATTATCAAAATTATTCCGATTTCAGTTAAAAAATATCTCTTTTCGATAGAGGAGTTTAATGACTATATTAATATATTATATCGATTTTCATAGATTTTGGTTACTTGGTGATCAATATTGAAAGTGTAATTGCATAATGGACTGTGCTCTTTCCTGCAATACCCATATCTTATAGCAAAACTTGGCAGTTTAGTCACAAATCATATGGTTTTGCCGAGTTTAATGAAAAGAACTCAATCACAACTTGCCTTTTCAACATAAATGTTTTACACTATTATGTTCTAAAATTCGGCAATTCATTGCATTCATATAATGTGAACTGCTAAAAGTATCAATTTTTTCATGTTATATTTCCAACCTAATTTTATTATTAAGAAGTTATTTTTGCGGAATTTCAAATTTTCTTTTAATACTCGTATCCCAAATGTATAGTTTATTGGATTCTAAAGTGCCTCCATATTTTATTAGATGTTATTTTAATAATTTTTTTTATAAATTTTTTATGTAATCTTATTTTTTGATTTATTTTTTCGCTTTGTACTTTGTTCATAATATCAGAATTGATATTTAATTTTTTTTTCGAACAGAAAACCAAAAATAAATAAAATATCCATCTAAAAAAATTAATTTACTTGTACTCTAGTGATAGTTTTTCATTGAGAAAAAATTAAATAAAATGTTTTAAAAGTTTTAATATTAGGTGCCTGCTTTAACCATAATACATACAATATTTTAGATTTCAGGACCATAGTGAATTGCTATAAATATACAAAATTTATATGCTTCAACTCGACTACATACATCTGCTACTGTTAGTTCTATTAGTTAATGTTTTTCCTCAAACAAATCTTTAATTTTAATTAAAAACTAAAATCGAGCAGCAATATCACATCATCGCCATACACTTTTATTAAATGACTAATACCCTGGGATATGCTGTCATGGAAGTATACCAAAACAAATTTTATATTCATATATTTTATGATTTAAAAAAAAAATAAAACAAAATTACATGATATTGATATTATAATAAGTTTCTTAATAATGGTAGTTGTTGTAGGTAGGTAGTTGTGGCAGTGAATTTGTGACTATTGAATGATTTGGTTTACTGATTTTTCCTAAGCAATTTCGCACTCTCGCTATCTTTACCATCACTCTGGATGGTCGATATGTTGTCCACTGCCTCAAAATCACCACATACTACAACTACTGATTGTGATTGCATACCTTCGTCTAGCAGATAGAAAGACAAAAACAGAGAAAAACTAAGAGAAAATTAAAATATAAAATAGCTGCAAGTCATTCAAGTTTAAAGATATGATAGTGTTCACTTAATTGTATACTATGTCAGTTAACCAGTCTGCAATATCACCAACATCAGTTTCAGTACCAGTACTGAGATTTCAATTCGTTCAAAATCTAGTAGTTGAGTAAGTCATTGCCATACGGTGGCAATAAATGTAGAGAATATTGTTTTGATATTTTCTTCCTTTCTTTCATTTTTAAATGATTTTTGTTTGAAGAAAAACTTGTATGTAAGTGTAATATATTTTTTAACATTTTTTTATGTGTATTCATAAAAATCAAGTTTGTTGCTTAAGTCTTTTGTATTTTACTTGAAATTATGCTCAAAAGCACTTAAATTGCATTTTTTACATTTGCTATTTTTATATTTACAAAAAAAAAAGAAGTTCCAAGAGTGTTTTCTAAAACAAGTAATTGGTAGTAAGTAATATTTAAAAAATTGTTTATGATCTAGAGATAATAGTTTTCGGAACAAGACTTTTAATATTTCTATAATTAATTTGTGAAAGTACAACTATTGCTAATTATATTAGTTTATTATTTTAAACAAGAGATATTGCAAGTTAGCTAGACTAGAAAAATAATGTTAAGTTTTTAATTAGGATTTTTTTTTGGTATACAAAATGTTTTACTTCTTATATATCTAAATTAGTTTGTGTAAACCGAAGGCATTGGCGGACTATTAGATTTATATAAAATTTGATTATGTGACAGATGAAACGCAACTAATAGTATTTTTATTTTTTTTAGAAACTATGGAATAAAAAGAGATTAGAAAATGTAGTAATAAAAGATTTTTTTTATTATAATGCTAAAAATAAGTTAAAGTTTATTAGTTTTTTCTACTTCTCTACAATGATTCATGTATTTTTAAGATGGTATCCTCGAGAGCATAATGACGGTTTTATTTTGTCAATTAGCGATATATTTTTTTAAAATTTTTTTATTTATCTTAACGCCTTGAAAAAAAATTCAATATATTTTGGTACCTTGAGATGATAGTAGAATTTAACAAAAAAAAAAAACATACATGGGTTAGTTTGTTTTGAACTTTTTTAAAATGCAGTAAACAAATGAAGGGCTTGGAGGGCAAAAACATAATAATCAACAAATTTAAAATGTTGAATAAAGTAAAAAAAAAATATGTAAATTAAGCTTTTAATGAAATTAGACTCTTGATAGTTGCACAGAATTAAAATAACATAACAGGACTATGAACTAAAATCTTCAACAACTTCGCCAACTCTGCAAAAACAGTTCTAAGATTTTTCGTATTTGAAGCCTTTATTATCCTTCACCACTTTTTATATTTCTTTTATCTTCTTTCGAAAGAAAATAACACAATAATAAATGTATACGAAGAATTTCCTAAGTGTTGCATCCCTTAAAATAGGTCCCATATCCCCGGCTGGATTGAAGGTATTAGAAACCATTATTTAAAAAAAAAATGTGGGATATTAAGTTTTTGTAAAAAATTCTATTATATATTTTTTTTACTAAGAAGAAAAATTATTCTTTTTCAGAACTTATTTGATTAAGATGCATGTATTAAGTGCTAAGGCAAATCTTTAGCGTTTAATTTAAACTCTTAGACAATTTTTTATTGCATGCAGTCGTAACGTTTTTAATATATTCCGCGTTTTTCTTCTTCTGATTGTTTATCCAGAGGCATCGTTCTGCATATGATGAATTTCATTTAAAAATCGAGATAAAACTGAAATTTTGAACCCGACCACTTAAGATATGAAACGTTCCAAAACATGAGCACTCATAAATGTGGATTCAATTTCGGTAAAAAAATCATGCAGGTAGCCAACGGAAAAAACCCAAATAATTAAAAAACTGCACTTTCCTGTTTTCCTCTTAATTGTCCACGATCATTTTGACCGTTTTTTAGTTTGTTACCGCAATCATAAAAATCAAATAACCTTTTGTTTATTACTTTTTTTTTAATTCTGAGAATCATAAAAAAGTCATCAATGTTTTTTCCAAAGAATTTTTCAGACAAAAATAATAATAATAATAATTTTACGACATATTAATTAATTTTCCTGGGACAATGTTTATTTATTTTACCTGTAAATATAAAATATAAGGGCAATTACTAGAAGTGACACTACTTAATAAATTATATAAAAAACCATTTTTATTTTTTGATATGGTATAGGTGAAGGATAAACTTTTCTAAAAAAAGAATACACTGTAAAAAAACCCTTAATCTTTTTGGATTTTTCGTTAGTTAAAATTTTCTTTTTGTTATAAATTTTTTACAGTGCATTTTTTTCATAAAGCCTGTAAAAATATCTTTTTAATGATACCAAGATCATGTAAATCGGTTTAGCCGATTCTGAGTTATTGTAGTTTAAATGGAGCTCTTTTCGACCATTTTCGCGTTTTTTCGAAAACTTTCCCACTGTGCCACGCCCAAAAAATCGCAAAAAAGTCATTTCTAAAAATGAGAGTTTGTTTGTATTGATCAAATTTAGCTATGCACAAAATTTCATCGATATCTGAGGGGGTCGGGTTCAATGCATCTCGATTTTTACATGAAGTTCATCATATACGAAATAAATATTTTGAACAATTATAAGAAAAAGTAAAATAGGAAAAAATGGTTTTCACTGACTTATAGTCTTCCAGCGACAGATATGTGACAGAAGTCTTATTTTAGGCTTAATGGCAAGTATATAAAGTATGAAAGCGCTGCAAAATAGTAATCATTTCTTCAAAATAAAAACATGTTTGAAAAAATCGCAAAACTTGATAAGCTACATATTTAGTTCAGCACTTACTAATAGTATCAAGAGCTTGAAAGGTCTACCACTATTTCCAAAATAAAAAAATATTTAATATAATTCGTGCAAAAACTTTATAAGCCACATTTTTCTGAATAAAATAGTTCTGTTCCTTCAGCGACAGATATGTGATAAAAGTTTTAGGTCAGCACTTATTACTTACAACAAGAGGACAAAAGACCTGAAAAACACACACATTTTTCAAAAATAAAAAATCCTTTATAACATTTCGGCAAATAACTGTTTTCAGTGGCAGCGACAAATATATGACATTATTTTTGCATAAAACCTTTCCATATCTATGTCAAGTATGATGGATCTGATAAACAGTTAGTCTTTATCAAAATATGTCAAGATTGGTAAAAACCATTTAAAATAGATTTTAAAAAGGTATCATTTAAAATTGGTATGCTGCCGAATTTTATAATGAGCTTTTAAATCATGCTTGTGGCCAGCTTATGATAAAGGTCGCGCGTTCCAGTTTTTCTAAATTCTATTCTTAAATTAATATATTTTGTATTAAGGCTGTAAGGAATTTTGTAGGTTTCACTGACTAAATAATAAAAATAAAAGAATCTGTAATAAATATCTACAATAAGTTGATGTCACAAAGCCTAAAATATATATTGTCTCCCAAAAAATCTTCCCTTCTGCTTTTTTTTTGTCAGAAATCATACCTTGTTCAAATGTGCAATTATTTGATGTGGCTTTTCGAGTTTTTGGTAAAAAAAAAGTTTTGCAATAATACCAAATTGTAAATAGAAGCTTTTGTTCTAGATCAAAAATTAATTGGTAAATAGCTAAAATCTTTTAAGTGGATGTAGTAAGAGTATAAGGGGGTGGAACGGATACGTAAAATCAGTTCAAATCATGTGGCTTATCACGTTTTTACACTGAGTCTTTCAAAAAGAAGACACAATGTTGTTTTTGATCTTGAAATCATTTGTATAAAATATTTATGTGTTGTTAAAATAAACAATTTGAAATGTATATATGAACTTAGGGGTATATTTAAGACCTATAAAATGGTTTGCATGTTGGTGGTCTATTGTTCGTTTTAGTCAACCGAATAGGTCGTGGATTTTGAAAGTAAAGGGAGGCCAGGCTAAGTCCCTGACAAGATCGTCAGCCTTCGATTTCCCATCCACCATATCAACCTCAGAATAAGAGTTCAACACCATATTTATGTTCAAAGTCGTCTACGATTTCACAGACTCCATTGACAGAGGACAGTCGCAGTTAAGAACTTAATACACTCCGTAATAGTCACAACCTCCGCTTGAAAACAGTGTTGTGTTTCGGGAGTCAGAAGCACACTCCTATTTTCATATCCCCACAAACACAAACAAAAACCGATTCGTTTCTGCTAACCGAATTTGTTGCCAATTGAATTGTGGCGGTTATGACAACTGTATTTAAATTTAATGCAGGATCGACTGGCATAAATGAAAAATTGGGTTTTTAAAATTTAAATTTTCAGTTGTGGTCACCAAATTAATAAAGAACATATTTTAATATCTACAATTGAATTTAAAAATATTCTATACCATTTCCAAATAAAAGACATATAATTACTATTTTTTTATTATTAAAATATATTTCAAATTTTTAAATACAGTATGTTATTAATAAAATATCTATAAAACTTTAAGCATAGTCGGAAAATGATTTCTATTCCTGCATTTTGATTTTTTTTTTATGAAATTTCATATTTTCTTTTTTATTCGAAAAAATTTATATATATATATATATATTTTTTTTTTTTGAATTAACAGTTTATTATAAATGGAACATTCAAAATCTTGTGTTACTCTGAATTTTTAGTTCTTATGATATGGTATAACTTTTGTTACAGTTGGGTCTTGGAGTTAAATTTGTGATATTCCAACTGAGTTTTTATAGATTCAACCGATTTCAAACTAAACAATTTTCTGTGTGAAAGATACCTAAACCGGTTCCCCTATCCAGTTTGGAGCCGTTAGTGTAGAAATAAATTCCGCTGGTATCATTCAACACTCCTGCATCTCTCCGAAGCTCTTTGTCCGAAATAAAAAAATCACAGTTCGCCAGTACAGGCTGAGGAGGTTTTGGGCAGAACAAGGAGAATCTTAAGGCTGGGAAAGATAAAACTGGTCAACCTAATGGGAATTATCACAGGCCACTCCCGCATTCCTCCGCAGCTCCTTGTACGAAATAAGAAAATCACAGTTCGCCAGTACAGGCTGAGCAGGTTTTAGGAAGAACAAGGAGAATCTTAAGGCTGGGAAAGAGAAAACTGGTCAACCTGATGGGAATTACCATTTATGTGCACTTTCTTTGTGTTTTTCCTTGTACGTCATCCATTTTTACATGATCATGAAGGGCGAATGCCCTTCCTTTTTTCAACTTAACTTTTGTAAAAATGACCTAACATGCTTGAACTAGGCATAAAATTATGATGACAATATGTTAACCATTCAAAAACATTCCAGGCAGAAAAATACAATCTGCATAGTGGTGGTAAATCATCGCGATCGGTCGCTTATGCGTTGTCTTAACGTAATCTTAAAAACCCCGAAAATATTCTCCTGATACTTGATTTGATGCATTATAATATTATATTATAAATTATAAATACAAATACCATAAATTCAATGAATTCCGTACAATTTTAATAGTATGTATTAAAATAAAATAGAAGCATTTATCATAAAACTGTCTTTAAGTCATTTACATTATTTTTGTTTAACATTTTTAATGTAATAAAATATTAAAAAATACTATTTCTGGATGTGATGTGGTTCAGTGATTACTACACCATTTGCAATTGAAGTTTATAAGAATTTATAATTGAGAATTCCCAATTTAAATTCTGAAAACCCCACTTAAAAATCTGAAAAGACCAATTACAATTAAGAATTCCTAATTAAAATTTATTAAATTACTAATGAAATTCAGAAAAAACCATTTGAAATTCAGAACTAAGACTTTGAATTAAATTGGGTTTTCTGAATTTTAATTAAATTGCCTTGCTCTCATCTTAACCAAATGCTTTAAAAACTCCTAGTTTTTGTATTGAAATATATATCCAGAAAAAGATGACTTCTTTGGTCTAATTTGGATACTTAGTTTGCAATTGAGTATCGAAATATTACTAAAAACTGTTAAAGAAAACTCTAACAATTTTATGTTATTATAAAATCAAAGGCAAATTCAAATCATAAGCAGTTATGTATAGTAAAACAAATAGTTGCTTTGGTCGGAGAACATCTAGTATAGGTAACACAGAGGAGTTTTTGTTAACTTTGAAACCAGTAGAGAAAACGCAAAAAGCTTTAGAGCTTTTTAGGTTTCTTAATGCAACAATAAAAAATATTACACATAGGTGTTCACTTCTCTTGTTGTAAGGGAAATAGCAAATGTTTGTCCATAATTTTTCTTCAAACATGTAAATTCAACATCATCTATGTTTAATTTAAAGTTTTAATGTACAATTTTGTTAAAAACATTTAACAAGATCATCTTATTATTCCGCTAAATTATTTACCTTAAATCCAAGTATTGTAAATTGGATCAGTGGTTATGATTTAATGAAAATTTAACAGCATTGAAATAAGTATAAAAAAACCATAGTTATAGTTAAGAGTATTCATTTAATGTCTTGTTTACATTTCATTCATTGTGAAATACGAGTAGAGTTATTTGTATTAAACTACACATAAATTCATGCTATTTATGTCTAGATATGCCCAAGGAAATAAACACATGTTAAAAATTCTTTAGTCGATTTTAGCTTTGGTTGTTTACAGCTACATACATTAAAAAACCGTTAAATATTTTTTCTTTAACTTATCTACTTTTACGTCTATGTAAAAGTTATAACTCATTATTTTTCTTTTGACATATTGTTGTGTTAATTTGACAATATACATTTTTATGATTTAAAACGAATTCTCGACATAAATATTCCTAATTAAAAAAAAAACGAAAATTGAATTAAGAGTTCTGTAGTTTTATTACGTTTTTGATTTGCATTTATTTTATAGTTTTTATATGTGAACATTTTTCTGTTTTTATATGTGAACATTTTGTTCACTACTCTTAGGCATAATACCGATACTTTAATCATGGAAAGACAACTGTTTAATGATTTGAAAACAAAAAATGTATTATATGCATCAATTTCCGTTGTTGTTGGTCACAGTTATTGGCTAAAAACCCTAAAAATTATAAAAATAATAACTTCTAAATAAATACTAAATTTATTTATTGAAATAATGTTGTTTGCAGCAAATATTTTCTTTATTCTTTAAAAAGTAATCGATTTATTTTTTCAACAACGGTACACTAGTGCCGTCATATGACACAGGCATCAACTCCAGATTTATGTACGAAAACATAATATCAACTTCAATTTCTGGGACCAAGGGGTCCCAGAATATTTAAATCATGTCAGTTTTAAACATGAGCCACTATTATTTCTTAGTACAGGAGAATGTGAGTTAACTTAAAATGATTATACAAAGCACAAGTAAGAGCGGCTAAATTCGGCTATGCCGAATCTTATATACCCTTCACCATGGTTGGGAAAAATCTGAAGTTTATATATGGTCATATATGAAATGGAGAGATTTATATACGGACACCTTTAAGAGGAAATTAACCATTTAGTTTGGTGATAAAACTTGGACTCGGGAAGATTTATGGTTCCAGAAAATAGGTATTTAAAAAAAATGTATGTCTTGGGCATAACTTTTTTGTATCTGAACCGATATTTCCGAGTTTTTTCAGCAAATATGTTATACTAAAAATTTTCGATCTTTTGCTATATAAGACGTATCCATAGGTCATATTACAGCTCTAGAATAGTGTTTGTTGTTTGTGTATAAAAGGTGAAGAGGTGAAAGAAAATAATTTCAACAAATCGTTAAAAGAAATCACTAGAACTGCATGTGTTTTATTTCTACAAAACGTTTGATTTAGCTGCCAAATTTCTATTTGGGATTTTATTTTGCTTTTTTATCAAAAACTATTTTTAATTTCTTTAGCTTAATTTTAAAAATTTTAAGGAAAATAGTTTATAATTTTTTTTTTTTATAAATTATTATAAGTTATGACCTAAAATAGTTGCACTCAAAGGGAAATTATGTATAAAATTTTCTTAATATATGAGAAATAAAATGGTTAAAAATTCTTTTTATAAATTCTTTTAAATCGGAGCAAAAAATAGAAACAAAACCGTTTGTATTTTGTTTGTATCAGAGAGTTTTTATAAAAATTTTGATGTTTTTAGCCTATTTATGGATTATTTAAATATTAATATAACATTTTATTTAAATTAATTATTAAATGTTAAAAAAAAACAAAAAATACACAAAAAAAAAAATCTTAAGAAAATAAAAAAATATATACAAAAAAAAAAAAATGAATTGACCGGGATTTGAACTCGCGACCCTTCCACCTGTGGTGAAGGGTATAAAAACGTTTGTATTTTGTTTGCATCAGAGGGTTTTTATAAAAATTTTGATGTTTTTAGCCTATTTATGGATTATTTAATTTAAGAAAATAATAAATCTTAAGAAAATAATAAAAAAAATGTACAAAAAAAAAGTGAATTGACCGGGATGCGAACCCGCGGCCTTAGAGAAAAAAAAGTATTTGTGACATAGCGTCTAGACAACTGAGCTATTGAAGCTCACACAAAATCATTGTCAATAGAGGTACATATATAAAAGTCTTCGTTCATTAGAGATTTGTCTAGTTTTTATTTAAATGACAAATCTTTGTATGTGCGTTGTTTGTGTATAAAAGGTGGAGATGAAAGAAAAGGATTTTAACACATGGATGTGTTTGTTATGCGTAAAATTCTACATACATATTAAACAAAGGGATTTTACTGAAAAAATTAGAGGTAGTCCTGGTTTTCTGCTAATATCTCAGCCATTTATTAACCGATCTGTCTGATTTTAAATAGCAAACAGAAATAGATCACATGTAACAGAAATAAAAAACAATCAAGTCCTCATCATGTCTGGGTTCTTCGGAAAACCCATTTCAACACACAGACGGACAGACGGACATCGTTAAATCAACTTCGCTCTTCATAAGGACCCAGAATATATATACTTTATAGGGTCTAAGATCAATATTGTAGAAATTACAAACGGAATGACAAACTTATATATACCCTTCCACCTGTGGTTAAGGGTATAAAAATAATAGAATTTTAACATAATAATAAATATAAAAAAGCTAATTAATGCTTAATGTTTTAATGTGTTGTACAAGGTGGTTCTAATGCAGTTATCATTTTAAATCATATGTTATTTTGACACTGATTGATTTTTTTATTCGAAATATTGACTATCTGTCGGTATCATACTTCCGCGGAACAAAATTAATCGCTTTTAGCTTGAACAACGTTGGGAAATATTTCAAACTTATTCCCAAAGTGAGTGCTTTATTGCCCAAACTGTGCGTTTTAAAAAGAAGGGGTTTCCGAAACAAAGCACGCAAGTTTGTGCAAAAATATGGTGATACTGCCTTACTAGTGGACAATACTCATAGTACCCGTCGTCGTACGGTGCTTACCGATGAGAATGTGGCTGTTGTGGCTGTAGGCAAATTACTATCCACTAAGTGATGTCAATTGGCCATTTTGGAGCTGCGATTTGACCACTTTAGACTTTTTCTTTTGGGATAAAAACCGGTGCTATGCCAATAATCCAGAAACGATCCATACACTTAAGGTTAATATCGTACGAGCAATTCGTGAGATAGAACCAGAAGCCGTCAAACAGAGTCATAGAAAATAAGATAGACAGTAAGAGCTACTGCGAAGCAATCTGTGGCAGCTATATAATGAATCGTGTTCCATAAATAATTGGAATATTTGTTATTTAAAATAAAGTCAAAATATACCGTTTGAAATTAAGGACAAATCATTTTATTTAATTTTAAAAAATTTTGTACAAAAATTAAATTTTTTGTATAACCTGTTTTTTTTAATTTTTTTAAAAATTCTACAAAATTAATATAATGTTTAAAAAATTATAAATATCCAAAAATGAACAAATTTGGGGACTACCACCAATTCTGTAAGTTTGTTTCTACTGGCATCGTCATTGGACGGACTACTCTCTCTTAGCACACGTAACAGAGGAAGTTAACATGTTGGGGGCAGCCAATCGAAATCTCTTTTTTTTTACATAATGCTACCGTAAATAAATACGAGCGTGCTAATTGAGGATTTTCAGTTCACCAGTAGCGGCTATTCTGATTATTAACAAAGTCAAAATGTGCCTCGTAGCTCATACTGCCAAAATTGGGGCGTTTTTATATTTTTTTATGTTTTAATAACTTCAAGACGATGTTGGTGCGTTAGATGCTCCATAATAAATTGTTATCGAGTGATCTGCACAACTGTCAAATACAAACTGACAAATGTCAACCAAGCAGAAATGGCGGTCAAAAAAAATCAATCAGGGACATAAAATACACCCTGTACTATAATTTTACTATATAATTTTAAAAACTCTGTTTTTTGTTACGACAACACAATTCTCTAATTATTTTTATTGACAAAGATTTGTTATCATGTTAACAGGGTTCATTTTTAAGTTTTTTATGTTAAACATTTTTTATGGTAATTTTTTTAAAGATGTTAAGAGAATTAAGTTAATTAATAAAATACCCTATCTAGAATATTATATAACAAAATTAAGATTTCTATTGTTTAGATAATATTTTTCTAAAGCTAGAAAGCACAACTTAACAAAGAAAAAATACTGCATATATTAGTTTTTTGCAAAAGTTTCAACAAGTTTGATGCTTAAGTCTTTTGTTTTATTATAGAAATTATCATATTTATTTTTATTTGTTTAAAAATTTAAAAACATATTTTTGTATATATTTCTACTACTTTATTTTAATGTACATACACTTCTAAACCATTCTTTTATAACATGTTTAAATATAATTTTTGGTTCTCATATATTTATATTTTTTTTAAACCATTAATAGATAGCCCAGAAAACAACACTCATTAACTGACTAAATAACTTGGTTATTGACCTATACCTTCATTAAATACATACAAAAAACTATTGTTATGCTTTAAGGGTTACTATGTCATAATAGTTAAAAAAACTATAAAAATATATTATATTGAATATATTTTATAAAATAATATAAATTATTATTTAAATTTTTTTCCAACGTAGTTTTTGAAAATAAAAAATCTTTGTTAGGTTTTGTTACTTTTTGCCTAAAAATGTATAAATTTTAAACATAGTACAACAATTTTATTATTTGAAAAATTTCTAAGTAGAAAAGGTGTGTATTGCCTGAACTCTTAAGAATACTATATTTGGTTTAATGTTAATATTTTCTCATGTAATGTAAATAAATGGAATTGAATTGAAAATAAAAAATTAACTTAGTTAGTCTAACATATAATTTTTATTTTTCAGATCGAATTCGTGGTTAATATGGAAATTAAATTACAAAATCAACATTAAATTTTCAAACTTTCATTTGCTTAATTTTTATTTACAATTAAATTCAAACGTTTTTAATTAATTACAATTTTTATTATTAGCTCTTATACTTCCCAAAAATATTGCTTTTTATTTATACATTTTTAAACACGAATTTAAAGTCAAATATGGGCCTTTCCTTTCATTGACCGCAACCACCCGAGTGAAAACATTTGTATATAATATATTATACTACAAGGTTGGCATGTTTTAGTATTATTTAGAATAAAACACAATTTAACAATTTTCGAATGTAAAATTTAATGGATTTGATAGAAAATGAACAATAAAAAAATAAAAAATATTCTAAAATGTGTGTTCAAAATTATGCAAATTTGTTTCAAATTTTTTTATTTATGTTTCAAATATTTCTAGATGCACTCAATAGATATGCAAACAGTTCATTCACTGAAGTGTCTGGTATGAACACAGTTTAAATGTGACCAAACTGTTTAGCAAATACGAATATTTAAAGGTCACAAAAAAAATAATATTCGAGATCCTTTCGAGGTGCTTAAAATATCTTGTAATATTTTCCGACATGATTCTACTCAATCTAAAGGTATTTTTACTTAAAATTCAATCTCGTTAAAAAAAGTATTTTTTTAGCTTCTTCCCCTTAATATTGAGCCATAAAGTATTTTTCTCCGTGTCAGGGAGGAAAATAATATCCATATTTTCAAAAATCGATTTGATGGAAGTTTTTTGACTTCAGATTCGTATTTCAGAGTCCCAAATATTTTAAAAATCCAAAAAATCTTGTCGGTAATATTGATTGTTCTAACTAGAACTTATCATATGTTTCCTTTTCTTTACATTTTTTTAATTGGAATATTATTATATTTTGTATTCATGGAGAATATTTAGACCATCATACATAAATACTCTTCGTTCTTTATAGTGTTACAATCTTATTTAACTTGCAGCTTAAATGGAAAACTCTCACGTTATAAATGACAATTGTATAACTTTATAAATAAAAGTTTTTAAAATTATAAACATAATTATTAACACATTTTTGATTCGAATAATTTATTTATAATTGCTCTCCCATAGTTTCGAGCTAATTACAGTTCAGGTCAAATGTTTTTTTTTTTTTTTTATTTATAATCATTGTTTAGTTAATATAATAATATTTACTTTCCTATTATTTAAATACTTTATTTAGTGAAAAAATAAGTACTTAAATATTTGAATATCTTAATGATATTCTTACAGACAAGCTGAAAATTACCCACCTCCACAAAAAAAAATAAAATTTATGTAGCAGAGAAAATTTTAGGGATATTCAACAACAAAACAACTAAAAAGAATTGCAGCTTTTTATGAAAGCATTTAAAATATATTTGTATGAAATCTAAGGTGAATACTCTTAGTATAAAACAAAAAACAAAGTTCAACAAAAACTTATTATTAATATGCATGCATTCAATAGAAATCTATGTAATGTGGGTTTTTTAAATCAATTTTATTTCGAGGGAGTTTTTAAGCAATTCTATAAATTTTTATCGTTTGGCTAAATGTTGTTCTTTTATTTTAAAATGAAAAAACACTTAGTATTACCAACCAACATTTTAAGCCAATTTTTATCACAAAAGTATTTTGCTATAATAAAAAAAAAATTGTAAAAAAGAGCTCTCTTAAAACATTGATATGAACTTTTTGGGGCGCTTATATGAATTTATTGGGGCGTTGATACTCTTAGGGTTAATTGTCTTCATTTTGTACCATACTGTTTTTAGAGGTTAAATTCCATGATATAAATTGCCGTTTCAAAATCGCTAAATTACCAAAACAGTACCTTATAATGAAAATTTGTGGATAATAAGAAACTAAAAAGTTAAATTAAGAAAATAGAAATGGGTTAAATTGACCCTATTCATACTGAGGATTTTAAATGCTGAAATCTGGTTTGTTTTCGGCATGGTATACAATGGCCGTAAATTAAAACCGAAACGGTAACCAACCTTGATTATTTTATATTATATCTTGTGCAATTATCATGTCTTAATATCTGCTTACAAGAAAATAATTGACTACAATTGTACATCATGTCTAGATAATATTATGAAAAATTACTTTTAATGCAAATGTGGAAAACATAACTGCAAATGACAGATAAGTAAAGAACATTCAGACACATTCTGTAAATATTATCAGCTCTATATATAAATTGAATGGACTCTTAGATGTAAAATAATAAAATTTTTATGTGTATAAATGTTTTTCTATTAAAATATTTAATAAACAAGCCGCAGGAATAGATGTGAAAAAAATTTAATCTGCTGACACCATTTTAGAGTATTTTATTTTGTTTCTGTTTTATTAAGAATGATAAAGAACATGCAACATAATTTTACTGCTATATAATTTTACTATATAGTTATATTTGCAATTGGTCTAACGCATTAAAATATATTGCACTATTAGTTTATACGAATAAAATTTATGGATGAGTTTTGAAGTTCCAGCAAAATACTGCAAAACTTCTTTTCTCTAGTGTACGAGGCTGTGTCAATAAGCCCGTGACTTTTTAAATGAAACAGTTTTTTTTTTACAAAATTAAAAAATTATTTCTCAACATAATCTCCTTTAAGCTCAATACACTTAGTCCAACGTTTCTCAAATTTTTGTATCCCTTCCCAAAAAATAGGATTTTTCGAGGTCCATAAAATAGGCATTTTTTGATCAATAGTTTTATCGTTGGAGCTAAATCTCTTTTCATCGAGCCATTTATTTAGGTTTGGAAATAGAAAATAGTCACTCGGGGCTAAATCCGGAGAATAAGGTGAATTTGGAGGCAATTCGTAGTCTACTTCATGGATTCCGTTGGTGGTCGATTGTAAGCAAACGCGACAGCCATCTTGCAAAAAGCTTTCTTATACCCAAGTGATCGTTCTAAATTGAAACCACTCAGCCTATGTCTTCCACAATCTATCGCATATTCAATCTCCGATCGGCCAACACCATATCGTGGGTTGCTTCAATTGTTTTGGGTGTAAAGACCTCAACTGAGCGTCCAGACCGTCCGACATCTTCCGTGTCTGTAAGGCCACAACGAAAGCCAGTAAACCACTTTTTATCATTGAAATCGATGGTGCAGAGTCCGCATATTATTTATCAAGCATTTTCTTGGTTTGATTGATGTTTTTTTTTTTACAAAAAATAATGTTTAATAAGTACTCGAAATTCACTTTTTTCCATTTTGAAAAAAATCTACGAGGTTGTATGTTTTGAACAGCTGTTAAACGCAAAATAAATGACGGAACTTGCTCAAAATTTGACAGTAGTCTATTAACAGTATACTTGATGGGAGCAGTGTTGCATTTCATATAACTGCGATGGAAGTTCGAAAAGTCACGGACTTATTGATTCGCCCTCGTATTAATACTCAAACAGGGATATCACTCTCTATGACAAAAATCTAAAAAAGCAAAACCTCTATATATTTCGCTATTTTAGTTAAGTTCTGTGAATTAAAAAAAAAATCTGCTACTTTATAGACATAAATTAATACAACTTGTGAGCTATTCACATATTCTTGCTTAATATCTGTAACTAAAAATGATTATCAACTGTTTTACCTTCTAGGGAAAAACTATTAATATTAATAACACTACACAACAAAAATCGACTTTTTTGTACAATCTTCTACTAAAACTTTTTTAAAATACATTCATCTCCAAAACC
Source organism: Eustalomyia histrio (assembly GCA_949748255.1). Classification (NCBI taxonomy): domain Eukaryota; kingdom Metazoa; phylum Arthropoda; class Insecta; order Diptera; family Anthomyiidae; genus Eustalomyia; species Eustalomyia histrio. The sequence goes on along the minus strand of OX456527.1, from coordinate 70,721,202 downwards.
CGAATCTGAAGTAAAAATTTCAATTTGTTTTTTCCGAGCTGTCAACTTTTCTTTTTGTAATCTCCAGCCACGTGAAAAACTCATTACGGGTCAGTATTGTGGAGGATTACTTCAATATATTTTATATATTTATGAATTTGAATTATACATAAAATTTATAGTATAATTTGGCCAGAAAATATTTCAGTTCGATTTAAAGTAAGGACCCATCAGGATCTGGGAAATTGCCTATATGTAATTGTGCTTAAAGCACTTAATATTTCTAAAAATCAAGACTCTTTTTCAATAAATTCAAAAAATACACTTTAGTATAAATAAAGCAAGGGGTAAAATTTGCAAATGAATTCTGTAGATCAAGTAATATTTATAAAATATATCAATATTTTTTTGCACTAATTTTTGACCTCCAAGAATTTAAATATATCTAAAATAAAAAGTTTAATCTTCCAAAATGTGTATCTCTTTACACAGAGAAAACAGATTCGTGTTGACAACCGAATTTGTAGCCAATCGAATGGTTCGATTGTGGCAACCGAATTTTTCGATTGTGACAACTGAAAACCAATTGAGACATGAGTATTTTGACTGTGACAACAGTATTTCGGATGCCTCAATAACAATTCGGTAGTCACAACCAAAAAACATGGTTGCTGCAACTAAAGCATCCGTTTAGCAACAAATTCGGTTGGTTCAAAACTTTTACCTATTTTTAAAATACTTTTCAATTTGCAGTATGAATTTGGAAATGTGGCACCTTGATTTATTTACTAAAGTGCTTCGTATCAAAATATTTTTCATTTGTCCAATTTTCTTTCAGCTAAATTAGAGCTATATGGATATATATGAAAAAAGAAATTTTAGAAATCATTACCCTAAGCCAAGGAATTTAAAAAAAAAATGATCCGTAAAGTGACCCAAAAATTATTTTTACCTAGCAAAGGAAATGCCCGCAACTAGGAAGTCATTCCGATAGATTTTAGAGACCAAAATACTACAAATTTTTTTTTTTTCAAAAAGTGTGTGCATAGGCCTTGTCGAGTAGTGTAATCTGATCGATTTTTAAATTATCTTATACAGTTACAAACATGACTGCGGCTATGAAAATAATATTTATAAAATTCTCATACCATAAGCAGATCAAAAACTTAAAGGTATCATTCAGTAAGTAATGCTTAACTTTTTAACGATTTTTTTCATCTCCGCCGGATGTTTACATCAGTATGTTTATGAGAATCATTGATGGGTACATTAAATACATATGAAGAAGTGTTGAATTAATTTAATTTAGAACGAGTGAAAATAATATTATAGTTGGCAAGATCTAGGGCAACCAAATAGAGGTCAGTTGTTTGTTATGTGAAATTATAGAAATATTTTGGTTAAATTGAAGTTATGATCTTGAATATACACTCACAATGTTATTTCGTTAAAAGCAATTTAAAATATATATTAAATGAATTGAAAATATAATTAAAAAAGAGTATACTAATTTTTCATTATATTCAGCCCATTTTGTTGTTTATTTTCAATCATTGTTTAGTAATCGACAAAAGTAGTACAAACAATAGAAAGTCTTTAAAATAACCATCAATTTTTAACTGACATAAGTTAGAAAAAACTACTTTTGTGGATTGTTTTTCAAATCGAAAGTTTTTTTATTTGTATGTAATTACAAAACACAACACACACAGATGTATATATTTTTATTGGCTTTGCGTGTATGTATATTTGAATAATTTGTTGTAATTTGTATTGAAATAATTTTGTATATATACAAACTATTTTGGCAAAAAAAAAACAAAAAGGAATTATATGAATTTCTTTTTTAGAAACGAAAACCATAAAATTTTACGTTTAACAGAAAATATCAACTCCTACTGAATGTCTGTAAATTATTATAGTTTGCTTTTTGAATGACTGATTCAAATAGTTAAAAAATATATTTCTATGAATTTCAATTGATTCTTTATTTAAAATACGTAGAGTATTACTTTTTTAATAAACTACAGTCGGTAACAGAAAATATATTGTGAGTATATGTATAACGATTTATAGTTATTTAAGCTTTTCCTTGGAAGAGAAATTCCAAGACATATTTTTTTAAGGTAAAAATTAAATGTTAATTGTGAAAAAGTTTTTTGCTAAACGGAGTTTATGGGCCTTTGCTTTACCATCGAATTACAAAATTTCTTTTAATAATGATTGCAGTAAAAATTTATTTAAAATTATCGAGTCAATTTTCAAATTTCTAATGTCTAAGTTTTTTAATTAAAAGTCATTAGAGTTCTTTGTTTTTTAGTTTTTATGTACATCGAGGTTTTTTATTGGTTATTATTGTTAGTTAATAACGATCTTTTAACTTCCGTATTTTTACAAAAAATAAAGCAAATTAACGATTTTTAGCTAGGTTGTCTAAAACTTTGGGTTCTGAAGAGTTTTTTTGCCGAATCGCTTAAAATCGTCAATTTGCTTTGATTTTGTAAAAAGACGGTGGTATTGATTTTGTCACTTTTAATACCAAACTGTTTGCTAGGAAAACAATTTTAGTATAAAAAATATGAAAAACCTCATAGAGAAAAGAGATTCATTGTAACAACTGAATAGTTTGGTTGCAGCAACCGAATTTTTCGGTTATCTCAAACAAATATAATCCGATCCGATTGAAAAATATGGTTTCAACCGAAATTTTGTTGTAGAAACCAATTTTCGGTCGCCACAAACAAATATGTCGGTAGCTCCAACCAAACGATTCAGTTGGCAAGAAATTCGGTTGTCACAATGAATCTGTTTTCTCTTTGCTTGCTTGCGCTATCGCATCGTGTTAAAATATTGTTATATAATTTCCCAGTAAAACATATAATTTTGTATAATATCTTCCTTTCCAATATTTCGATATTTATTTTAATTGGAATTTTATGATTTTCAAAATGAAAATCGTAATTTTAATTTCAGTAATTTTAATACCATATAATTTATATAAAAAATTTTCATTCAAATTTATAGTATTTATATATTTATTGTATTTCTAGTAAAAAAATATTAGCATTTCCATATAATTGATGTTAATTTTTCATGTAAAATATTTTCGAAAGTATCCATTTACCTTACTTTCCAAAAATGTTTGTTTTTCTCTTCAAAATATGCGTGACTATTTTTAATTTTAAATTTAATGCAATCATGCAACATATAACTTCTCATACGTTCATTAAGATATTTGTATAGATACTTTTATTCAATATTTGTTATTTTTTTTACATGAAATACAAATGATAGTTTAATTGTTTCATTATGCTGTAATACAATTTCAAGTTTCTACCAGATGATTCACTGTTATGATAGAAAAAAGTTTTAGATTTTTCCTTAGAGATCAAAAGTAATGATCTAAAAAATGATTTTTTTGAATGACTTGCCAAAGGCTACATGTTTGAATTCGTGCACTTCAATATCGACAATCGTATGTACTACTGCAATTAATTAAAAGATCCGTTAAAAATAGAAAATAACTTTTACTACTAAACAGTAAAAATATGATTTATAAATATTTCTTTTGTTTAAATTGCAGAAGTTAAATTTTTTAAACGAAACTACACTCAGACATGTTTTTATGTTTTTGTTGTAAAGAGTAACATTGTTTTTGAAGATTTTCTATGTCAGTTTTTTATTAAAGCAAACGTTTTTATTAAAACAAAATACTGGTCAAGTCAGAAATATGCATATGCCAAGCACTGACAAGGCTCTTTAGCAGGTGGTAAGGAAATTTCTCATGGAGCTAAACCAGAAGTTAGGTGGTCTAAAAATTTATTTTCCAAAATAAAATAAGTTCATTTAAAATTTTTTGGTCACGCCAGAAATCAAACCCAGCCCGTTAGATTGGTAATTGAGAGCTCCACCTACCAAGCTAACTATAAATACAGGGCAATCCAAATAAAGTTATGTTTTAAAATCATATGTTAATTTGACACTGATAAATTTTGTATGTTAGAAATATTGAATATCAGTCAAAAAAAATTATTAGCCAGTGCTTTTCAAACCGCAGAAACTTTTGTTAAACAAATACGGCCAAAATGATTTTTGCAATCTCTAGTAAAGTCTCCCAAATAAGTGTTCTATCAGCAGAGCTTCGAAGATTAAATTCGTTAATTCAATTTTTAAATTCTGAATTAAATTTTAACGAATTAAATCGAAAATGATCAACCATTGAATAGATTTAATTCCCATTTGCTTCCGTTCGATTTGTTGTAAATTAAATCAATTGAAGCAGTTCGGTTTATCTCATCATTTAATTAAAATAATTTGTTATATATCGAATTCGTTCAATTTATCAGCCGTTCACGTAACCGTATAGTGATGAAAAAAATTATTTCCAATCATGCTATTTTAAATTATTAAAATTTCATTTTTATTTATAACAAATATATGATTCGTAAATTTGCCCCTTGTTTGTTTAAGATTTTAAATCACAAAACGGCTAAAAATCGATTTTAAACCAATGAATAGTAAAAAATTAATTATAAATCACTAAACGGAAATAATCTTTTTAAATCACTGAAAGGTTAAGTGAATGGTTGATTAGTTGAACTCGTTTTTTATTTCCGTTCGATTTATAAACTATCAAGGCGATCCTAGTGATTTAAATCGTTAGATTTGAAAAAAAACGAACTCTTGTCAATTTTGGACTTGAACGCGTTCAATTGAATGCATTCACTCGATTTAAACAAAAAAATAATTATTTTACGTTATATGAAAATCGGATTCGTTTTACGGCGAATTCGTTCAAAATATATTTAATTCTTCAAAGTTCTGTCTGTCACTAATTCATTTTTAATTCCACGGATACCCAGTGGTTTGTATATAGTTAAAAAAAAAAACGCTTTGTTTGTTTTTTTACTGTTCTATGGTTTTATTTATTAACACTTCACCAAAAAATTCTTGTTTCAATTATTTGGGTTGAAATAATTTATTTATACCATCTCTCAAATTTCTTTAAGTGTAACTGCCAGTTTTCATTAATATAGTTTAGTTTCCCGCCATTAACAAAGTTTAACTAAAGCTTAGTTCGTTAGATATCCATGATGTTTTGTCGTTTTTCTCTTAATGCTCGTTGCCAAAGGCAAACTAGTTAATCAATCATTTTATAATTTTTTTCCTACTTCTTCTTCTACTTGAATTTCGGCATTTGTACAATTTCATATTTGCACAGCAGTTTTTAGTAAATATGTTTGTGTTTAGGCAACATTTGTCAAAAAATTTCGCACAACTGTTTCGTATGTCTGCATTTAGAAGATTTTATTATATCTATGACGACTCTTAAAAGATTGCAAACAAAATAGCTTAATGTTACTTAACAATTAAATGTTCACTTTTTAGAGTCACCCCATTTACTACTCTATACAGGAACTTGTAACTGTATTAAAAAAAAAGTGGGTCGTCTTCTTATTAAGAATGGTCAGTTGTATTAGTTTTTTACAGTTTTCAATTATTTACGAACAAATACAATTTAAATGGTAATAAATCGTAAGTAATTTATATAAATTATTAAAAAGTTAAACAAAATTATTAAACATATTTATGTATGTAGATTTAAAGATGAAAATACCAGTTACAATAACAGCAATTAATATTAAAAAATTGTTGACACGAATTTAATTGAAATTTTTCTTAAATTGCAATCATTTTAATTCGTTATGTTAATACGATACTAACATATGTTGAAATAAAAACTTTTCTGAGGTTAATTAATGTGTATCTATTAGGGGCGAATTAAAATTTTAATTTTAGATTTTTATAAAAGCGTAGATGGATTATTGTTATACAAATATTGTGAAAATTTGGAGAAATCGGGTAATTCTAAGCTGTGCAAATTTGAGGTCAAGGATTCAGAATTTTGAAAAAATTTAAAAAATACATTTTTTAATTATGTCCGGTTTTTTGCTTCGCATGGTTTTTCAAAAAATTTTATTTAAAGTTAGTGTACTTACATTCAATCAAAAAGTTTTATTAAAAACTAGTTTCATAAAAACGATGCCTTTTCTATTACAATCAAAAAAATTGTATTTGATTAAAAAAAGAAGTTGACTTTGTAAAAAAAAGTAATTACAAAATTTCATTAGACTGGCTCTGTTTTTTTGTTTTTTAAAAAAAGTTTATTCATTTATTTTCTAAAATTCATTTAGCATTCATATCGCTATTCGCTTTTTAAAAATTTGATCTGTTTCTTTTATTAAAATTAACTTGAATCCTCGAAAATTTTATCATATTAGGACCAATATTTTATATTGTAATGATTTAAAAAACAAAAATCTGTACTTGCATTTTCTATAATCCATTAAAAGGCAGAATGGTTTTGGATATGTTTTTATATAATTATAATATTGGGAACAACAATGGCCTATTGCAACACTTTATTTTGTACTCTCTGCAAAGAATTTAAAATAGTGCTATTTTTACACGAGGGCGGAACAATTAGTCCGTGACTTCCCTCGTAGTTATATGAAATGCAACACTGCTCCCATCAAGTATCATTAATAGACTACTGTCAAAATTTGAGCAAGCTCCGTCATTTACGTTTCGTTTAAAAGCTGTTCAAAACATACAACCTCGTGGATTTTTTTAAAAATGGGAAAAAAGTGAATTTCGAGTGCTCATTAAACATTACTTTTTGCGAAAAAACGTCAATCAAACCAAGGAAAATCTTCATTAATACTATGGGGACTCTGCACCATCGATTTCAAAAGTAAAAAAGTGGTGTACTGACTTTCGTTGTGTTCGCACAAGTACAAATGACGCTGAACCTTCTGGACGGTCAATTGAGGTCAATACGCCCGAAAATGTCGAAAAAATCCGCGATATGGTGTTGGCCGATCGAAGAGTAAATGTGCGTGAGATTATTGATGCCATAGGCATTTCATATGGCAGTGTGGTTTTGATTTTAAATGATCAGTTGGATTTAAGAAAGCTGTCTGCAAGATGGGTGCCGCGTTTGCTCTCAATTGACAATAATGCACGGGTGCACACGTGTGTAGTCTTAATGGCAAAATTCCATAGATTGGGCTACGAATTGGTACCTCATCCGCCATATTCTCCGGATTTAGCCTCCAGTGACTATTTCTTATTTCCAAACCTAAAGAAATGGCTCTATTGAAAGAGATTTAGCTCCAATGATGAAATTATTCATCAAACAAAAGCCTATTTTATGGACCTCGAAAAATCCTTTTTTGTTTGGAAGCGATACAAAATTGAATAAACGTTGGACTAAGTGCTAAATGGAGATTATGTTGAAAAAAAAATTTTTTTTCCAAAAAAAAACTGTGTTTCATTCAAAAAATCACATATTAGCAATAAGTAATTCAGAGTATTTTGAATTAATGCCTGATATAGAAGTAATTCTGTTTCCTGACCAAACTTATTTTTGAATTCATATAACAAACCAACTACTAATGATATTTTTGATTTCAAGATCTGAACATGCAAATTTCATGACAAATTACATTGTAAGTGCAATGATGGTAAAAGCATTATTCACATAATGATGCTAAAATCAATTTTTAATTTAAAAAGTTTGGTCTTTTTGCGTTAATTACTAACTTATTCAGTATCTTATACTCAAAAATTAAAGAAGCAGCTCTCTGCATAAATGGTTGCAAATCTTATTAATATGTTTTCCCATAGACAAATTTTCATCGTGTTTTAAATACTTTTAATCATAATTTGAGTTTCAAAACTAAAAATATTTTTTATTTTAGAAGAAAGACAAAATCGCAATAAGCCCAAATGCTTCCAATTTTCCATTCTGTCCATTATATATTTAATAAAATCCTTGGTCTACCCATAAAAAAAATTTTAAAAATATCTTAACCTCTTGGGAACAGGCAGCACTTTAAGGTATGAACTTTATTTCAAAACATTTCCCCCACAAAGCCATAAAATTCACCAAGAAAAAAAAAATACTTCTGTGGTCTGGTCGAAAAATTCCCAGCCATTAAAATTCAGTCGTTAAAAGATTAAGTAACCTATAATGGAGATTTCAGAGATCTTAATTATTTTTAATAATGTAAATAATAGTTTTCTTACTATTTTCTCTATAATATACAACTGTAAACAATAAAGAAAACAAACCATTCAATTATGATAATCTCTTATTTCTTCTACTAATTTATGAACACGAGGAACAAATAAATTTCTTTTAAAAGAGTTGTACATATGATTTTAAATTAATATCAATATTTCTTTTTATAGAACAATAACCAAACAACAAATATTAAATTGTAATATTGTTTATGAGCTGAAAAATGTTTTCTCTTGTTATCATCAACCGGTATTCAAGGAGAAAACTTGAATTAAAACTAATATACAAACTAATAAAATTGTAAATTTGTGATGCATTTAAGCTGGCAATAGTGTTGATGCTTTAAAACACCACAACCATTTCTAACAATATACTGAAGTTTTTTTATGAATAGAGTTGAAAAAGACTTGTCGTATGTTGGGAATGATATTATCAGAATTGCATTCGGTATTCATAGAGAATTGTGGCAGCATCAAAGAGCAGCAGGCAATAAACAATAGAATTAATAACTATTGATATGAAGTTTTAACTGTTCACATGTTTGTCGGTTGGTTTAGATATTTGGTTGCATGGTTCATTAGTTGGTTGTTTTGTTGGTTGACACATTGATTATATTCTTAGGTACCACTTTGTTTACAGAAGTCAGGAATGTTGAGTTGAATTAACTTGTTGTTGATTTTTATCGTCTTTGAGGAGTGGTAAATAAATTATTCGGAATATGGTATCTTAATACAAAGTATGAAAAATTATTATTTTTGTTTAATATCAGACTTTCCCCATATGAAACAAATAAAAATTATTATGCAAAATAACTAATTTACTTTTCACATCTTGACTAGCGTGTCTTGTAAAAGTCTTCACCATCAAGATATAACTTTTTTCTTTTAATTGAACTTTAACTGGCATTAAAACTGTAGGTTTTCAAATATTAGGATGGCACTTAGTACCCAATGAAAGTCTATAAGTGCAAGAGCCCTTTGTTTGAACCACATCATAAGCTTAGTTCTGTGTGCCTCCAGTTTAAAGTTTTGTTTTGGAAAAGAAAGCCAATCAACGATCTCTGTGATTGATTCAATTTAAAAACGATCAATATTAAAACGTTCAAATAAGCATTTTTTAATTGATTTAATCATAGAATCAATTTGAGTTAGCTTTGTTAATCAACAAATCAACAAAACTTTGAATGGCTGGACTCTTATCGATTTTTTTTTTTTGGGTGTGTGGCTAATTTTATTTTAAACACTATAATTTTAATCTCAATATGATGTTAGATTTGCTGCTTAATAATTTTCCAAATGGAATGTAAAATATGTTCGCTACAAATAAATGTCTTTCTAATATTTATATTATTATTCTATTTGTCTTTAAATACATTAATAAAATCATCTTTCTTTAAACTTCCGGCTTCTTATTTCCATGGATTCACAATTCACAAAAGAAAACAAACAAGAGATGTTTTTGATATAACAAAAGAAGAAAACATTTTTTATACTTCGCATACAAATCTTACAATTTACAAGAATGTAATCAAAGTACAAATGTATGTATCATATGCTTCATGCCAACATTTCTAATATAAAAAGTCAAATACAATAAAAGTATGCATCATTTTACAGCACGCGATCTTAACAATTACATACATTTCTAGATTATTGTTACAGCTTACTATCATGGATACATAATAGGAGTAGTAAAGTGTGTTAAAAAATAAGACGAAAAATAAAAAGCAGAATTGATATGATTCTGAAAGATCTTAGCTTGGCTCACCTACTAAATTAACGAGTATGTTCGAGGCTTAGGAGAATTTTTATGATATCTATTTTATGAAACGTTCAAATTAAACTGCTTTCAAATTCATTACAAATTTTAAATCAGTATGAATGTTATATATAACAAAGATGAAAAATATTAACGGATTTAGTTAAATCTTTATTTATGGTCATACTGCATTTTGTTTAATTGTAGGATTTATTTTGAAAGTGCACTTAAAATATATTTACAGTTACTGACCCTTTTTAAAAAATCAATTACATATCAATGGCTTAATATGAAAATGCCCTAACTCGATTTTTGGTTACTTGATAGGAGAAGGAAAAGACTTAATAAAATCCGTAAAATTTTAGATAAAAAAAATTTTTTATGCAATTTCCAAAAATGTGTTGCCTCTTTTTATCAAAAATTGCATTAAAACTTTTTTTGTATCTAAAATTTTACGTATTTTATTTAGTTTTTTCCTTCTCCTGTCATGTAACAAAGAATCGAGTTAGGGCCTTTTTATATTAAGCCATCGATATAAATACTGATTTTTCGCTACGTCTTATATTTTTAATTAGAATGATTTGCTAAAATAAATGGTTTTTATTTTTAAAAGTTGAATGTCTGATAGTTAAATTAAGAAAAGAAAAGTTTTTTACGGACTTAGTATTTAATTTACTGACAGTTAAAAAAAATAAAGTAGATTTTATTTGTTTCTAAGGATGGTTAGTTGATAACAGTTAAAATAAATGAAAAATCATTATAGTTCACGGATGTTGCAAGTTAATTTATTAACATTAAAAAAAAGTCCGTTTGATTTTAATGCAAAATTAGAAGACCGGTTTTAAAGTATTTTTTCACTAATTTCAAATTACATTTTCAATTAATTTAAACTACAAACTATTTTGAGTGTGTTAACATTTCCCTTATCTTTAAAACGAGATATATGAAGATTGCATTTCTGTTTTTTTAAATGTTTATGGCAGCTTTTGTGCATTTTTGTGTACAGTTCCAATCAGGGGACATCAAATGTATTTAAATGTATATGTTACAAAAATTGCTGTTTTTAAGTAGTGAGTGAATTTTGTGCTATTCTAATAGCAGAGTTGTTAAAATTTAATTAAAAAAGAAATATACAACATTAGTTGATAGTTTTGTTGTGATATGCTTAATTTTGCTTACAAAAATAAACCCTAACAGAAAAAACGACTCTCTTTTTAATACGACAATACAATACCCAGAAAAAATGTATTGGTTTTTGAAATCAGGATAAAGCAAATGCGCTTAATTAAGCTGTGATCAAAAACAGATCTGGCAGTAACTAAGATCAGTTGGAGCGGTTGGTGGCGATCAAACTCACTTGGATATCGATCCAGATGATTTAAATGAATATTCAAGAATGCCACCAATATCAGCATAAACGATTTCTTTTGATCATTACCTGTGAAGTAATCGTAATGGTTTTGGGTTTAGAAACATTAGTGATCACGATGTATTTAATACTATGTTTATGTTTAAAGTTTTCAAAAGCAATTTTTTATGAAATAGTTGCCCATTTGACATAAGTAATTCGCGTTTAACAAGATCGGTTTTTCCTAGGGACTGGAAAATTAGTAGAGTGGTACCTATACCTAAAATTAAATGTCCGAGTTCGTTGGCGGACTATCGCCCTTTTCAATTCGATATATAACACATCTACTTTGATGCTTGTTCTTGTAGATTCTATTCGAACGCAATTGGATCGCCGTTTAGTGAGTGTGTTGTTCCTTTTGAGCCATGATTTCTTAGCTAGGAAGTTGGTTTATCAATATTTATTATCTTTTTTAAGCAACCGTTCTCAGTTTGTTAATGTCGGGGCTCAATGTTCGGACTTAAAACATCTTTGTAGGAGTGTTCCGCAGGTATGCATATTGGGACCACTCTCATTATTATTGTACATAAATGACATATTTTATAATTTTTCTATTTTCAAGTGTTACACAGATGACATTCAGTTATTGAGAAGCTTAGAACATAGTATTATTTAAAAGGCAATTAATTTGCATATAATTTTTAATGGTCTAGGGAAAAGCCTTTAGATCTTAATCCCACAAAATGTAAACTGATGATATTTTCACAGAAAATAATTGATTAACGAAAGATTGAGTTGGTAAATATCTACAAATCGCTGGGTTTCAATATTGATAACAGATTAAATTCGGATCATCATATTAACTCGAATGTTTCAAGGGTATCTTGGACTCTACGGATGTTATATAATTTCAGTACTTACTTGCCCTAGGAGTTAAATGACGAATGGGGATTGCCTTTATTTTTATACCCAGCAAAAAATTTTGCAAAAGAAGAGAAAAAGGAGCTGTGATTTTGATTCCGGTGTTATGAAAACTTGGATCGGAACCAATGATTTTTTACATAGGAGTGTCATAGGGTAGAAGTTTTCTTTTATAATCCCTTTTCATTGCATCTAAAGCCCTTCTTATGGTTTAGTAAAAAATGAGATCTTTTGATGTTCCCAAATAAATTTTGAATTATTAATTAAATTTTAACGGGAATTCAGTGATTAGGCCTAAGCGTCAATTTCACAACCTGGAATTTAACTGACAAATTTTTTGTTGTTTCCCATATAAAGTTTGAGTTTGACTGTAGGTTAAATTATACGGGATATTCGATTATTCGAAATTATTCCAATTCTTATCACAATAATTTTTTTACTTTTTGTATAAATAATAACTACGATTTTAAGAATTTAAATCTCGTAAGTTGTAACATAAAGATTGAAACAAATCACTTAAATTAAGATAGAAATATCTATGATTAATGTTTAACTTTGGTTTATTTTAAAATAAGTTACCCGTCATACATTTGAAATCTGTAAAATTTCATTAAAAATCACATTTTTGGAAGTTGTAAATCGAACTTAAAAATACTTTGGAATCAATAAAAAATTAAATCCCTAAGAATCACTTCCATTTATTTTTGCTGGGTATGGATTGAAAATGTATGGCTACACTTAACAGAGTAATAAGGTACATTTTTAATTTAAGAATTCGGGACCATGCATCTGGTCTTAGGATACAATTATTGTGCTATCATTTTGAGGACTTCATCAGAGCCAATACTTAAATTTTATTATTCTTGTTTGTTGTAGATTACCTTTTTTCTTATTATAGTTGTGTCTGAGTAGAAAGTAATTAGTAATTATATAAGAGTAATATTTATATATATGTATACTATTTAAATTAATTTATATATTCTACTGTAATATTTTAAGTTTATCTTAAAAGATTTATTCGAGTTTAACCGATAAAACGCCGATTTCATTGATGTTCTTGATTATGTAATAACATTGTTTAGTCTTTTAATTGTTTTTTTAAGAGTAAGTACGTGTTGCGCTAAGAAAAGGTGAATGTAAATAATAAAATAAATTATTAAATAAAATAAATACATGTATGAATGTAATCCATTACAGATCCAACTACTACGAGACATGAGTATTTCTGGGCACACAAGGGCTCGCGTTTTTCTAAGTTAAAAAGATCACCAAATCTTGCTGGGTCATTTTTAATTTTTTTTTTGACGCTCAATTTTAACTTCATATTTTACAATCAATTGAAACGGAATTTTTCTAGAATTAAACTATTCGCCAGCTGAAGAAAAGCTGTCCAATTTTTGTAAATATTTTTGAAAACACACACGCAGGCTATAAAAATTTATATTTGCTTAATAACTTAGATAAACGTAAATGAAAAATCGATCCTTAACGTCATTTGTTTCTTCATTAATATAAAATTAAAATACAAGATTTTCTATTCTCATTTGATTTATTTAAGAAATATTTAAAGTTATCGTTTTATTCATGTTGTTTTTAGATTAATTACCCTATCTGAATATATTAAAGACATACACGTCATCTGACTAATCCAGGCTTAACTTTATAAAATGTAAAACGTAGACGAAACGCCTCTCCGATTTGGATAAAATTTCAATATGTGATATAAGGGACAGAAAAACTAAGAATGTTTACAAAACACGATCTTTTTATACATTTTTTATGCATTTGAATTTTAAAAGTATTATTGAACATTTATTTCTTCATTTTTTTAATTAAATTATTAAAACAACAAAAAAATGTATATTATTTTACAAAATTTTTGTACGATTAATCGAATAATTATAGAATTTTTGTCCGATTAACAGGTTAAGAAAAAAATCTAAATAAGAGAGAGTTGATTTTCTTCTGTTGCTGCAATACTAAGTGCTTCATAGATTTGCAATAACATAGACCAATTTTTCAATAAATTGAAAAATTCAAAAAGATTTGGATTTTCGTTTTTCAATTTATATTATTGAAAAGAGTGTGGCAATATAAATATTAGTTTTTTGTGTGCTTGTTTTTAAAAATAAATAACCAAAATTCAAAAAAGTATGTCATTTATTGAAAATAAAAAATAATCACTACAAACGTGATTTTTTATAAAAATGTTCTAAATTATATAACTTCATTTGATCTTTTTTCAATATTAATATTTTATTTATTCAGCTAAAGATCTTTTCTTTTTTTATAAAATTCTTATTTTATTTTCAATATTTCGCTAACAATTTGTTAGCATCTTCAGGAAAACAAAATTTTTATATAATTATGAAAAGTTGACAAACATTTTGTCATAAAAAATATTTAACATTTAAACAAATTAAATTTTTTAAAAAATTAAATTAACATTTAAACAAATAGAAGTAGTAATTTTATAAACAACATTAACCTGTTAAAGCTCATAAAAATATTTTCACATTGGTTTAATATTGTTTATGAAATTGAACATAACAAATATTGTTTATAAAATAAAATAACATTATTATTATATTATTATAATTATTTAAACATATCTATACATTTAACCTTCCTAATTTTTTTACTAATTAAATATCTATAGTTCTGAGCTAAATTTTCTGTGTCTGCTTTGTAGTTCATTCTCTGTATTAAAGGTGTATTAATGATTTCTAACATCTCTAACATGTAACGTTTTTTATAATTATTTTCTGTTCTTAATATTGAAACATTTTCAAAGTTAGGATAGTGGTTTAATATAGAACAATGAGATGACAATGCAGTTTTTTCCAAATAAATATTCCTATGTTTCTGGTCTGATTTATGTCCTGAAATTCTTGTCCTTAATTTATTCTTTGTCGTACCTATATATACCTTATTACAATTCTCCTGATCATTTCCCTGACAAAGTATTTTGTAAACTAAATTTGACATATCCCACTTATCAATTCTATCCTTAGTTTTACTAAATAATTTACCTAATGTATTAAAATTACGATAAGCTATTCCATATTTTCCTCTATCAAAGATGTTAGATCCTACCAATCTTTCCGATAATCCAGGAATATATGTCAAAGATTTAAAAATTCGTGGTTCAGTTATGTGTGTTCTATCTTTTGTCATCATATTTTTATATTGACCTATTAATATATAAGATAACTCACTTGGAAAACCATTATCCCTTAATATGTCCCTAATTTTCATAATGTTCTTTCTGTGAAATTCTACATCACTTATTGCCAGTACTCTCTCTATAAAATTCTTAGCTGTGTTCATGATAATGTTCCTACTATGTTTTGAATAATAATTAATTATTTTCCACAAGGAAAATTTTCCATTAAGACCTATTTGCTCCTTTATTAATTCACCTTCTTACGAATTATGTAAATATATTGTAAATATTCTAAAATAAATTACTAAATTTTCTAAATACAATATTAAGAATTCCTTACAATTTAAAGATAGAATTAGAGGAGAACATATAAAGAATGATGAGATTTTAGTTTCATTTGATGTTGTTTCACTATTTCCTAGTATACCAGTTGATTTAGCAATGAGTACTATAGAAGAGAAATGGGACGTTATAATACAACATACAGAGATGGAAAAGTTTTTATTTTTACGTATTTTAAAATTTTGTATAGAAGATAATAGATATTTTCGGTACAATGATAATATATATATACAGAAAATAGGACTTCCAATGGGATCTCCAGCCTCTCCAATTATAGCGGATATAATAATGGAAAAATTGTTAGATGAATCAATAGGAAAATTAAATGTAAAACCAAGAATAATGACGAAGTATGTAGATGACTTATTTTGTATCATTCCAGAATTAGCAGTTAACGATATGCTTACAACATTAAATAGTTTTGATCCCAACATTAAATTTACAATGGAGAGGGAATGTAATTTGATACTCCCATATTTAGATACATTGATAATTAAGAGAGACAACAGGTTAATAATAGATTAGTATCAAAAACCAACTGCATCAGGAAGAATAATTAATTATTATTCAAAACATAGTAGGAACATTATCATGAACACAGCTAAGAATTTTATAGAGAGAGTACTGGCAATAAGTGATGTAGAATTTCACAGAAAGAACATTATGAAAATTAGGGACATATTAAGGGATAATGGTTTTCCAAGTGAGTTATCTTATAGATTAATAGGTCAATATAAAAATATGATGACAAAAGATAGAACACACATAACTGAACCACGAATTTTTAAATCTTTGACATATATTCCTGGACTATCGGAAAGATTGGTAGGATCTAACATCTTTGATAGAGGAAAATATGGAATAGCTTATCGTAATTTTAATACATTAGGTAAATTATTTAGTAAAACTAAGGATAGAATTGATAAGTGGGATATGTCAAATTTAGTTTACAAAATACCTTGTCAGGGAAATGATCAGGAGAATTGTAATAAGGTATATATAGGTACGACAAAGAATAAATTAAGGACAAGAATTTCAGGACATAAATCAGACCAGAAACATAGGAATATTAATTCGGAAAAAACTGCATTGTCATCTCATTGTTCTATATTAAACCACTATTCTTACTTTGAAAATGTTTCAATATTAAGAACAGAAAATAATTATAAAAAACGTTACATGTTAGAGATGTTAGAAATTATTAATACACCTTTAATACAGAGAATGAACTACAAAGCAGACACAGAAAATTTAGCTCAGAATTATAGATATTTAATTAGTAAAAAATTAGGAAGGTTAAATG
This sequence comes from Eustalomyia histrio, assembly GCA_949748255.1. NCBI lineage: Eukaryota > Metazoa > Arthropoda > Insecta > Diptera > Anthomyiidae > Eustalomyia > Eustalomyia histrio. The sequence continues at coordinate 70,704,299 of OX456527.1, read as the reverse complement.
TATAGATATGTTTAAATAATTATAATAATATAATAATAATGTTATTTTATTTTATAAACAATATTTGTTATGTTCAATTTCATAAACAATATTAAACCAATGTGAAAATATTTTTATGAGCTTTAACAGGTTAATGTTGTTTATAAAATTACTACTTCTATTTGTTTAAATGTTAATTTAATTTTTTAAAAAATTTAATTTGTTTAAATGTTAAATATTTTTTATGACAAAATGTTTGTCAACTTTTCATAATTATATAAAAAATTTTGTTTTCCTGAAGATGCTAACAAATTGTTAACGAAATATTGAAAATAAAATCAGAATTTTTATAAAAAAAGAAAAGATCTTTAGCTGAATAAATAAAATATTAATGTTCTAAATTTTGTAAACTTTTTATGGACTGAAAAATATTGATCAATTTGAATTTGACTTATAATTTCCTAATACATAACATTGAAAGCATATGTGCAAGCACCAATAAAATGTAAATCAATTATATTGTCGGTCTGTGCTAGGCTTTAGATTTTTATTGCACGAAGTTAGCACCTTATTTCTAAAATAAAATTCTTTATATTTTAGAACATTCTTTGTTCTGTAGAATATTCTGTTATTTCCAGCAAGGAAACCAAAATTGTGCCCGTAACTTATTTAAAAGATTTTTTAAACTTAATTCAGGTTTTTTTTTATAATTTTCAAATAAAAATGTTTAGCTTTTTTATTGTTTCAATTTTTGGATGAAGTAGATAATTCTATAAAAACAAATAAGTAAGACAAAATATGCGTTACATCATTAAAATCATTTTTAATAGGAAAGAGAAAATGAACATAAAAATTATCTAAAACACTAGGCAATTCGCTATTCTTATATTTGATTTATTTTCAGTCAAGCTTCCCAAAATAATCTCTATTTATAAATATTTTTATTCTTCCATCTATACTGAATATAAAATTGTAGATATTTTCTTTATAATTTATATTATAGATCACTGAAACAAATCGGAGTAAACACAATATATAGCCCTTCTTGATAACTGCCAGCTTTCGACAATTTTTTAGTTCCGATTAAAACATATTAAAAAATTCTACACAGTACGGTGTGTGTGGTTAAATATCATAAATTTTTCCTAAACGTTATTTTTTAACTTATATATTGGACGTTTTTTTAATATTTGTAAAACAAAATTTCAAACCAATATCAATTAAAATTAACAATTGAAAAGAGCGCCCCGGTAGGCTAGTTGGTAGCGTGCTAGCTTATCAGTCCGGGGCTCGTGGGTTCAATTCCCACCAGAGGCTCTGGTCTGTTTTCGCTACAACGAGCCGAAGGACTTTGTTGCTAGTGCTCGGTTAGGGTATTACCATATAATTTGTAATTATATGATTAATAAATAAATAAATAAATAAATAAATAAATAAATAAATAACAATTGAAAATATTAATATTGACTATTATATGTAAAAGTTTTAATATTAATCATTTTTTAACTACATAAATTAGAGAATTAATTGACTCTGGGATGGTAAGTCAACAAAATTTTCAATTGTGTACCTAAAAGTTTTACATATTTTATTTAAAACACAATTCAAAAAACAAAAATGTATCAGTGGAACAAAAAGTATCATAAATAGCTGTTTGTATCAGAAATAGCTCCGTTGAATAGTTCAATGAAAATTTTATGTTCGAAAGTACCGAATTGGTGCCGTCACAAATAAAATAAACAGTGGCTGCAACCTAACAATGCATTCAGCAAAAAATTCAGTTACAATAAATCTGTTTTCTCTGAGGTGGACATTCAAATACAAAATCAATATCGTATGTTGAATTCAAAGTCTTCATTTTGTTCAACACTGTTTGCTTAAACTTGTATCACACATTATCTTTATACCCTACACCACTACGTAGTCAGCGTATTATGAATTTGAGCTAATGTTTAAAACTACCAAAAATATGGGACTGATACTCACCTTATAGTGTAACAATTCGATCACAATTGGACTTAGCTCCCATATAAACCCAGCTTTGCCGATATTTGCTTAAAAGACTTGTTGTTTCGCTTATTTTGTTCCGAATTAAATATATCTATATTTTTTCATCAGGACACTTCCTAGAATTTGGACTGCTTGCTGAAAACTAAATAATGCATGGTGTTGGGTATCAAATAGTCGCCGTGTCTGATTTTTTTTACTATTATAAAATTGCACTACATACGCATAGTATCGTATGTTAGTTGTGTTAAAAAAATCTAATACTCGTGTTTAGAAACAATTAGCGTTGATTTATAAAGTTATGCTTAAGTTGTTAAGTTAATAAGTTGTAGTTTTGTTAAGAAATATAAATAATAAAAAAACCAAGCCAAGAGCAAAATGGTAAATTTTGTAATATTTTTTTTGTCTTAGAATAACAATAAAGCGACGAATAATAACATTGAATATAAATTATTTTTTATTCTTTATCTGAAAACAAAATTTAAATTAAATTTCCTAAAATTACAAATTGTACATTACTAACAAAAAATAGTTTTACTATTAAAAAATCCATTACTAGCCGTGACTTAATCAAAATTGATTTTGCTATTGTTTTTAAGGTATGACGACTACTCACTCGTATTACTTTCAGAGTTTCCAAAGAATTCAATCACCATAATTTTTGTATTTAAACTCAAATTTAAGGAAAAACATTTTAAATAGACGTAAATGTCGAATTAGACGGAAATGTTGCCGCATTCGACGGAAATTCTGTAAATTTAGGACGATGAACTACTATGTTCTTGATTTAAAAACATAACGTAACAATTTAAAGGGACATCCCAAACGATAACATCTTATACAGAGGGGATCGTAAATCGGACTTGAACACACTCAGAATATTATGTAGTTAACTGTTTGTAGTTTAATAAAAAAGTTTTCCGTTTCATTTAAAAATAAAGGAACATACATTTATTTTTCAAAGAAATATCTATATTAACATTTATTCGAAATAATTTACTATCATTTACCGATTTTTTTCAGTTTCATTTATTTTTTTCATTTGTTTGAAATTTAATAAAAATTTACCCACAAAACGGAAACTTGTGGTTTATTTGTGTCCGTAACAGTTATTACAAATTTAAATTTTGTTTGCTGTCTGTTTCAAAAAAAAATATTCAAAAAATTTCAATTTGTTTTTTTATTTAAATTGGTTGTATATATACAAAAATGTTCAATACAAATTACAAGAACTTCATAAACACACATACATATACAAATACATTCACACAAAAAGTGTTTATAGCTTCATATGCATACATACATTTTGTATTGTACGAGCATATTAAAAAAAAAACAAAAAATACAAAAACGGAATTAATTTCAAATAAATGAAAAAAACATTTATTTTTTAAGGATTGGTAGGTAAAATTTTGACATTTAATTTAACTGATAATATCATTTGTTTCTTACGGATGTGTCAGTTGATTAATCAACATTTAAAAATAAATAACAAATGGAATTTAATTTAAATGAAAATTAAGTAGACCGGTTTTTAAATGAAATATCATTTCTTTTAAATGATATTTTCAGTTATTTTAACTTACAAACTTTTTTAAGTGCAGTATTTGCATTTTTATGGAATTTGTAATAAATAAATCTTTTAAAATACATTATTACAAGTTGAGGTCCAAATTCAATTATAATTATAAAATAAATGAAGAGGCATTATTTCTTAAGAATTTTTAAACTCAATCCAAGATGATCTGTCCTATATAAAATTGAAAAGAACAAAAAAAAATATAGATTTGGTAGCAAAAACCGCCAATAGCATAAAATACGGAAGTAATCGATCGATATAGAATCGTGGGCATTTAAAGTTTTTTGTTCGTTTAAAGTTTTTTTGTTGCTGTTTTACTACATTTTTTTGTTGCAACAGTTGCAATAACTATAACAATATTAACGACAAGAGAATTGCAGTAAAACACTTTACTCTTCGTATTTACAATCAACAATCGAAAAAATCAGACATTTGAAAAAATTAAATATTATAATTGGTGGGACTTGAATGAATTTAAAACAAAATTTTATTTTATTTAAAAAAAATAAAATACTTAAAAACATTGTTTAATAATCTAATCTGAAATTAGAACATCTTATTTTATTAAGAATAAGATTACCCAAAATTATTTAATTTTTTCAAATGTCTGATTTTTTTCGATTGTTGATTGTAAATACGAAGAGTAAAGTGTTTTACTGCAATTCTCTTGTCGTTAATATTGTTATAGTTATTGCAACTGTTGCAACAAAAAAATGTAGTAAAACAGCAACAAAAAAACTTTAAACGAACAAAAAAACTTTAAATGCTCACGATTCTATATCGATCGATTACTTCCGTATTTTATGCTATTGGCGGTTTTTGCTACCAAATCTATTTTTTTTTTTTTTTTTTTTGTTCTTTTCAATTTTATATAGGACAGATCATCTTGGATTGAGTTTAAAAATTCTTAAGAAATAATGCCTCTTCATTTATTTGGATAAAATATGGCAATTGTTTATAAAATGTATTATGTTTACCCTACACTAGAAATAAGAGGAACTTGGAAATTCATTAATTGCTTTTTAAAAAAATTATATTTCACTCACAATATTTTTAAGTTAAACACAATCAAAAATACATACTAAATTAGCTGAAAATACAATTAAAATGAGAATTACTGATTTCACATTATATTCAACCCATTTTGTTTATATTTTCAATCATTGATTAATAATCGACAAGAGTATTAAAAACAATCGAAAGTCGTTTGTACCCAATATAACATATAGCAATCAAACTGCAATACAACTTGAGAATAAGCTTATATAAATAGTGTGTTTTAAGCTTTTCTTAATTTCGTTTGTTATAATGTTTATAAAATGAGAATTCACAAGCAGTATTTAACAATGCTTGAGAAAAGATTATTATACATAACTTTTTCTAAAGTGTGCTTATAAACAACATACACATATTGAACAACGCAATATGACGATTGAAATAGAAATATTTTTCAATACATTCTTGTTGTCTTTGTTCTACGTTTATAATGCATACAACAAGTGCCATTACTATTTTTTTTTTAATTCGCAAACGTGTTTTGCGTGCACATTGGTTGTAAATTTTATAAACGTGCAATGCATATTAAATTTAATTATTTTTATAATAATTTTTATTTAGCCTTTTTCAATATATTCTCAAGCCTTTTTCAAGCTTAAGGCTTATAATAATATTTTTCTCAAGCCATTTGGTATGTTGGGTAGTTTGTTTTTTAAATTTAAATTTTTTTTGTATGTGTAATTGCAAAACACAACACACACATGGGTTCATATTTCTATTGTCTATGCTTGTATGTACTCTGTAGGAAGCCTGGGGTCAAGTGTCTACAAGTCAACACTTTCTTCCACTATTTTGGGTGACTTTTGGTTACTTTTTACATTCCTTTTTTGCAGCTGCAAAGCTGTACTTGTTCTTGATTTTTTTATTGGTTTGTTTTGTTGAAAATACACCTGCAAAGCTGCATGCAAAATAAAAGTTTTTAATAAAAATATAAATACTAATTTAAAAGTTAAATATACAAATTTGAACAAAATATATAATGAGCAAAAAAAAATTACAAAAAACTTGTGAATAAAAACAATTGATTTTGTATAAAAATAAAAATAACAAGAAAGAGGCAATAATTTTTAGTGAAAATTGCAACTCTAGAGATTTTGTGGAGCCTGGTCAAGATTTTACGGAGCCTGTAGATGATTTTGTGCAGTCTTTTGAAGATTTGTCTACTCCAAAATTAAATTTGCACAAATTTTTTTTTAATGAAATTTATAAAAAAAAATTATTAATAAAATACCTAATTTACCGATATAAATGCACCTGTTTAAACTTATTTTGCTTCATAGTACGGAAATCAAGTAAAAAGTTCCAAAAGTGCAGACTAAAATTACTAAAATGTACTAGTGAATCTCTGGTTCCAATGTCAACACCTAGTCAATAGTTGTGTAGATTCGCATTGACACGCACATGTTAAATGTCTACAGCAGAAAGCGTTGGCTGGGGCATAATTAGTCAGTTGTACTGGTGACAATGTCAATAGTGAATTAGTACAGTTTCACTATCGACATTTCCTATAGAGTATATTTGAAAAATATATTGTAATTTGTATTGAAATAATTTTGTATTTAAACAAGCTTATAAAAGAAAACTTTTAAATAACTTTTAATAATTACAACAGTTTTCTTTTCTTTTTGATAATTTTTTATTACTACATTATTCTTTTCCTCGTTTCAATTTGGGATAGCAAAATGTTATCTACTTTATTTATACAGTATCAAATAAATAGTTATTAGGGTTTTAATTTATAAATTTTAAGGTAACCTTAAGTGAGTGGAATATTGTAATTTATTAATTGGCTTCTAGGCTTTGAAATTACAAAATGTTGAATAAAAAAAAAACGAAAAGGAATTATTAAAATTTTTATTTTTAGAAACCAAAAACAGAAAATTTTACATTTAACATAAAATATTAACTTCTACTGAAAGTCCTTATATTTAAAAGTATTATCACATTTTTGATTATTGGAAATACAATAAATTTTTCTTATTTGTATTTTCAAACTAAAAATATATTAATAATAACAAAATTATACTAAACAACAATTTTCAAAAAGTAAACGGAATTTTTTAAGTAATTATAAAATATTTACTTATAATCCAGTTTTAGTAAAAATAAATGGTTTAAAGATCTGTTACGATAAATACAGTTTATTTCGTTAGTTTTTCTTTTTTTTAATAAATATAATAACAGGTGTACCATAGTTTTCCAAGAAAAACAACTGTAATTACTGTTATAACAACAACTACTGATCACAAACAAACTGTCAAACTTTTTTGAGTGTTTTCCCTATCAAATAGAACTTTTTATTTGCAAAAATTTCAAACGTTTTAAAAATGCTACATTAAAATTTTAAATTCTAAAGTAAAAGTTTCTATTGAAAAACTAAAATTAAATTAGTGGTCCATGAAGACTAGACCAATCCATAAAAAAAAAGCCCTAAAAGAGACTTGCTAATTTAGCTCGGATTTTGACGGATGACACCTTGCTTTAGCTCTGCTTCAAGGGCGATCATAGAAATTATGCTAATAGGCTAAATATGTTTGCATTCGCATCCGTAACAACTTGACTGAATATATCTACATTGATTTGATGTAGAGTAACATTTGATCAAGTTTTGTTTTTATCAACTTCTTATACCTGGTTATACAAAGTTACTACGAGTACTTGTAAAATTCATCAAAATCTCAACTTAAGTTAGCTTATCATTTTAAGAGGAAAACTTTGGCGTAGAGTTTATAACTGCCTTTTATGTACTGATTGACTGGGATGTTATGTTTTTGTTCCTGTTGTTGTCGTTGGCGCATGGTGCGATGATTCGTATAGCTCTTTAACATTTTAAATGTAAATTGCCAATACCAATGAATTACCGATACAACAATCAAAATCAAAACAATATAAGTCTGTCCTAACTGCCCGTCTCACTGTCTGTAACATACTATAAAAAATCAAAGCCGTATTATGTGATCATAATGGTGAAGATCGGGAGGGTAATGTACATATACATACGAAATTTTGTTATTGACTTTAATCATGATCGTTCTTGGCAATAGGTGTATAAGGTGTTTTTCTGTATAGCATTGTTTACTGTTTTAACAGCGATAAAAATACTAAGTCCATCAATTTCATTTCTTTCACTGCTCTTTAAGTTTTTAATACTACCCAGCAAAACCACACATTACCAAATAATGTATAACAGTTGGGATTCATGTATTACTTTACTCCTTATTTCACTGATGAAATTAACAGATGAAAATCCATTACCTTGGAAGTGATAAAGTAAGTGGTTTCGTATATGAATACAAGGAAAAAGTACTGTATCTAAAAATTGATTTTCAAAAACAAAATTTGTTAAAAAAACTATATTTCAAATATTTTTTCATTAAATATAAAGACGTCATCACGCATATAATAAAACGTAAACGAATTGTTGCAGTTCGTATTTTTATCCGTGATGTCGCAACATATATACACTATTGGACAAAATAAGGTATAAGACCGTAAACAAGTGTTATTTTAATTAAAACTTAAACTGTTAAAATTTAATTCAATTCATTTGAAAATACTAAACAGGATTAATAAATAATCACAGAGATCCACAGATAAAAAATTTAGTATTTGTAAAAACTTTTTCTAGTATAAATATTCTTAGATTCTAAGAACTTTTTCTTAAGAAAAGTTCTGAGACTTAAAAAATCTTAAAAATGTCCTTAGAATCCAAGAATTTTTCTATTAGAAAAACTCCACAGAATGTATATTTTTTTGTTAAAAAGTCTTTAGAATTTAAAAATTTTTTTCAAGTATTTTTCTTTAAAAAAACATTTCTTAACGAAATATTCTTTAATTTTAATAACTTTCATAGTTTCGAATCATATTATAACTGTGGGGATCATATTATGGTAAAATTATGGTTATTTTATTGTCATAATATGATAACTATATTATAGTATTACTATGGTTGTCCCAATCATAATCCCAAATATATGTGATGCTCTTCAAATATAATTGCCCCAACCATGTTTTTTAATTGGATATCTAACTAATATATATATGAAAAAAGGTAAATAAATTTCCTTCTGAATGGCATAGCAATATTTTTCTCTGTGTCGCAAGATTTAAAACTATCGGGTCTTAGACTTAGCAATAAGTTCGTATTATTCTACCATAAAATATAATAATTTTATGACAATTTTTTTACTTTTCTTCGATCTTCTTGATTTGTGTAATATTTCTCATCGAGCTAAAGATCTTTTATTTATAAAAAATTAATTATAAATATTTATTTATCCCAATATTTCGTCACCACATTGAGAGAAATATTATAATAATTTTATTTTAATGACTTACATTTTTTTTAAACTTAACGTTATTTTATATCTGATAAATATTTTCCTATTCTGTAGACGAATTTCTATCACTTTTGGGAGTTTTTATCTTAAATATCACTTCCACTAGAAAAAAGAATCGAAATATTAAAACTAATAATACACTTTTCATTTTACATTTTTTATAATTTTCTAAATTTCAAAAGTCTCAGAATTAATCCATGATATAAAACTGTATTAAATTACAATAAAATATCGCAATTTTATTTTACAACCCGGTTTACTTTTAATTTTACATTTGTTATAATTTTTTTTTTTGTAAATTTTGAATGTCTAAGAATTAATCCATTATATTAGTTTTCGTTTTATCATTAACATATCCAATAATACTGACGATTTAGTCATTATATGCAAAATTGTGAAATTATAATGCTTAATTCAATTGTCGATAGTTGTGAGTCCTATGACTTACATTTTTTTTAACTTAACGTTATTTTAAATCTGATAAATATAAATGTAGACGAATTTCTATCACTTTTGGGAGTTTCTATCTTAAATATCACGTTCACTAGAAAAAAGAATCGAAATATTAAAACTAATAATACACTTTTAATCTGTGGGCTTCTATAATTAATAAATGGTGCCATTTACGTGTCTTCAGATAAATTTGATAAATTTTGAACGATTTGCTACGATTTTCACTTTTTTACAGTTTTATATATTCAATCATTACTTAACGTTTATAGAATATGTAATGAATGATCGGTAACTTATTACTTTATGTTTTAAAATAATGCGAAAAGCAACGAGTACCTTATCAAAGTTTTGCTGGGAACTTAAAACTAAACGTGATTTTTATCGAGTGTTAAAGTTACATGAATCCATGTTATCATCGTGATGATTATGTGTTTTTGCTGATATATCCAAGGGGTGTTTGGTGAATATTAAACCCAATACTTAAGACGAAACAGAAAAGAGCTTAAGCTATTTTTTAACTTACCGTAATTATCAAACGATCTACGTATCTGTATTAAGTAAACCATCCATCTTTTTATTTCTTCTGTTTTGTTAATACACTCTTTAGAAATTGATCTTGTATCGATAGAATTGGTAATGAATTTCAAGTTCTTCTAAAGGAAAAGAAAAATTTAAAACCAAGCATTATAATGCTTTGTAATCTTGGATCTTTTCAATATATATATTCTAAAGAAAAATACTTAATGCAAGTTGTTTTGTTTCTTTTGTTTATGAAATGAAAGCTGACTGCATCTCTATCGGTATTCGGTATTGTGTTCCAAATATATTCATGAGATTGTTGCAATACGAAAAACAAAAACTACTTTTAGTTTTTTAAGGTATTTTGTCATTTTCAATTTTATTTTCTTTATTTTACCGTTATTTCTCATACATAAATCAGTTATTATCACTTTCTGTTAAGAGAATTTGATTTCCTTTTATTCATTTCTGTTTATATACAATATTTTATGATAAATTTCATTGTTTCTTTAAATATTACATAAATTTATTGATTTACATGTGGCCTATTATTGTTATCTTATAATAAAGCCCTTTTATACTTTCACTACAAATTAGTTATAGATCATTTTAATAAAAATCACTTCCTAAAGTGAGTACACTTATAAAAAACAATAGTTGAAAACTCTGCTGGGAGTACAGAAAATAGTACCAAACATATATTTTCGCCTGAAAAATTTGCGCAGATTAACACTTTGCAGATTAACCCTTTGAGACTAAAAAGAAATTCATAATTTATTGCCTTTAAACAAAAATATTTCAAAAACTAATTAAGTCTCGGAAAATATAATTTATATCTGCGAAAGATTTTGATAAAAATCTAACAATGATAAATTTATGCAAATTAAACAAGTAGTTTGGAAAATATTTGCATTTTTCTGAAGAAATATCAAGCTCAAAATTGTGAGTGTGGGTCTCAAAGGGTTAAATCATATATATTAGCTTTAATTGACATAATCAAGATAATATAATTTCGGAATTCATCAGATACGTGGCTTTTGATTTATATATTAATTGTTATTTCTTTATATAGAAAAAAATTTAAAAATAATTTTTATTTTAATTAAAAAAAAATAAAAGTCATGTTTTCCAATGCTTTTGTTTGAATTTTAAATATACATATATAACACAGGACCAATAAACAGAAACTAAAAAATATTTAAACCAAAAATATTTAAGGAATAAGTAATATTTTAAATAAAAGTTTTAACTGGTACGTCCCTGGTTAAATTAACCAATAAATTGCTATTTACACTCAAAAAAAAATGAACTAAATGAAAACGGCGCCAAAGACACTTTTTACCAATATTTGATAAAATTTTTCTTGAAATTAAGAAACAAATTTTACTTAAAATTTGTTAAAAATTTCTTAATTATAGAAAAATTTTACTACTGACAAGTAAATTTTTATAAGAAAACAGTAAAATTTCCTCCTAATTAGTTCATACATCTAAAATTGTACTGTTAGTTAGGAAATGTTTTCTGTTTTTAAAAATTTTATGCTCTTAAGTTTATTAGATAATTTTTTTTACTAAAAACTAGGACTTAACTTTTTTAACTAAACTTAATTTTATTACATTTGAGTATGCAATTTTCATAAAACTAAGATGTTTTTTCTAAAAATTAATAAATTTTTTTTATTGACTTGTTTTTTTCCTAAAATCAAGAAATATTACTTAAGAAAAATATGAACTATTTCTGAGTATATAAACTATTTCGTTTTTCCTCAAACTTAGGAATTTTTATTCTTTTTAAGAAAATTTTTCTAAGTTTTAATAAAAGTTTACTTAAATTTAGGACAATTTATATACTATTTTGAAGGAAATTTTTGATTACATGTCCTTTTTTGAGTTTTCTTTAAGCTAAATTAGTTAAACATATTTTCTTATGTAACTAAAAGTTGTTGCTAAAATTCCTATTAAAATCTGTGTTTCAGGGACACTCAGGGTCTGACAAGAAGCAGACCAATTTTATTGTTAGAAGTATAAGTGGTTTATATGGAGTAATTTGTAGCTACGGATTACCGAATTCTTGTCTATCAGTATCTCTTAGTTTTTAAGATAAAGGTTTTTTATGATTCAACAAAAAAATATAGGAAAATAGTAACATTTATATAATATGTGAATAATAGAGGGTACACAAAAATTTCATGATTTAAAATCAATTGTGAATGGAAAATTTTTTAAAATTGAGAAATACATATTAGCATGTAAAATTTAATCAAATGAGGTTGAAATCAACTACTGCGTTTAATTGAAATTACAAATAAAATAAAGTATGGGCCATTTAAAAAATAAAATTTGAATCGGCTATAAAAAAAGTACTGATTATTTTTTCAAATTTTTGGTTTTATTGGAAAGGTTGGACTTTGTCATTTAAGAATGGAACACAATATCATTCATATGACTACCACGAGTGGCTCGGCAGTACCTCATCTGATCAACCTAATTTTTGGTACATTTTCGATTGTTTCGGCTCGAATCTCTTCAATGGCAACTTCGATTTTATGTTTCAACGCTTCAATTGCCTCTGGTTGGTTTGCGTAACATTTATCCTTAATAGTTTCTACAGAAATAATCCAAAGGGCTCAAATCACAGCTCCGAGGCGGCCAATTGACATCACAATTTCGGCTGATTATTCGATTTTAAAAGTGCGTAAACTATCGATGTTTGCGTTGGCTGTGTGACATGTAGCCCCGTCCTGTTAAAACCAAATGTCGTCCATGTCATTCTCTTGAATTCACGGTAACGGCGGCTCCTTGCTCATTTTCGAGAAAAATGGACCAATGATGCCGCCAGCCCAAAATCCACACCTAACAACGCGTGTGGGCTATCTAAACCCCATATGCGGAAATTTTGTTTATTGACATAGCAACCGAGATGAAAATGAGCTTCATCTGAAAACACGATTTTTCGGTAAATTCTTCATCTCCTGCCAAACAATCTTCAGCTCATTGGGCGAAGCGAAAACACATCGGATGGTCATGCAAAATTCTTCTCAAAGAAGTGCGAGAAATGTTCAGTTCCTGACAACGATGACGAGTTGATGTTGAAGGCAGAAAATTTTCCACGTAAATTTCTTACAGTTTGTGTTAAAGACTCTCTACTTTGGAACTAAGTTTTTAATATTTCCCAATTATGTCCGAGCGTAAGCGTCCCATTTTGCAAATGGCAAACATATACCTGGAAATAAAAATTAATTTTATTCTACCTTTCAAAGTCAAAGTAATCGGTAGTTCAAATTTTAAATTTTAGATCGCTCAACTACAGGTTCAGTTTTAACCATAACAGGACATTCAGTTATTGCATCTAAGTCAACAATTTGGTGTATATGATATTGCTTAGGATGAGTAAAAACACTGATGTTGTAAAAAAAAGAAGTATCTAATGACTTCAAAAAAAATTTAAAATATTCTTTGAAGCAAGTGCTTAGTTCCCGTTATCCGAAAGAAAATTTAAATAGAATTTTAGAGATTTTACTAAAAAAAAAGTATACTCAAAATTTTATGTACTTTACTATTTGTAGTTCAATACAAAAGTTTTCAGTTCCATTTAAAAATAAAGGAACATACATTTATTTTTTAAATAAATATCTACATTAACTTTTTTATAAATTTTTTCGAAATGATTTACTATCATTAACCGATTTTTTTCAGTTTCATTTATTTTTTTCATTTGTTTTAAATTTAATAAAATTTACCCACAAAACGGAAATTTGTGGTTTATTTTCAGTTATTAAAAATTTAAATTTTGCTTGCTGTCTGTTTCACAAAAACTATTTAAAATATTTCGATTTGTTTTTTTATTTAAATTGGTTGTATATATACAAAATTATTTCAATTCAAATTACAAAAACTTCATAAACACACATACATACAAGCACATTCACACAAAAAGTGTAGCTATGCACACATACATTTTGTTGAATGGAAACAATTTTAAATAAATAATAAAATCATTTAGTTTTTAAGGAATTGGTAGGTAAAATTCTGCCATTTATTTTAACTGATTATATCATTTGTTTCTTAGGAATGTGTCAGTTGTTTAATCAGCATTTAAAAATAAGTAACAAAAGGTATTTAATTTAAATGAAAATTAAGTAGACCGGTTTTTAAATGAAATATAATTTCTTTTAAATGACATTTTCTGTTATTTTAACTTACAAGTTATTTTAAGTGTAGCTATAAATTTGTCAGCGCTTACATTTTATAAATACACTTGTAGTTTGACTTCTGTTTAAAAAGTTCATCTTAACTCAATGCAAACCACTCTAAATGCATAATGGTTTTTATAAATCTTTAAAAATTAATTATACAGGGTGATCCAATTACATGTATCTTTTTAAACCATAAATAGATTCGAAATATTAACAATCAGTCCGCAACATATCTCCGCGGTTTAAAATGAGTCGATTTACGCTTGAACAACGTTAGGAAATATTGCAATCTTATTTTCAATGTACAGCACTTAATCAAACTGTTCTTGCAGTTTACTTAGCATAATCACGAATGTTATAGCGTTAATTTGTTTATTGCACTGCACGAAAGCACTTTGATGATTATTTTAAATCTTGAAATAAGGATTATATAAACACCTGATATTTCAAATGCCTTATCGAAATCTGAAAAGAATCTTCTCGCTGTCTTCCTATTATTCGTATTGTATGATCATTGTTTTGGTAAAGCTATTATCCAACCACATTTGAGATATTCATCTTAAACATGTTTTTTAAATTTCTTAACTTCTTGTTGGCGTCGATGTTTCTTATTGATCCTGTAGAACCGAAATTCAAATCATAACTAATATCAGTATGTGTTCCATAAATCGAATTCTTGTATGTAACGGTGATAATTCAAAATCATATCTAATGATTTTGCCGGGACTGTTCAATTGGCTTGATGTTGTTAAGCATAAAATGAAGCTTGATGAAGCTTTTGTGTCAAAGTCTTTGCCTCACAGTGCGCTCCTAGGTAGAAAAAAAGGGCTTTAAACTTACAAATCCTGTTATTTATATGGTATAAAATAACTAGAATAAATTTATCACACTGTTGCATACATACAGGGCTAATAGTTTGGGGAGTAATTTCATTAAAATTAAAAAAAGGTGCAGGCGGGTACAAAATAATATACAGAGTTAAAGAGGACACTTTCGCCTTTCTCTAGGTGGCTTAGTTTTCTTCATTCTTTTTAATCTCTACAAGTTCTATTCCTTTAAAATAAAATTTTACAAAAATCTAGAAGCTTAAAATATGTTTTATAACACCCGAAAAATAAATGGTACCGTGGTCGCACATAACACTTTGTAAAGATTAACATAGCAAAAAAGAGCGCTGACTATTATTATAGTTTGCGAGAAATGATAATTTCTTTCTGACCAATAATATAATTTAAAAAATTATAATATAAAAAATCATTTTTTTTTCTGTTATAATATAACACATATGTGTTTAACAGTATACCACACCCACAATTAACAATATTTTGAAGGCATCTGAAATTTACGAAAATTAGATTCGTTAAAGTACCCGAGAAAACCAAATTGATACCCTTATTGCCTTTGATGTGGGCGGTTGCCATATATTTGGAATATATGTAAAATAGGTCTTCGGAAACAGTCGCATAAAAGACTAATTATTATGAATATCAAAAAAAAAAAAAAGTTCAGACAAGTTATATACGTAATTTTTAACTCAACCCAACTACAATTTTCTAACATTAATCAACAACAAAAATACTTAGAAGTCGTCGAAGTGTCTTCATTAAACTCTTACTCGATACCCATTTAGTGTATACTTTATTTGGAGTCTAAAAAGAATGAACCAGGAAAAAAATTGATTCTTTTTTCAACCCTTGAATATAAGATTGTTAAGTTAACAAAACACGTATCCTTAAATCTTTCTTCTCTCCTAAACTAAGTTCATTAAAATCTGGGGGAGACAAAGATATACAAAGTTTTGCATTACTCTGTTTCACTCTGTTATTTTCGACTTTTTTGTTTTTTTTTTCATTAGGAATTATTTATGAGTGTATTCGTTTTATTAGAATTCTTACACTCAAACAACTTTTACAGTTACTAAATGTGAGTTATTTACAATGTAATTAGTGTTGTTATTTTTCCCTGCAATTTAAGTTGTTATTCTATGGAAAAATAAAAGTAGTACCAAATAAAATTTCTTTATTCCATATCCTTCAGGACGCTAATACAATGTGGAGCATAAGTTTCATCAAAGTTTCACACTACTTTCACTATTCCTTGGGTGTAAGTTATTTGTTCTCTAATATTGAAATGTTGGTTCAATATGTACATTTCCACGAAAAAATTACAAATTTTCCAGCAGTTTAAGTTTAGTCGTCAAAATGGTTAAAAATTCTTATGTCCATTAATGAAACTGTGTCAGTAACTTAATTCTTTTTTATGCATTTTAACTTTACAAGCAATAGTTCTACTTTTAACACAAAATCGTAAAAACAAGCTACTCAAGTGAACAAAGTGACAATGGAACCACATACTTGTATATTGGACAAATAAAAACATCTAACAACATTTTTTATTATATTCTTAGAGACCACATAGGATGATAATGATGATGGTGATGATGATACTGTTGCTGATGCTGATGCAAGTATAACAAACAAATTAATGAGAAACTATAAAAAAATTTACATCGACTTGGACAAACATGCTAAATACCAAATATAATTATGGACTAGATTTTTGTACAAAAAAATTAAATTTTCGTTAACAACACAAAAAATAAGATAATAATTATTACAAGTTCAACTTCCTACAATATATAGATGAACAACCATTTTTCGATAATTTTTTTTTTAAATCCTGGAGCAATTGTAACATTTTTAAGGAAAACAAAAAAGGGAAAATTATAATCACACAATAACTACAACAACAGCAACAAGAAAAAATTCAACATGGAGAGCATGTCATCATCAATTGAACCCGTAATACCACGTACCGCCAATTTGCTGGCATGCAAACAATGGTGGCGTGTTTGTTTCTTGTACGGTGATCAACAGAAATATTATCGACAGGTTTATAGTAAGGCCGCTGCACAAAGATTGGCTTTATCAGTAGCAGCAGCCAAGGGAACATCAGCAGCAACAGACTTAACAAGTGAGTTAAGTAATGAAAATGACAATAACAACAATCCCGAGACAGAGTATGATACGGTTGCCATAGATTTTATCGAAACACAATTAGACGAAGATGCTGAAGATGTAGCAGGCGATAACATTACAACAAAGATAACAAACGATATTAATTTAACAACAACTACCAAAGAAGCTCACCAACAACAAACGCCAGTGGCTTTATTTCCCTTAAAATGTGAAACAAAAGCAACAAATGTATGTAGTGGTGAAACAAGTAGTACCTTAAGAAAAAGTAAACGTCTGTTACGTTCTTTAAGAGGACACCGAAAGGGCGGTGGCGATACAAATGATACATGTACTACAACAACTGCGACGAGAACGACAACTACTAACAAGAAGCCCACCAAACACCTAAGAGACACTTTAGAAACTTTAAAAAATTTAAGCCTTAATCATCAGCAAGTCACTCTTAACCAACAGCCACAACAAACTTCACCATTGTCCATTGGCCCTACCCACACGGCGGTGAATGAACCTACTAAACAAAATGCCAAACACACGGTACTTGACGATCCCTTTCTATTTGGCATTGGCATCGATGAAGATCATTTAGGTGATTTAATACGTGGCAAAAAGCCATCGTATACTCCACCCACTGCCATTGAAAATGTATCAAAGTATTTTAATCTTTATACAGAAACAGAGCCGGATGCTGAACCCCACTCGTTAACGTTTGATGAAGATAAACCAGCGTTACCTCCAAAACGTATCTCTATACAGCAGCAATCGTCTACAAAAAATAGTGATTTAAAGCTAAGTGAAAGTGATTTGGAATTTTTAAATTTAAATTTAAGAAATCGTAGTTTACCGCGAAGTTTACAATCCTTTTCGAATCCTCATGATATTAGTTTTACATTTAAAGAAATTGATGAGGAAAGTGCTAATGGAAGAGAGTATTGTTCCTTGAATAACGCTCAGACGAAACTGGAGAATGATTTAGAGTAAGTATTTCTTCTTTTAATCAAAATATCAATTTGACAATGAACTTGCATATGTTTTTAAATATTTTATGGCTCAATAATGCAGAATAGTTCTTAAAATCTTTTTGCCATTTCATTGTTCTATATTAAATCACTATCCTAACTTTGAAAATGTTTCAATATTAAGAACAGAAAATAATTATAAAAAACGTTATATGTTAGAAATGTTAGAAATCATTAATACACCTTTGACACAGAGAATGAACTTGAAAGCTGACACAGAAAATTTTGCTCAGAATTATAGATATTTAATTAGTAAAAATTAGGAAATATAAATGTATAGATATGTTTTTAATAAGTATAATAATTTAATTTCATAATGTTATTTTATTTTATAAACAACATTTATTATGTTAAATTTCATAAACCAAAGTATTAAACCAATATGAAAATATTTTTTTTTACGAGCTTTAACAGGAAAATGTTGTTTATAAAATTACCACTTCTACATATTTGTTTAAATGTTAATTTAATTTTTTAAGAATTTAATTTATATTTAAATGTTAAATATTAAATATTTTTTTTATTTAAATGTTAAATATTTTTTTTGTTTGTCAACTTTTTCATAATTATTAAAATTTTGTTTTCCTGAAGATGCTAACAAATTGTTAGCGAAATATCGGAAATAAAATAAGAAATTTTATAAAAAAAAGATCTTTGGCTTAAAAAATTGAATATTAATATTAAAATAAGATCGAATAAAGTTATATAATTTTTGTACGAACTTGTATTTTACATACATTCAAGTATAATCATAAAAAGAAATGTTGACATGTGAATAATGGTCCCCGTAAAAATACCGAAAATTATAACTTTTTGAAATTGTTCTTACTACATTCAGATATGATAAAAAATTAATCATAATTAGGTTGTTCTACCTACATACATATATACAGTGTGCAGCAAAAGTTTTGGTACCTTGGTTATAATAAAAAATCTTCCGTAATGTCTAAAAGACATTATATCTATACAATTAATAAAAAAAAATCAAAAGACCATAGTTACTTCATATTTTTGCTCAGCAAATGTCACTGGATTGCTTACCTAATACTTAGAAGGATATGCCGGAAGTCGTATAACTTCAATCAACCATGTTGGCATTGAGGGCTCAAGGGTTTTTGTGTAGTTTTAGTATATTTGACTGGATTGCTTACCTAATACTTAGAAGGATACGCTGGAAGTCGTATAAATTCAATCAGCCATATCGGCATTGAGGGCTCAAGCGTTTTTGTGTAGTTTTAGTATATTTGACCCCATTCATATGTGGTGTGTTACATGCGATACACACCTTAACGTCAGCTGGTGTATGTTTATGATCATTGTCCAGTTCGGCACTCTAATTGATATTTTCTTTTTGAATGTTCATGTAAACTGTTTTGTTAATCGTCCCCTTAACGAACACTAAATTGCTAACACTGGCTGCTGACATGCAACCCCATACCATACTTCCGCCCTCGATACTTCAGCTTTTTTTATAATGTTCTTAGGATTTATCTCGTCACACTTTTTGCACCAATGTTAAATTTTGATCCCCAAATGATTCCCTTAACTCTGAAGATATTTTAGGTGCACTTCTGAAGGGGTCTTTCTTAATAATGGCTTTAATATTTTGTTCATCTTTATTATTAACTTTTGGTGGACGGCCTGTTCGTAGAATAGTTTCAGTTCTTTTTTCTCTTTGGAACAGCTACCGATACCGAATTTTTAAAAATGTCTACGTAGAGAAAAGAAACAAAATTACCCCCATAACGTCTTGCTAAAACCCCAAAGACTAGAAACTAAAATGTATATTCCCACATTAGCAAGTTGGTTTAACGTCGGGTGTTCAGGAAAAAATATTATATATTATATTCCTTAAATTAGTAAAGAGATACTTTTTTATATTTCCAATAAGAATGTGCTAAAAATGGGTTAAAAGGGTAAAAAGTGCCACCACCAGCTCAAACCGCTGCAGCCAAGAACTTTTTTTTAACTTTTTTTATTCTAATATTGAATCTGCCCACCGTAGGCCTAATAATATGTAATAAAATCTTATAACTAATCTTAAACACTAGTTAATCCCGTAAAGAAGACATTTTCTTTCTGGGACTCATCTTAACGGGGCGGCATATCGGCTCTTTGAAGCCTTGTGTGCGTTCAGTTTCGGGTCAATTGTCTCGCAACGGACTTCTCTAAATAAGTCTTTTACTAACGGGACCCCAAGGTCATTATGAATATTCCAATTTCGTATATACCATGGCGCACCTGTTATGGTTCTGAGAATTCTAGATTGTGCTCTCTGTATAAGTTCAATATTCGAATTGCTGGTCGTTCCATATAGTTGAATTCCATATGTCCATATGGGTATAATCACACTTTATACAGGGTTACCTTAAGGTTAAGACTTAATTTTGATCGGTGGTTTAATAACCAGTCCATGTCACAGGCTTTAAGCTTCATCTGAAGCCTCTTGGCTTCAATGTGCCGACGCCAAGTAAGACGTCTAGATGCATACCAAGATATGTGAACGGGGCAATTTCCCGTTCTTAAAGTGAACGTAACGTGTTTACTCTTAAGTTCATTCACCCGTATTCGCCAATTTTTTAGCCACGTCTCCACATTTCTGACTCCATTGAAGCGACAATGGGATTTTCATTTATGCTCAGAATTGCCTTATCATCAGCAAATGTTGATGTTAACATACGGTCAATTGTTGGCAAATCAGATGTGTAGATTAGGTAAAGTGTTGGACCAAGAACACTTCCCTGTGGAACACCTGCTTTAATTTCATAGTCAGCTGGCACGTGATCATTATGCTTTACCCGAAAATAGCGGCTCAATAAATAAGACTCCAATAGTTTATGGGTACATGGAGGTAATAAGTGCTTTATTTTATATATCAAGTCATCATGCCATACTTTATCGAAAGCTTGAGATATATCTAGAAAAATTGCTGAACAGTATTTCCTATCTTTAAAAGATTTTCTTATCTCTCCACTTTTGCGGTTAACCTGCTCGATAGTTCCATGTTTCTCTCGGAAACCAAATTGGTGAACTGGGATAATATTCTCATTTATAATAAATAGCTTAATTTTTGTCAGGAATATCTTTTCAAAAAGTTTCGACAGGCATGGAAGTAAGCTTATAGGCCTATATGATGATTGTACTGTTAAATCCTTTCCTGGCTTGGGTATCATTTTAATTTGTGAGACTTTCTAACTCAGCGGGAAATAGCTGAATTTAAAGATCGCATTGAACAAATTCCCAAGCACAATAACTGCCACACTCGGTAGGATTTTAATCATTTTCGGAGTAATAAAGTCGTAGCCTGGAGATTTTACCGAAATAAGACCATTGATAACGCTCTGAATATCATCCAAACTAACAGTTAGAGAATCCAAGTTCGAATTCACTTGTCGGAGGGGCTCGAGAAGAGTAGTCGTTAAGACTGTTGATAAGTGATCGGCAAAAATTAAAGCCTTTTCCCTTATCACTTCGAGCCCAGGAACCATTACAATTTCTCAATGGTTTTTGTCCCTCTACCGGTGGTTTAATATTCTTAGTAGCCTTCCAAAGAGAGAAATTTGTGCGCCTTGAATTTGAAAGACTTTCTACGATCCTCCTCTCGATGGAGGGCATTTCTCAGTTTGGCATTTGCTGCAGACAGCCTCTGCTTGGCAGCAGGTGATCGGTTTCTTTGCCATTCTCTTATGAGTTTTCTCTTTTCGAGAAGAAGACTCTCTATTTCAGAATTTGAAATGTATGACCTAGGTTTAGCGTTAATCTCTGGCTTAGAGTGATCAATGGCTGTTAGCATTAAAGACGTTAAGTCTTGGACACATTCTTCAATATCCTCCTCACACTGTAAAGACGGGTTTGTGTGGATATGAGTACTAATATAACTTCTATATATAATCCAGTCCGTGATGGAATGGGTATTCATAGAGGTTGTATTTCTATTTCTATGGTCTGAAGGTAGGTCATAAGATATATCAATTGACATGTTATTCTTATCAATATTTTTTGACATGGCAAAATCTATCAGATCAGGAATTTTTCGAGGATCAGTAGGCCAATACGTTGGCTTTCGTGGAGACAGAAAGTCCAACTTGTTCCTACAGTCCATTAGTGCTGAGTAAAACTGCTTGCCTCTGGGGTTAATAATACGAGATCCCCAGTATTTATGTTTCGCGTTATAGTCGCCACAAGCCAGAAAGCGATCTTCTAGAGTAGCAAAAAATTCCTCAAACATTTCTTTAGTTATTGCAAATCTTGGTGGGCAATATATTGAACTTATAGTCAAATCGCCAACTAAACTTTCCAAGTGGATAGAAGTGGCCTGTAGATAGTCTTTCGAGTATTCTTCTAGGGCATAATGTCTCATTCTATTTCTAATAAGAATGACAGTACCGCCATGCGCTTTACCGTCTGGGTGGTTTGTTTTATGAAATGAATAGCTTAAATCACATCGATACTTTCCTTTAATAAAAAGTTCGATATCTCAGTCTTGTGCTGGTTTATGCCATTTGCATTCCAAAAATATATTTTTATAAAACTCATTTTCTTGACAGTAGTATCTGTAGCATTTGATTCAGCGCTCTCAAAAGCTCTTGTATTGTGTTTTGCATGGATGACATAAAATTAGTCATATTTTCATTAAGCGATGTAATATTAAGGGTGAGTGCTTGAATCAGCGATTCCAACCCTCCAGAGTTTTGGGAAACACTGGGCTCCTGGGAGCCTCATTTCATAGTATTCCCTGAATTTTTGGGAACACTGAACCCTTGTGGGTCCGATTTCAAGGTACGTGAATACGAAACCAAAGAATTTACCGAAGCTGAAATGATAGCTTCGGAACTTTATACCACAGAACTTATTCTCTTGTCTGTAAGAAAAGCACCAGAAATAACCGGAGCAGAAGATTGTACGTTCTGGTTAAATAAGGTTGGCTCTATTACCTCGCCCCTTTGCAACCGTTGTCTTAATCTTAATTTTTTAAGCAAGTCCTTGTAGACTGGACAGCCGCGATAATTGGCAGTGTGGCTGCCACCGCAATTTGCGCACACTATTACGAGACCAGTTTTAATAGCTTCGCATTGATCAGAAGAATGTAGGTCTCTGGATGCAACACAAACAGTACGTAGTGTACAATAAGCCCTAGTATGCCCGTATTCTTCAACCGTTATCCTACGATGAATCAAATATTGAAGTGAGTAAATAGTAAATAGGTTCCATTTCAACTCTAAACATAGGTTGGGGAATATTTTCCCTATTAAAAATATTGACTACAACCTTTATTTTATAGCCCATTTCCTCAATGGCCTCCTTGATTTCTACTACTATTAGCTCTTTACTACTCTTCAGTTGGTATGTATAGAAGTTTCTCCCGGTATCGTTAAGATATTTAGAAACTTTTCTATAATTTTCCTCAGTGTATATGACCACTTTCGTCTAGTGTACACTCCCTTTTCTAATCGGAACAATATGAAAAGTATTTTTCCCTATAAGATCCGAAATTTTCTTCACCAACAGATTAGACCTACTTTCACGAAGGAATATTGGTTGTGGTTTCAAGGGATCGGTTGTGTTGTTCATGAGTTTATTTTTATTTCGTTTTTCGTTGCCGCCATTACCTTTTTGAGGACTTAGTTTTCTCTTGTTAATATTAATATATCTTAACATACCTATCGTTACAGATGAATTTGGACTTTTACCTTTGTTCCCAAATAAATTCAATCTTTTGCCTTCTTACTTGCCACTATTACCACCCACGGTATTTTCAGTGTTGTTGGAGTGGAAGTCAAAGCAAGCCAAGAACTTGAAATTTGTAACGTTGGGTGTTAATCTGCTAATAATATTTCTTTAAATGGGGGTTAAAAAAATTGTTTATGTAGAGGAGAAAAAGGGGAAATTTCAACTTAACGTTTCGCCCAAACATCTACCACTAAAAATATGAAGTTTGAAATACACTTTGAACAAACGCTCTGGTGGAAATATAATTTTGTTGTTTTGAACTTCTATAAAATATATTTACCGTGTTTCTAATACAATATATTTACTTAAATATATCATAAAGAAATTGCGTGGAATGCGATTTAAAAAGTTTGAAGAAGCAATCAATCAGTTCAAAATATACATTTGTGAGATACCAAGTTCAGAGTGGAAAAATGACCGAATTGCAATAAAAAAATATGATTGGCACCATCATTAGAGATTTTTTTTTTATTTTAATTAAAATTAATTTAAATTTAATTAAATTGATGTCTTATCTAATAAGATTTATTTTGCCACTTTTACATTTTTTATAAATTTTCCTTTTTTTCTTCTAAAATTTAATTTTTATTTTTTCGTCTAATAAAATGTTGTTGACTGTAGGTTAAAACATTTGTCTTTTCAAGATCAGATTTTGCATTGAGTCTAAATAGTTCTTTAATTTCACAAAAAAAATGAGTTTGGTTTCATTTTAGTTGGTCTAGTAATAACTTTACTCCCTGCTGTAACCGTTTAAATCTCGTTAACTTAAATTCCCTGAACAAAGTGTTGAGAAATATGATATCTGTAATTGTATATTGTGCAATACATGTGCGACGTGTCTACTGAAACAAAATAACAAAGAATAACTTACAGGATGTGGACAGTGAAGTCATTACATTTCAGTGAGCATGCGTAAGTTTCAATAAACAATTTTACAGTTTTTTTTAACTGTTTAACTTTTTCTTTTGAAGCATAAGTTACAAAGAATATAATACTAAAACACAGATTCAATTTCAAGTTTTAAGCGGAAAAAATGAAAAATGTACTTGGTTTATTTTTGTTACAAAAAAACAACTTGCGGTTAACAAATATTTTTTCTTTTTTTTGTATTTCTTTACAAAATAATAAAACAAAAGCTAACTTTAGTTTTTAATACACTGATAGAATTTTGTACGTAGTATTATTGCATTTGTTCATTAGTACCATAAATTTTTTAACTAAAACGTTCCTATGGTTTCGTTGAATTAATAAAACAAATTTAATTAAGTGTATGAAATATTTCCCATTAATATTATGAAACTTTCACATAGTTATAAAAATAATTTCATATAAATATGAAAAATAATCATTAATTATATAGAATATTTTAGCTCATATTTAAAAATTTTTAATGACATATTTATAAGCTTTAGCATAGTTTTTATGAAATTAATTCACTACGGCATTAAATTAACATAAGTATACTGACTCATTTATAAATTTTATAAAAATTATTCATTAAAACAAAAAAAATTATATAAAATATTAAAATTTTTTAAAAATGTTCATGTATTTTATGAATATTTTATTTAAATGCCGTTTTTACATAAATTATAAAATATCTAATAAAACACTTTCTGGGGGACACAAATCAATAAAGTGTCCATAAAGTATACTCCTTTTTGAAAAAAATATATTTTTTTTTATTTATTTGTCTGTTCCAAAAAGCACTATTACTTGGGAACAGCATAAAATGTGTATAAAATCAATTCTATAACTTTAATTTTGTATTTAAAAAAATTCGAAAAAATTTCATTGATTAATGATTTTTTTGTGGAATTTTAAAAACTCCAATGAAATTGTTCCCAACAACAATGATTTTTATTCATTAAATCTATAAAATTCGAAAAACTTAAAAAAAAAGAAATCACGTATTTTGACGAACGTTTCTTAATTCTATCAGTGTACACTGCTCGTTTTTATATTTTTTCGTTTTAAAAAATTATGCTCAAATATGTGATGAATGCTTACACTTCACCTTTATGATGTGAGTTCATCAACTTATTTTAGTAATTGTGCGGTTTACAGAGTACCTGAGGATTTAAGCACAAAGAAGAATCCCTATTTAAAATTTTACTTTTCTTCTTCAAACTTATAACTTAGCTTAAATTGCTTTTGACATTAAAAAATCACAACTATGTTTTATATAACTAGGGCAACCAGAAATATGCAGTATCATGCTTGACAAATTCTGGCATTGATTTTACTTTAAAAAGCTTATTTTTGTACTTAAGAGCTTGTCTATGAAAAACGTCTAGTTCTTTCCGTTTTTCTATTTTGAGTAACAAATGTCGAATTTTTTTTTTTTTTTTTTAATTTATTATAATATTTTCTTAAAAAATACAATCCATTTTTTAAAAATTGGATTGCATATTTTAAGACGATACCGATTATGGTATCGCAAACACTACAATATATTTTCGTAAAATTTAATAAATAGGTAAATTACAAAGTAATATATTTTTAACTTTTTCTACCAGTTATTTAAAAATTACAGACTTTCTGCGTTAGTTAAAATAGTCAGTTAAAATTTTGTTTTTTAAAAACAACAGTTGTCATTTTATAATAAGTAAACGAAAATTTACATATTAACAACAAAAATAAATGGCAAAATTCAATTTTCGTTTAAAAGCACGCAGTCTACTTTTTATAGATTTTCGATTGTTTTCATGTGCATATTCAGTAGATTTTAAGGAAAAATATTATGTGTACATTTTTTATTATCAATTTTAATATTTATCTCCTTTTTTGCAATTGAAATAAATTTAAAAAAAAATATATAAATTTTACTGAAAATTATCTTTTAAAATACGAGTTTTATAAGTATATTTTCAAAAAAAATTTTTTTAGAGCTCATATCTGGTTGCCCTGATTATTTCTACTTTCACACATAAACCACCAATAGTGGTCATTAAAATGAACAAAGAATAAGGTCATAGTGTTTATTAATAAAACCAAGGATGTAAAGAGTTAAAAGCATAGATCACATCATTGGACCACCGAGCAAAACAAAAAAGTATCTCATACTTCAAGTTTTCAATACAGTTATTTTATTCAAAATCCGAAATGCATTTATGATTTTTTTTGTTTCATTACACATTTTTTTTTTTTTTAATCGAAAAAATACTTTTTCAAATAAGCTGTCTAATAAAATCACAGCGTTGAAAGATATAAGGTACTTTTAAGATTGGCTTGGTGGCTCAATGCTTTTTACTCTGAATATCATTGGTCTTGTAAATAAGCACTATGACCTTATTCCTTGCTGATTTAAATGACCATCATTTAATTAAATGGCTTACACTTAAGGCCGTTTACATCTAACTTGTTTCTAGTATTTTTCCTAGATTGTTTTGTAGAAGGAAATAGAAAATGTTGGACAGGAATAGAAACATCACTTAAAATGACAATCAACCAATAATAACAACAAAATGACAATCAACCAATAATAACTAGCGCTTTTCTACAAAAATAAAAAACGCTATACAAAATTCAGCGCAAAAGTGCCTTTTGTCGGGCATTGTTAAAACAAAACTTATGCCCCCGTTATATGTAGTAGCCTATAAGTGTGAGTATTCAAATGAAAAGAAATTCCGCCCATAGGCTTCTACCTCAAAAAAAAAAAAAAATAAATGATTTAACAGATCGCGCGATTTTCAAATAAAATTGTCGATAAATTTTTAATATTTTTGGGAAATCAGCCCCTTTTTAAAAGGTTTTCTTGTCTGTGGGCTCCAGGGGGTATTGAATGGATCTAAAGGCTCCGCAGGCCCCAAAGGAATCTTAAGTAGATGTAGAGAAAGCCACATACCATGGATCATAAAACAAAACGGTAGTTGTCTATTACGCTCTGATCAATACCGATACGAAAATTTTAAAACTGCGGTTGCACAAGTGACATGTGTTCAAATATTACGAGGTTTTTCATAATATTACCTGTTAAATTTTGTTATTATAACCGTAGTTTAAGATATTTCAAAATTGAACCGGTAAAATAGCGCAAAAAACCCGGTTCATAAAAAGACACTTGTCTTTAATGGAATGGACATTTGATGAAAAGGCATTGAATGCCAACCATGGTTTTTGATGTAAAGGCAGGTAAAAAATTTTTCACTCGATTTTTTATAAAAAATTTTAAATTGTTTTGGGAAATCGCCCAAGAGATACCTTAAATAAATCTAGAGGGATCCACATAACATGGATCATGAAACAAAATACATTTTTTATGTAAAGGCGCCGCAGGGAAAAATTTCTTCGAAACTTAGTATCATAAGGGCTACGGATACTGTTAGTATTTAATCCTTAGCTCTTTTTAATTGCAGATTTCTATTAATTTCGAACTTAATTCATGTTTGATCATGTTTGATAAACCCGTCCTTTGAATAACATTTATCAAAGAATATAAAAGTCGGCTGAATTTTTACAATTTATAAAAAAAAAATATATTTCTGGCGATATTTCTAAAATATCAATTTTGCAAGAAAATAAAACTATAGTTTTCTTTAAGTTTTCACTCAAAGTGCTGATTTGTTTTTTAAATAACAGTAAATTATAAATAAAAAATGTTTTGAGAATGTCTAACTCCAATCAAGTTATTTAGAAGAAACGCTAAGAAAAACAATAACTTTAAAGGACTTGAAAAAAATACATACTTTCATAATAACATCATCATTTACAAATAGTCAAAAGCAATTAGAACAAAGTTATGCAACTTGTCTTAAAATAAGTTGAAAATACATTCGTTATTTATTTTATAACTGCATGTTTTTTTGCCGGTTCCTCCTTCCCATTTGACCATTTATAGCAAAATCTTGTAATACAAGAGGATTATTATAGTTAAAACGTTAAAACTATAAAAAAAAATCTGTTATTTAATAACTCTATTTTCTTGTGAGTTGCAGTTGAGTTGTGTAAATGTAAAATTCTTGTTTAATTAGTTTATCTTTTTCTGCACGTTTTTCCACTAAAAAATCACGTTTATTATGAGAGCGCAGCTTAGCAAATTTCAATACAAATCATAATGAGTTGTTAACATTTTTATTTGTGTAATTTAATAAAGCCTTATCTTAGGCAAGAAAAAGTAACAAAATAGATTGCAACAACAAACTAATTGGATATGGTACATTTGTTTATTTGAACTTATTATTTGTGTTCATTACATTAGGTAATACTTTAATCTTTCAGGTATTTTTTATATTTTTTATTTTTTATACTTTGTTTTCGAATAAAACACAAAAAGATTTATGGTGTGATTTTTTTATTATTTCAGCATTTGGATGGACCTGTTTTCAATTTTTTATTCGGCTAATGATGGCGGTCTAAAATTAATTTTTTCCATGATTATAAATTTCCAATTCTCTAATGATTTTCCAGATTATATAAAAATATTATTTTTGATATAAAAAAATATAGCTATTTGACAAAAATCGCCAACAAAAATTATTTATAAATTTTTCCATACAAGAAAATGGATTTTAATGATGATATTTAAGTCCTCCAATGTACCTCATTACCATAAATTAAAATTGATATTTTTTAAATCGTCAGTTTTTATGTGTGTTAATTAATCTCAAATTTCTAAACTCCGAAAAGAACTCCTTTTATATCAAGTTATATTTTAACCGAAAATGTGCTTGGAAAAATTTTATTTTATTTAACTTTTTTCCTTGTAATTCATTAAACATAAAATATGATTTGTGTACAGGTGTTTTTTTATGTTCCAGGCCGATATTTTTTATTGAATAAATCTTAAACATTACAATATTTTTTAATAATATTTTATTGCATAAAAGTTTGGCTTATTACAATTATTTATGAAATATAATGTCGGCAAAATGGTCGCCTCTAGCCGCTGCGCAAATGTGTGCTCTTTTAACCATATTTTGTATAACATTTTGGCATATTACGGGTGTTATTGCTCCATTTTCTTCAATAATGTTGTTCGTTAGCATCTGAATTGTAGTTGGCTTGTTGCCGTAGACCTTTCCCTTCAGGATATCCCCCTCAAAATATCGACGCGGCCGGTTAAAGGCCGTTGCTGTGCCAAGTGTTATGGGTGTTTTCTCATACAATATGTATGAGAAAACTCAAATATATTTTTTTCTGAATTTATGTTTCCGTCGAAAAGAATCTAACCCGCAAACATTACATAAATTTGGTCTTAAATGAAAAAAAAGGAATAAATCGACAATTCGTGCTTTAAGGGATTGCTTAATGAGTAATATTCAATAATATTCTTACTTATAGTTTTGGGTGACACTAACTCGCTGTGTTTTATAATGTGATGGTTTCTTTTTTTGCTTTTTACAGACAATCAAATTTATAGCAAAAATCACACAATTTGTCTGGAATATAAAATTGTTTGTTTCCCATTAGCTCTAATGTTTATCAGATTGTTTTTAACAAGTTTATAAAACATAAACAACTACTGTTTTCGTATCTTCTTTGAAACATACGATATAAAAAATTTGCCTTTAGCATAGTTAGAGAATTGTATGTTATTATTATAAATTATGTTTTTATTTCAATGTGATTTTCCCTTATGATTTATGTGCAGAAAAATGTATATGTAAAAATATCCGCATGTTGTTTGTGTGTGAATGTTTTTGTTAAAATTATATTTGATTGGAGGTTCAACTTTTTTATGTTAACTTCAAAGTTCCACAATATATAATTACATGACTCATAATAACTAATATAAATTTAAAAATTCTGCAACATAATACGTTGCCACTTCATACTATAGACAACATTTCAATATATAAAGTATTCTGGAACTCAGTAGGAAACATGATTGATTTCCGCCAACATGAAATAGCGATACTCCAATTCGTTGTACATTGTATAACTGCCTTAAGAAAAAAATAAAGGTTATTACTAGGTAGCCAATTATTATATATATCTTTACTTCTTAATAATTGTTTTTTTAGACTTTTGCGTGTTTTTTATGCCTTGCGTGTGATATGATGTTTTAATATCATATTTTTTTAGTTTGTAGTAGACTTTTACTGGTGGTCTAGATATTTAAACTAAAAAGGAACTAAATCTTTAGATAAAATTAATATTTCATTATTTGCATTTATGCATATTTTTATACCCTCCACTACATATCATTTTTTCATTGCGTTTGTACCTATATATATATATTATTGATCCTTTTGCGTTTTGAAGTCGATTTAGCGATTTCTGTCTGTTTGTCGGTCTGTCCGCCCACCCGTCTGATTGTTAAAATGGTGATCACAAAGCCAAGACGTAAGCGGAGGTGCTCATTTTTTCCTAGATTAATGGACATCCTCCCGAGCAGTTTGGTGTTGAAATGGGCAAATTCGATCCAGCAGTTAAAAAGTTATGAGTGAATTTTCCATACTCTAAATTTTCCATACAAATTTGTGTATTATAGTACAATATCATAATAGCGAATGGTAAACCAAATATTTTTTCAGCAATCGCTTAGAAGAGAATAATATTTTATATTCACCTTAAATATTTTGGACTTAAAATTTTTTTCATCACAAAATTTTTTCAGCACAAAAATTTTTTCACCTCAAAATTTTTTTTTCATCAAAAAAAATATTTTTTAGCTCCATAATTTCAGATCCATTTTTTAACATTTTTTGTAACAAAAATAATAAAGTTTGTTCTTAAGTACTTTTCATCAAAAAAGTGTTCCTTCTAATTATCTTTGAATTTATGACAACTTTTGTGTTAAAATTTCTTTTAAAGGCTGTTTGATAGAAAATAGTTTTTTCGGGAATGATACAGTTGATACTATAGTACATTTTCTTTCACTATTTAGTACCCTAAATGTACTTTTATTACTAAAAAAAAAAGGATTTTTATTTTTTATGGGTTTGGTTTTTTGAGTTCGCTAATATGTTTACGTTGGCTTTTTAGAAAGCTTTATAATTTATTGTTTTTGAAAAATTTTAATTTTTTTTAAATCGCTCTTTAGGTATGTAAGGTAAATATTAGAGTGTTCAAAAAAAAAAATGGCAACTACGAATCTACAATCAAAATTACAAACAAATTTGTGGTTTTGAAATGATTCGCGTTTTATGAAAACTCAATAAAATTCGATTTTTTTGTGCTATTTTTCTAACTGCCTTAAAACGATGTCATCGAAATATCTAACTTCTTCTACTTTTCTAGTCTACTTTTCATGGGCATATAATCATTCAAAAAAGAATTTTGTGCAGAGCCAAGTATAAGCAAATTTCTTGATAAAAGTGAAACAGTTTTTGTATGCAATTTTCGCGAAATACGCGAATCCGAATTTAATTTTGATTACATATTCGACATGTACGCCCAAAAATATATTAGATTGGATGAGTCGCGATCCTAATAATTATATTTAATTTTTCTCAATTTTTAAAATATTTAAAATAACACGAGTAGAACAAGTACAACTATGAAACTTCAATAGCGATGTGCTACGTACCTCTAAATAAATCTTGTTTTCTTAAAGTTCATATTTTTTTCGATAATGGCATATTTGTAGGGATATGGAGCTCGCAAATTTTAACTTTTTTTAGTAAACATGTTCAACAATTTTTATTTTTAAATATTTTGTCTGAAAGTGTTATTTAGTAGTCTTTTTAACCATATATGGCCTCATGGGCTCGGTTATAAATTTATTGAAATAAAAAAAAAAAAAAAAAAAAATTAAAAACAGGCCAAAAACCAAATATGTTACAATATAATTTTAGCGAAAATATCGTTTAAATTATGAAATATTTTTTGATGTGTGATTTGATAAATTATTGATTTTTAGGAGAATGGTTAAGGATATATAAAGAGTTGCGATAGCCAAATTTAAGCCTTGCTTTACTTATTTTTTTTTTATACTATGTAGTTTATTGGCTTAACAAATAAAGATATATAAAATAACCCTAATTGATTTTATCTCAATTTACGTTCTTAACATTTTAATAAAAATTTAACTTTAAGCAAGGTTTAAATTTCCACCGAACATTACTATTAAGTGCAGAGTGGCTCTACTTTATAAATTAATTTAAATTTTTCAAAACGGAAATCTTAAATCTTATTTTATATTGACAGCTTACAAAACCCTACAAAACATTTAAGGACATTTTAAATCTTAAAATCAACATGGCAAAGCTACAAATTAAAGATTTTAGTTTAGAGCTTTATCCCAATGATACAAGATTTAGATAAAATTATTAATCATTTGAAGGTGTGGATGGCACCAAATTTTATATTAAAGGATTGTTTACAATGTTGCAAATTAGCTTACAAGAACAAGGTGGGTTTATATTGAATACCAGACAGATCTTTAAAACTGCAACTCTTTAAAGTCACTAAATACTTATAAAATTAATAAAATCTTACAAATTTATTTAAAAAAACACCTACAGGCTTGCTAAATATATTAAATTAAATTCAAACAAATGCATGCATTAATGATTGAATATTTTGCAAATATGTATCCATTACAAATATTTGTAATTGTAAGCTTATACTCGTGTATAGAAGATGTGTATCTGTGGGATTAAATAATTCCATAAGACTCGTATGTTTTTTCAACGCATATTTGTCAGCTATACATATAAACAATTTTATGATTTGTCTAATAGCACTTATTCATTGAAGCTGATAGTTGAGTGACAGCTAAAAGACAGGACCACACGGAAATATCAGAAAATTAAAAATATGTAATTTTTTAAATAGTTTAAATCTATTGTTGTATATGGTATTTTAAATATTTTGTTTGAAGAGTGTTTGTTTGGTAAGTCTTGTGTTATACGTACGTACATACGTATATTTACGTTCGTGTGATATGTATATTAGGGTGGATTATTGTGTCTCTAAAATTCACATGGGGAAAATTTGATCCAAAACGAATAACTCCAAGTAGAGTATTCAAAAAACCGGCCTTTTGAAAAAACCGGTTTCAGAGTTCTTCGAAAAATCGAATTTTAAAAACCCGGTTTCGGTTTCGGTTTTTGCAGAAAAAACCGGTCAACCGGCTTTTTCGGTTTTTTTTTTAATTTGAATAAAAAGCTTATATAATTTGTTAATTATTTTTATTACAAACAAAAAAAAAGAGAAATTTAATATATAAAGTAATAAAAATAAAAAAATACATTCTTTGAAAAAAAAAATATATATATGTTTATATATTCATTTAAATTTAATTTTTTTATTGTATTTAATTTCAACAATTTATTTATTGGTTTTAATATTTTTTAATATAATATATTTAAAATTAATATTATAAAACTTTATTAATATGAAATGAATAGAGATCATTAAGTTTGTAAATTGGGTAAAATTAGGTATGTTAGTAATTTGAACATTTAAAACGTTTGGCATAAAATAAGTTTTTTTTTAATATTACATTTTAAATATGTAAAAAGAAAATCTATTTTTCACTTCTAAAATAATATTTTAGAAATTATATGCAATTTAAATGTTTCGTTTTAAGACGAATTTTTTGTTTGCTTTTGATAAAGCTGGAAGTGGAAAATACTCTTTGAATAATAGTAGATGTTGGACAAATAGTCAAAAGACAATTATAAAAATTGTCCAACTTTTCAGTTCTTTTGTCGCATTTATCAAGATATATGAAATCATCATATGTGACCTTCTCCGAGAAAAGGAACCTAGTGTGTCAAAAACGGGTTTGGACTTAAGAGTGGATTCTGGTACCTTAAAGGGTGTAGAAAAAGATGAAATGAGTTAGATTTCTGATAAGAATTTATTTACCCCATAAAAACGTACAAAACGAACTTGGGAAAATCGATAAAAATGAGAAAAACATTATAATTTTACTTCTTTTGATTTTTTGGGTTTGAATTGTCACTCTAAAAGCGAAAAAAATACGTCACCACATAGGCAAGAAGTCACCAAAGTCGGCACCCAATCATAACTAACCATACCTAATCGCATCTCCCAACTGAAGGTATGTTCACAGTGATAATGCGTTATGAAACTTAAAATGCGTTTTTCTCAAAACTTCATTTTCACACACTAGGTCCCTTTTCTCGAAGAAGGTCACATATAATGATGAATGATTTTGTACAGTCTCTTTTTTAGGATTTTGAATACTGTTTATTTTGTTATTTAGATCAGAAATTAAACTATTTGAATTTGGAATATCCAAAGTTAAGTCTTCATCGGAATCTATCAGACTTACATATAAATCTTCATAACCAAACAAACGATTAAAAAGTGTTCGGAAAAAATAAAAGAGACCAAGTAACCCAGTTGGTGATGTAATTAAAAAAACCGGTTAACCGAACAAAAAAGACTGGTTTTCGGTTTTCTTCGAATTTACAAAATATTCGAAACCGATCGGTTTAAAAAAAAAAGAAACCGGTTGACCGGTTTTCGGTTTCGGTTTTTGAATACTCTAACTCCAAGCCGTCCAAAATTTTGGATTATGACTAGCGACACATTGTTTCTAACAAAATTTAGTATATACTAAAAATAAATATAAAACCTTTTTAAATCACTCAAACATTTTTCAAGATGTCATTAAAATTTTTCAGAAAATCTTAAAACTTAAACAAAATTTATATAAAACGCATAATATCTCTAAAATTCTTTGAGCAATTAAAAAATGTTTTATTTTCGTTCTTCTCGAGTCATGCGTTATTACTTTGTTGTACTTAAGCGTTGTCAAAATACAGTCATCAAGCCCATCTCTACTTTAGGTTTAAAAAAAAAAATAGAATTTCGACTTTCAAATTTTACTTTTTAAAAAATACAATACAATTTTTCGGCAATTTCTGAGATGTTAGTAAATCCTATTATCCTGTAGAAAAACTGTCAGATTTCAATATGTTTTCATACTCTGGAAATTGTAGAAATTTGATTATTCACATCTGTTTATAAAAATGTTATTTGTCACGAAATATTCATACAAAATGTAACGTCAATATTAAGTAAGAAAATAAAATCTCCACAGACAAAGTTTGTATACCATTCTTTTTCTACATCACTATGTTTTCGATAAATATCAGTGTCTGTTTTTGGTCAATCCTGGTATTTCCTGGATCTGCCGTTCGCCAAATGCAGAAATTTTTCTTGTTTACGCTGCCTCAACGATGTGGAGACCACCCCAAGATATCTGGAAATATGTGAAGTTATAATTTTGTAAATTTTATATCTAAGTTTTTTATGTCAATATTTTTCA
Organism: Eustalomyia histrio; assembly: GCA_949748255.1. Taxonomy (NCBI): domain Eukaryota; kingdom Metazoa; phylum Arthropoda; class Insecta; order Diptera; family Anthomyiidae; genus Eustalomyia; species Eustalomyia histrio. The sequence continues at coordinate 70,668,254 of OX456527.1, read as the reverse complement.
GTTTTATTTGTGAATCAAATTTACTAAAAAGAAAAAATATACTTTATAAAAAATTAAATAAAACGTTTTTATCTAAAATAAATAAAAATGTGAGACTCACTCCGCTCCGCTTATAGTTACTATTTCATAATTTTGTATATGTTGATGTAATAATAAAAGTCACTAAAAAGGGCTCTAGTTATATATATTTCATAGTCTCAAACTTTAAAACCCAGCATAAATATGGTAAAGACATATCATCACTTTATACTCTTTACATTCAGCATTATTTTGAAAATAAAAATAATGTAGTTAATATTACTTTTTTCATTATTTTTAATTAAATAATAATAAGTTACATGTAATGGCTTACCTTTTCTATTATTTTTATATAAATAATAAGGCGTCATTGTTAATATTTTAAATAACTTTATTTATTAATGTGTATTTTATTAATTTATGAATTAAAAGAGTTTAATAAAATAAATTAACATGTAAGTGAACAGGAAAATGCCTACAATTTAGTTTAGAGTAGTGCCGAATTAATTTATTTTAACTTGTTTGTGTTATGGCACATCTTATATAATTAATTTTGGTATTCAGATCACGAATATGACAAAAAATCATAAAATAACTTAGGGCAAAGATCGAGTCTTAACTGTAGCTCCGAAATATTCTTTATAAACAATATTTTAAATGGTAAAGAGATAGAATATTTTTTAGACCAAATTTTGAATCAGGGAAAAAATCAATAAAAATTAATTTAAATAAAAATTACTTGAATTTCAATGCGAATAAAAAATGTTTAAGACTGAGCAAAAACTTCCTTCTGCTTTGACGACCCATGGAATACATATGTTCTCAATTTTATCAGATTCCTGTAAGTAATGGAGTGAACCAATTCCAAATATATCAATGTTTCTAAAAAATTAAAGGAATGGATTATGTCCTACCAAAATTTTTATCACTTGTGTTGTTTTATCACTTGTGTTGTTCAGTAAAAATATATATTTTTTTTTTGTTAATTTGGGGTGATCCTATTGGCTCTACGAGCATATTGATCCAAATGGTTAGTACTGTATGAAGGTAAAATTGGTTAAAAAAAATCTGCCAAATATAACAGAAATTAAAAATGAGACATTTATCAACCATTGGCCGTCAAAGGGTTATTTTATATATTTCCTTTTGGAGAAAAGCGGATTATAAATTGGGATTCACAACACTGCATCGCATTACCTTGTCGCTTACCTTAAATTAAATTATAATTGGTTACCAGGAGTTAAAAAATAATGTGGTACAAAATATCATGGAAAAATAAATAATAATTGGAATTAGTAACCAATTATTAATATGCATTATTCTTTCGCAAGCTTGCACGTAGGAATAACACCTTATCTTCTGGGACATCCCTTAAAAAAGTTATAATTATAATATAAAGGTTTACCAAACTTTTTATTGTTTATTATAATTTTTTATTTTTGGAACACTTTTATCCCTACAAAATTATATGAAGGACACACTCAAAATTACTGAAATTTACACATATGGTTTAGAAAATAAACAATTTTTAAATTCAAATATCATTATAAAAGTCAAACTACCAAATACATTGGTATGAAAGTTTGTATTTGCATTATCTGAAGTGCAAGCTCACATTTAGAATCAAATTTTTCAAAAAAATCTATAATTTTTTTTTTTAGTTTTGTCCGTTTTCTACAAGTCTGTGGTGTATTAGTTTCTCAAAAGTTATGTAGAGACTGTTTCTAAATATTTAATTTAAGTACGAGTTTTAAAATTATAATTTTGCTAATATAAAAATTTTCTCTGAAATTATAAACCTTAGGTTTGTTTTTTTCGAATTTTATATCTATATCTATAACTACTTGTAAAGAAAACGACTATCCCTACTTACCTGTTTTTTCTTTATTTTTTTATAAACAAATACAAATCTATTTTCATCGGAACGCGAAATAAAGTAATTATTTTGTGTGTGCCGCCCTACCTTTACTAATAAACACATAATTTATTTGTTAGTTTTTGTTGTTTTTAATATTTTATCAAATTAAAAATACAAAAATTTCAATCATTTTTATGACAAATATTTTTGTCTACATTTAAAAGAGAAAAGCCAAGAATTTCCAAGACTGGGCGGCATTTTAATAAAGTCTTAATTTTAAGGCAGCTATATCTAAAACTACTTAGCAAGTCTACATCTCCTTAAATTTGTATGGTATACTTGTATTTATAAAATTTCGGAAAAATTTAAAAAATACACACGAAATATATACCAAACCTTGCCTTGGGTAGGATATATTTTGTTATTCCACACCACGAAAATATTTCGAAATAAATATATACAAAATCAACATAATTTCTGTGAAATATTTTAATTTTACCAAAGAATTTCGTTGCTTTGCACCACAATTCTCTTTTGTTAAAATTTACGACAACTACTATTATTTTCGTAATTTGAAATTTTCTTTATAAAACTCAATTATTGAATTTATTTTTTTTTGCCATTTTGTTAAAAATATTTTTATTCGATACTTAAAAGTAAGATTTTATCAAGTAACATCTTATATTTAAGATTATTTTATAATATTTTAAAGTTTTTGGTTTTGAATAATTACCGTATAAAAACAACAAAATAAAATAAAAAAACGTGTTTATTATTTTCGTAAAATTAGTCAATTCTTGACTAATTAGATCAATTTATTACCATTTATTTGTAAAAATATTATTTTATTTGGAATAAAATATAATCCATTATATATTGTATTTCGAATTAACACGAGGGAAAAGAAAATAAAAAATCACTTATTATCCAGTTATTAGTACTTCCAATCAATTTTAAAAATAAAAATAGTTTATGTACAATAGTAGCAACCATTTTTAGAACATTCTAAGAAATTTATTTAAAAAAAAATGTTGATATTAAAACTTGGTAACTAGAAAGAAACCATTCAATTAGGGTTTCAGTAGAATAAAACGAATTGTGTAATGTATTGATAATTGACGTCAGAACCGATTGGTATTTGTAAACAAAATTTATACTATATTTGCTTTCTCAAGAAAATATCTAAATTGAAAATTAGCCATCAGAATTTATGTGTTTGTGGTGTAGTGAGCAGAGAGGTAGTCTAGTACTGAGAATTTCGGAGTTCAAGTCCCAGAAAGGCAAACATTTGAAAAAATTATTTTCTTATAATAGCAAATATATTAAAGAAAATTAATTAATTTTTGCGATACCGCAAAAATCTAAAAATACAATTTCTATAAAAATACTTTTTTTTAAATAAAATTTTGTGGAGCCTCAAAATATTTATGTAGAATATAAATTTTTTCAGTGTATATATAATATGTAAAAGAATATCATTTCAAAATTTAGGATATAATTTATATTTGAAAGTAAAAACTATGATGTAGCCACCATATGCATGTCATGCATAATGTACTTTCAAACGTAGGTTCAGAAACATCTTAAGTCAATGCTTAACATTGTTTGTTATTAAATTATTACATAAAAAGGAAGCAAAAATGGAGATATGTAAATTGACCATTGAGATGTTGTAATAATGTTGTAAATAAAGACGCTACAAATCATAAGGAAAATAAAGACATAACATGCTGCTTTGTAAAACTTACGTTTTAATCATAATACTCTACTGAATTTTATACAATTGTATAAACTTACGAAATTATTTAAATATTTATATCCATATTTGGTTTCACATGAAATATTAAGACAAGATTCAGAATAACAGAATATTCCAAAATGTGGAAGATGTTTTATCCTTTTCACTACCATATTTATTGTACACTCCATACACTTTAAAGAATATTTTGTATTTCTTACGTCTTTATTTACTTCAAGTTTGTATCTTAAGTCTTTTGTTTTATTAAGTTATTTACGTTTTTGCTTTGTATTACTCTATCCTTCACTTTGTTATCAATTCATTAAACAATTTTAATGAATACTAAATCAATAGATATTAAATTTAAATTGGCATATAATTTTTAATTAATTACATTTTTTGAAGATCGTAATTTTCCCTGATAAACCATAAAATTATTAGAAAACAAATTCAACTGGTTTTCATTTATGCACTTTTCTTCTTTTCTTGCATAAACAATGTTGTACATCTGACAGACAGCTTTCTATATGATTAAATTGAAATTCAAAATTTTAACAACAACTGGAAAATCAATATATTGGTAGTAAAGTATATTGATGTGTATGTAGATGAATAAAATTAATGTTAAGTCATTTTAATGGGATACACTAAATCAAGCAGTAAAATGCAACGAAAAACTATGTCTACTTAAAGATGCATTAAGTAAAACATGTGAAAATCTTGTCGATTTAACGCCTTTTGACGTTTTTGTTTTTATTTTGTATGTGTGAATGTGTGAATGTGTTTTGTTAAACCTCGTTTAAAAGAATCGTGGAATTTTTGCGGTTTTTTTCTATAGTATTTTTCAAACATCATTACTACCATCAATGATAGTGATGCTGTTAGATGTTGATATTTTGTATAAACTTTGCATCGGCTGCTGCTGCTTCCTTTATTGGTTGAGGTTTATAGTGTTAATATACCCGGCACTTTTGTTAGTGGTTTTGTAAGATTTAGCAAACACTTTAATTCTGGTTTTCTTTTAATGCGGAAAATGGTAATAGTTTAAAGATAAAGTTACATTTCTCTTTTACGCAAGTCACTTGGGGCATCCATATGTTAACAATCATTTATTTATGCTTGATTTAATTTAATAAATAGTTATTTTATCTTAATCTTTACTTTAGATTAACTAGGATAAAATCTGAAAATTCTTTTTTTATTAAAGTATTTTTATATGAAAAATGTATGTTATATTAATTATTTCCTCTTCTCTTTATTTTTAGGTAAGTCATATCAATGATGTCAATTGTATTACGAAATATACATGATCTGTCTTAAAAGCAGTAGGTATACACTAATAAATTTCTTACATTACTCATCGCAATAGTCTAAGGTATATTTGCAATATGCTGATAACATAAATATTCCATAAAATTTCAACAGCTAATAGTTTGTTTTATTGTAAAAGTAGGAAAGAACATTGTTTGCAAATAGTTGATGTCCAGTTAAAAGAAAAAACAAAAATGAAATAAAACCTACTCAGTTCGAAGTTTACTTTATCATGTACAGGGTGCACCAACTTTTATGTCAGTGTGATATCATTTAATTACTTTGACATTTGTCCACCGATTGGTTAAAGAACACCTGCACATACTACCCAGACAGGAAACAGCTGGTTGAATCAAAATTGCGACTAGAAAATTAGTAAAAGGAAATGTCAAAATTGCAGTGATACACAGAAAGGGATAGATATACAAACAATTATGTACCACGCAAATTTAAATGGAGTTTATTTTTCTTCTCATTTTTGCAAATCACTGCAATGTCAAAATAACCATACGGTTCGAGAATTCTTGTTTGACATATGTCATTTGTAAGCTCTCTGTGAACACCTGTTTTGGAAACGTCAATTTAATAAAATTTTTGCCATGTATCGCTTTACACCAAAACAAGAAGTGACCCAAAGAATTTTGCTGGCAGATCGGTCACGTCGTTTGATGACCGACGAAGCTCATTTTATACTCTGTGGCGGCTTTAACAAGCAAAATTGGCACATTTGGGTAACGGAATATCCACACGAGATCCAGGTTATACCATTCCATGACCAAACAGTTACTGTATGTACTGGCGTTTGCGCCAAAACGATCATTGGGTCATTTTTCTTCAGAGAAGCCGAAGCTGTGGATGGAAAACGATACCGGTGGAAGTTGGCGCATTATGTCTGCCCGAAAATGCGTGAAAAAGGTCTGAATGGTTACTGATAGTGCATTATGCCATACTGCAAATCAAACAAAGCAGGATTTACAACAAAAATGTCCTGGAAGCAAAAGTCAAAAAAGGCGACATAGATTAGCCACTTAGATCTCCAGATCTCGATTCACCGGACTTCTTCCTGTGGAATTATTCGAAAAGCAAACTATACACCAACACTCTTCAGACCACCGACGAGCTCAAGGCAAGCATTCGTGCTGAAATCATTGCTATACCACCCGAGATGATCAACAAATATATGGAAAATCAATTAAAAATGGCACAATTTTTAGTGGCGTTATATTCCAAAAGTGGTCCAAATGAATCTAAATAAACCAAATTAAATAAAAATATCACACAATTAGAAATCATTTATTTTTTTTAAAGTATTCAATATTCGCATATAGACATAAAAGGGTGTGACACCCTGTAAATACTTTGTAATCGGAACCTTTTATTTATTACTGTATACCCTACAGTAAGTAAATTATAATACTGTGTCAACAAAATTTTTAATTCTTTCAATTATTTACAAACAAAGAAAATACTTCAGGTATAAAAATAAAGATGGACTATTAAAAATAGGAACTAACCAATACAAAGTTTTTTTTTGTTTCCTAAAATTTAAGAGAATTTAAAAAATATTGAAACATAACTTTTTTATACTTTAAGCAACAAACTATTACACAGAAACAATTATTTGCATAGTAGATGTGCTTTTAATTATAGCTTGAATTAACAAACATTTTAATTGTATTAACTAATTAGTTATTTTAGTAAATGCAATTAATTTCTTTTGTGTTCAAAAGTTTATTTGTGTTCCGCAAAGTGTTGATACAAATCTGACACAAATGTATTAGCGGTAAACCATTTAATGGAATACTAATTCGTTGTTAGTACACCAAAATAATTTTACTATATTTTATTTTACTGTAACTTATTTTTAGCATATGTGTCGTTATGTCTAATCAGTTTTGCGGGCATAAATTACAATTTTTGTTTCGTATTTCTTTCAGTTAAAATTTCATATTCCTACGAATATCAAGTATTTTAGCTTCATATAAAACGTTCATTCGTGTTTTGTAGTTTTTTGTGTTTTACAATAACAACATCATCTTTGACAGAGCCATAAATTTTACTTTCCATTTTAATTTCACGTACATTTATTTATTATACACACAACATTTGGCGGTTACTTTTTTTCTTACACACACAATCCAAACAAAAAATTCATCAGTTTAAGTACAATATATATGATCCATAATCTTATAAAATTCCTATGTACATAGAATATAGAAAAGAATAATACTCAGTGTTACGGGTATTAAACATTTGTATAAAATCAAGAGTTTACATTATGAAAAATATAGAACCAGGAACGTGCGGTGAGGTTTCCAATTGGGTAATATCCACTCTTTAAAATATATAAATATACGTACACTCACCAAAAAAAGTCTGTAATGGCAACTGGAAATTTTGCTGTTATTACGGGAAATTTTGCTAATTTGATCCCAGCGGTGTTTTTTGCTAATCTTAGCAACACATGTCTGATGACGTGTAGTACTAAATTTTAGTAAGCTTTTTGTAAAGTAGAATTTAAAAAAATTTACTGAATATCATTAATATTAGTACAAATCAAATTGGTATAAAAAATTAGTAAGCGCTACTAAATTTTAGTAAATTACTGTAAACTCAATGAGTTGTAAAATATAGCAAAATTTTAAAAAAATTATTAAAATGCACAAATTAGCTGAATCATTTTTTGATACACTTTTTACACTTTGAAGCAGCTAATTTCTTTTAAAATTGCCTCACGAATTCGAATATACAGATTTATATTTTTTTCGAGCAACATATTTAAGTTTATTCATTTTTGTCAAAAAATATTTTAGACAAAATTAAAAAAAATCAAAGGCTTAAAATTGTAAAAACATAAACGAATTTATCATTTTGTTTAAATTTGCTAATTTTTGTTTTGAAAAATATTTTTAGTAAATTTTTCGGATTGTAAGGTCAAATAGTAATTGTTTTAACGGCTGATTTTTAGAAATTTTTAGTGCTATTTTAAGTGGACGTCCTTTTTTTTGGACATAAGTCGGTTGTGAAAAGTATCTTCATTTCCAATCCCTTTTTTCAACTTATTTTAAGGCAATTTAAAATTATTAAATTTTTTTTGTTAATTTTAGCAAATCGGATTTCAAAAACTTGTAAAATGAGTTCTGAAATTAGCAACAAAAATTCTGTAATTTATAAAATTTAAATAGCAAAAAAAAAATTACTAAATAATAATTTTTTACTAGTGATCAATACAAAAGCAGTAAAGTTGGATTGAAAACCGTTTACAAATTTTTCTACTAACTCTTTTTTTGAGTGTATTTCCTATGTTTTTACTTGGGCCAATACCAGAACGTGATAGATAAGTTGCCATTTTAAATTTTTCGTTGTTTTGATTTGCACTATTATTGTTACTAATTTGGCAGATTTTGTCGCACAATCCCACTGTATGCGAATAAGATTTTTGAGTGTTCTTTATTATATCCTTCCGAATTACCGTATTAGCACATATATAACAAATAATTTTTGTGGAAACTTTCTTGCTTGACATATTTTTCTTTGGCGAGACCTTCTGTTAATTTTTTTGAAAGTCTTGTGTGTAACTTTTTTTTAAAGTCCAAGCTATGGAGTAGCACACTAGTACACGATCAATCTACTATAGATAAATACAGTAATTGACTGACGTGCGGAAATATTATAGACAACATTACAAAAATGTAAGCTTTAGAAATATATTAACTATTTGAGAGTGTTCAGAAAACACGTCACTGCTTCGAACAGACGTTTTCAACCTCTATTTTCGCAACTTTTATTTCTTTAATTTTTTAACATTGATTTTGTTTTTGGTCTAACTAAAAAAATTAAAAAAAGAAAACGTAAATAATATCATAAAATTACATAATTTCTATAAGTTAACGTTGGCATTAAGTAAAATATTGATAGTGGCGACTTTAATGGCCAAAAAACTCTTAACTCTGTAACAACAAAAGTCGGACCTTGCTTTTGTCTACATAAATAATTTAAGAGATTATATTACTTATTTATAATAATAAAGTATACATATGTTAAGAAAACGACATCTAGTGTTCAATAGCAATTAACAATTAGAAACGTCGTCAGCGCTGAAGTTTTCTTTGGGGACATTACAATCAAAGAACTTTTGAAATATTAGAGTTAGGGATGGATTCCGATGCCCGAAGCCCCGAAGCCCGATATCTCGTATCATATCTGAGATATCCAATATCGACTTTCGTCTAAAAATAAAAATGAAAACCTTTTGCATTGTTTTTCTTTTTGCCATTTGGGCAAACTAATATTAGTTTATTTTCTACAACCGGTTGTTTTTGTATGTTTGACCCATTGGCAATAGGTTCGTTTCATCCAAACTAGAATAGGTTGACTTAAAACCAGTTATAGAACTGGTTCTGTGGCATTGAAACCTTACATTTTGACTCAATTCTAGATCTTGCTCCATAGAACCGGTTGTAAAATAACCTGTTCTAGAATAGATTCAAAGATAGCCTGTTCTAAAAAATTTTTTAAGCTTAAAATATATTAAGTGTTTGAGACAACAGGATGGTTAAATTGTTACCATGTTGCACTTCTATGATATATTTTATATCAGCCGGAGTTAAAAAGTTAATATAGAATAAGTGACGTTTCCAGGATTATCTTTCGTGGGGGCCCAATATATTTTATCTATAAATTTTCAAATAAAATTTGTATGTAAACTTATTTATCACATTAAATAAAATCAAATGTATACATTTAATATTGAACTTAAAAACCAATTCGATTATTTTTCGGCATTAAACTGTCAACAATTTTGTCTGGGTCTACTTCATCACGACATACAGACATTAGAGCCAATGCAGAAAGCAATTCTTCGCAAATTGAATTCCTTAAGTACGTATTGAATCTTTTTGTGTTGTAAAGTTCCCTCCGCTTTTAGATCAGTTTGATTAAATTCTATAATCTTGGTACAATATTCTTTACCATATTTTCATATAAATATAGAATGAATAACACTGATCTGTAATATTCCGTTAGATCATCTGTTTGTAAAATTGAACGATATTTGTGCGTTCTTGGTAACTCTGGCTGTATACCATACAGCTTCACGATTTCAGTAATCTCCATATATATAGGGTGATCCATTTCGAGGTTCCCCACTTTTTTAAAGAAAAAAACAAAGAAAATTCAAATTTAATGGGGAATGTTTATTATCATTTGAAAGAACATTCTTTGGCATTTATTTTTTGACGATTATGTCTATCAAATGTTGGTCGTTGCTACTTCGGAGATGGTCCATCCGTTAAGTCCAATTTTAGATGACTCGTTCGAGCATTTCGACTGGTAACTGGCCAATGACAAGCTTGATGCCTTCCTCCAAGGCCTGAATCGAAGCGGGCTTGTCCGCATAAACTTTAGACTTTACATATCCCCACAGGAAAAAGTCTAACGGTGTGATATCACACGATCTTGGTGGCCAATCGACCGGCCCAAAACGTGAAATTGTGTGCTCATCGAAGTGTTCACTAATTGATTGATGCGATGTGTGGGAATTGGCGTCGTCTTCAATTTCAGGCATCAAATAGTCGGTTATCATGGCACGATAGCCCCGAATCGACGGTCTTCGTGTACACTCTCAGCTACGGCCGCTATATTTTCTTCACAGCGTGCTAGACGTGGTCTATTCGGTCGAATATTATCCAATAATGAATGCTGAGCGAAGTGCACGAAACACATTCCTCAAAGAACGTGAATTTTCGTAATAAGTTAAACGATTTGTAAACGTTGTTCAAGCGTAAGTCTTTCCATTATGAAATGTCAAACAATACTAAACAAAAATAACATGACAGCATGACACGACTCACACGTGATCTGTCCAAAAAAGGCTATTGAAAAAATTATCTCGAAATGGATCACCCTACATAATAATAAGCTCCTACTCAGCATTTTCCCGCAACGTATTCAACATAACATAACATACCAATTAATAAATTGATATGCCTTTATTTTACAAAGATTTACTGACTAATTAGTAATTTAGAAATAATTTTAATTAAAACATTTATTTAAAACACAGCATTTGCATTTAAAAAATAGCAATTATTGTCACATTATAAGTTTAAAAAATATTATTTCCAAGCAAAAAAAGCACCATTTGGAATTCAAAAAATATCAACTGAAATTAAAAAATATGAAATGCTAATAAAAACCAAAGAGTCATTCTATCGGACTAATTCATTGATTGTACTAATTAATTGACTATTTTATTACCATTACATTGATAACAATTGTAATGAAATAAATTTCGTTACCATTGTTTGAAATAATGGTAATGATTTAATGATCTGATTTCATTGATTAATGACAATGTTCTTGAATTTCACTACCAATGATCCCACATTAGCAAGTTCGGGTGTAAAGGATTTTCTACTTCTGGACACCTACGTTGGCAAAAATATAAAAATATAATATATAACAATTAAAGGAAAGCATTTGCATTATTAACCGTTACTTTATGTGTTAATATTCATGTTAAAATTTATTTGGTAATATACTTGCATATTTTATATTTTGTTTTATTGTTTTCTGTGTAGATCTATTTTGATCAATTTCAAATCGATTACATTTTTTTGTACGCAAATAATTTTTCAATCAATAATAATTATTTATTTTATGCATTTGTGTTATTTCATTACCATTAATAATGAAATTTTTAATGGAAAAAATTTCATTAACATTAAATTGGTAATGAAATTTTTTTCATTTGCATTAGTGTCATCCAATGGTAATGAAATTTCAATGGTAGTGAAAAACTTCCAAGTATGTTCTATAGATATCACTGAAAACTTTAACATGGATATTCCACATTCCTGTGATATAGGTGCTGTTTTGGTTTTCCAAAATTCACGGTTTATAGAAGCTATAAGTATACCTCATGTTTAAACAGATCTAACTTTTCTAGCAATAGTTTTTACAAATCTTATCTCATACAAAAGCTTTGATCTTCCACTATTAAATAATTATTTTGGAAATAAGCCGATTGTTTACAGAAATATTGCAAAAATGCAAAGCGTCTATTTGCGAACTTTTCAAAACATCTCTTCTATTTAAAAAAAGTGACTAAATTTGACGCGCAATTCGCCATGAACTAATTTTGAAACATTTTGAAAAACAAAAAAACAGCACAGATATCATTGAAAACTTTTAGAATGACTTTAAACGTAATTTATAAAACATCAATTGAAATTCATAATCACCATATGAAATTAAAAAAATAATTTTGTAACTGCGTTTGGTATTTAATTTGATGTTTTTTTGTATCAATTGCGAATTTTTGAATTTTATTAGTATTTTTTTAAATTAAAATTGTGTTTTTTTCGGATTTTTTAAAAATTTCAATTGGCATTTTTTGGCAATTTTGTCTAAATAACACATCGGCTGAAAAGTACGTAGAACAACCAATAAAACAACAATTTTTTGGCAAAATTTGACGTTATTCATCAACATAGTCTCCTTCAAGAGCCTTTCTAATATTTTGATACCTTTTTAAAGAATAATTTTTTTTGCCCTCAAAATAGGCCTCTGTTTTGGAAATCACCTCTTTATTTGAACCAAATCTCTCTCCAGCGAGCATTTTTTTGAGGTCTGAAAAGAGGTAAAAATCACTGGGTGCCAAATCTGTTGAATACGGTGGTTGCGGAAGCAACTGAAATTGTAATTCGTGCAATTTGGCCACTTGTGACACGTGCATTGTCTTGTGAGGAGCAAACACGGTACTCATTTCGAAAACAGCATTCTCATGCACAAATTTTAATGCAAAATAAAGCCGACACGTTCCTTGCTATCTCCTGCAACTTCACTTTATGGTCTGCCAAGATGATGTTTAAACTTTTGTGATGTTTTCCGAATGATGGTGATGATCATCATTTTGGGCCACCATAGCGTTCGACGTCACTTTTCTACCATTTTTCTCGATGGAGCAGAGTCAGAATAACACTTATCAAACCTAGCTTTGGCTTGAACAGTGCTTTTTCGCATTAAAAAACAATGATAAATCAACACACGAAATTGCTTTTTATGGAATATTTATAGAAAATTCGTAAAAAACAAACCTAAAATCAAAGGTTAAAGATAGAATGAGTGTATCACCCGTCGTATAAATACAAGGACAGATAGATTTGCTGAATGAGCAGTTGAATTCAATTTTACAACTGCCAAATTTAGTTCACTTAAAAATAAAATGTGAAAGTATATTAATAGGTAAAACATACAAAAATACTTTATTTCAATTTTAGCTACATATGTTTTGGTATAAGAATAAACTCATAATTCTGAAATTTTGGGAATTCCAGTTAAGACTTTATGTGGCATTGGAATCTCAGACTTTTTATTAACAAAAAGTAATACAATTGTAAATACGAATTTTATTGTTTTAAGAGCAAATATACAATATATATAATTCCATTAAGGACCTGTGCTGGGTAGTTAATTAAATTCTAAACTAAATACGAATTGACAAAAGATTTTGAAATTTCTTTGAAACATATTCGAAAAATTTTTAAAATTTAATAGAAATTTGGAAACCTTAATTTAGTCTAGAATTATAGCAGATATTAAAGAATTTCAAATTGTATATCATATTCAATTATGGCGCCAGATCAACTTTTTTTACTCGGGTTATTATTTCTGCTCCTTTTATTTCTAATATTATTATATCTTTTTCTTATGAATAGAAATATAAGTTTTTTTTTTCTAAATACGATCTGAAATTTCAACAACGTTTGTATTTGTATGATTCACACTCACAAACAACATCCAACTGCAACATCAAACATACTTACGCAATGTTTGTGTTTTTGTCTCAAAATATTAACATTTAGTTTTTCGCATAGCTAAAGACCTTTTGGAGGTATTGGTAAATTACAATGAACTTCGAATCAAGCAAATTAAAAAAAAAATATCTACCAAGTTTATTAACGCCAAAAATAAATAAAACTTATGCTTTTATCTTGAATTATTAAGAAGAAAATAAATATTAGCAAAGGCCTTGAGGATCAAAAGATCAATAATAAACAAACGCAACGCAATACAAATATGTATATATGTCTGTATTTAAGATCTGTAAGATTTTAACCCGAAGTTCGCCGGAGGGTTTTTTTACATATTCACTCTAAAAAAGGATACCTTTAAGATCGAAAAAAGGTTAAACAATGATCTAAAGACTGTATAAAAATATGGATTATTTTTTATTACCGTACAATATTTTTTTTCAACTTTCTTGTAATTATCCAAATTTTCCTTGTATAGTAACTGTGGGCCTGTTTTGGGTTAACTTAAGCATGATTTTGCAGAAATGTAAAATACAAACACAAGTATTTATAACTGAGAATATCTGTATTTTAAGTTTCAAGTATCTTAATGCAAGTTTTGACTGTAGAGAAAAATGTAAACAAACTAACTACCTATGCACATAGGTACACACATAACATATACTATATAGACAGTTTTATTTTGACAGTTTTGATTTTTAATGCACGTTTAAATATGACTGAGTAGTATGAGGAGAGCCTTTGAAAGATAACCGCCAGAAAACTTTAACATATCTTTATATATATATATAAAACATAAATGTAATAGATGCACTGCCTGACTAAACATTACCATGTCCAAATAGCTAAAGCTACACAGAGAAAACAGGTTTACTGTGACAACCAAATGCTTTGGTTGGAACCACCGACATATTTCTTTGCGGAAACCGAAATTCGGTTAATACAACAGAATTTCGGTTAAAATTTCAATCGAATCAGGACTATATTTGGGTGTGACAACCGAATAATTCGGTTGCTGCACCCAAAATATTCATTTGGCATGACATTCGGTTGTCAGAATGAATCTGTTTTCTCTGCGTAAGCACTAAAACCTAAAATTTTAAATATGTCCTCCTTGGAGCATGTGCTAACTCACTGATAAGGGAGATTTTAATCGTGGTTAAAATGGGGGCTGTCCATACAGATTTTAGAGACACAAAATTTCGCTTATAAGGTGATATTTTGTTATTTTCCCAGGAAATTGGAAAAAGTCTCCCCATTTACGGCATATCTAATCGATTTAGCTAGAAAGGGAAGTGGTAAAAAAAGGATTGAAATGGTGACAAGTTTTCTCTTAATGTCCAAACCGTTTTGGGTAATTGAAATTTGAAATATATATTCCCTTACTCACTAATAAGTTTTTCGCCAGGAATGTGGTAATAATAATGGTTCAAAAAGGGAAAGTATCAAACTTAAATATTTGCCGAAACTGCTTTTAAAAAAGTTTTGTCTGGATTATAGGCTATTTAATTCGTCAAAAATAGGAATGCGCCTCTTTAACGGCCTGCCTAAACTGCTTTGTCTTGAAACCTGAAATTTAAAGAACAAGTGAAAAGAAATGAAACGAAAAACGAGTAGAATTGTAACAATAAACAAGGGAAACAAAATGCAATGAAACGACTCCCCAATGGAAATCAAACCGTGGGCAAGGGGAAGGAAATAAAGTAGAACGTGGAACAAGTGAACACAAAACACAGGGCTCTAGTTGGAATATAACGGTGAACGAGTGGAAACAAATCACTGGTCAAGGAAGAGGTAATGGAATGGAACAGTGAACAAATAAATTGAAATACTAAACACAGGAACGAAATGAAGTGGAGCGATCCTGGATATTGTTAATATTTATCGATTCGAACATGTTTTTAAATTTTAGAAATTTATCTCCATATTTAATTTTTAAATCCTCAAATCAGAACTATTAAGTAAATGGTTATGAAAATAATTTCATTACAACTCAATAATGCCACAATTTTTATTTCTACTTATAATACACATTCACTAAAACGGAATTTATGGAAATTTACTAGTATGGTGTAAAAAGCATATGCCTTAACTTCTTATTAAACGCTTGGGGCAAAAATCAGATATTTAAACTAAATATTCTTTAGAGTATGAGCTAATTTACTGATAAGGCGCTTTTGGAATAATAATTTAGTGATATTTTTTTTTAATTTTCGCCAGTAACTTGGTGAAAATGTAGGTTCATGGAATATGATCCAATTTACTAGTGATATATTTTCTAGAACTTCCAACAAGAAAGTTGTAAAAACGAAAAGGAAAAACGTTTCTTCATAATCACTCAGCACAAGCCGCGGAAGCTCGAAATTTGAGATCGATATTTTGGGTATTTAAACGGGGAGGGGCAAAAAGGAAAAGTTCCCTCTTAAAGTCCTGCCTTAGTTTAAACTTAGTGTTCCACGGAGTCTGTGCTAATTCACTACTAAAGATTTTTGGAATTTTCGCTATGGAAGTGGCAAAAATGTTGGTTCAAGAGGAGGAAAGTTACCTGTGCAAACATTTTTAGCTAAAAATCCGAAGCCTGAAATTGAAACTTCCACTGCAAAAATGTTAAATAAATTGATTTGAAGAAAAATCTTTAAAAAGGAATTTAATGTTTTCCTAATAAATTTCGATATTTAATTACCGACAACGAAGTATCGGGCTTTTAAGCTAGTATTTTTATAAAATAAAAAGCGAATTTCACATAAAATTTAAATGAATAGGCAGTATTTATGAGTTTTATTATGAGTTATCTATACTTTGAAGTATATGAATAAGGAAAATAATATTTTCTTTATGTACGAGTATTAGATAGAAAAACCTATAATCGTGTACCTTGTTTTAAATTTTATATAAATATGTATATATTTTTTCAAATCCCGCGTAGTGTAATTATGATATTTTTTAAAATATTTTGTGCCTAGTCATATAGTATGTATGTAGATATGTATTTTACAATAAATGTCCAAGGCTGCTAATACAACATACTTGACAACTTATTGTTGCTGCTGTTGGAATTTGCATGATGTACTTTGCATGGTCAAGAAAAACTTTAAATACGTACCTGTTAAAGCCATAGAGGTACGCATTATTTCTTGGAAAATAAATTCATATGTTTTTTTTGTCTTCACTCAAACTCAATGTTTTTAGGGGAGTTCGTTTTTTCAGTGTGCAAGTGAGTTTTTTATAAACAACTTAGGACAGACTATGGCGTCTTCGCCACTCGGACTCATTTATCACCCAGGTGTGTCATTAAATATAAGAAAGCTTAATAATGATAACAGTCGATAAAAATACTCTACTAAATGACATTTTGCTCTGTAGTTTGATACCTTAAATTTTCAAAGGTATGTATACTAAGGCCCTGTGCGAGGTGGCTAAATAAATTCTAAACTAAATACAAATTGACAAAAGGGTTAAAAATTTCTTTGAAAAATATATGACAATTTTTTAAAATTTCATAGAAATTTGAAAACCTGAATTAAGTTTAGATTTTATTTAGCCGGTTCGCACCCACCCTTAATGCTCAAACTAGTTTTATTTTTTTTTTAATATATTTTATATTTAAAAATTTGAATATTTTTTATTCTAATTAAAAAAATACTTTTTTTAAATATTTGGCATTTCCGGGATTGAACTCAAAAATTCAGAGTACTTGTCTACCTCACAACCCACTGCACCACAAACACTTATAGAGTTTTACGGCTAATTTTAAATTTAATAATGTGTTAGAAAAATAACTATAGTATAAAATTTGTTTACCAATACAAAGCATTAGTTGTATCTATAATCAACACTGAAACCCTTTTTTAAATGGTACACAGAGAAAATAGATTACTGCTGACAACCGAATTTGTAGCCAACCGAATGGTTCGATTGTGGCAACCGAATTTTTCGGCTGTGACAACTGAAAACCAATTGATGGACATGAGAATTTTTAATGTGACAACAGTATTTCCTTTGCCTCAATAACAATTCGGTAGTCACAACCAAAAAATTCGGTTGCTGCAACTGAAACATCCTATTGGCAACAAATTCGGTTGTCAGCACGAAACTGTTTTGTGGGTGCACATTTCCTCCGGATAACCCTATTTTTAATTTTGGGAATTTTGTAGTAAATTTGATAACTTATACTAATTTTTTAACGCATTCACTTAGTAAATGTTTGATTATAATGTTGAAAATTACGAAGAGAATTTTATTTTTTAAGTTGATTTTAAATACCAATAATTGGATAGAAGGATTGTTTTTAGTTCCTTTCCCCTATTTTTGATTTCTAATACAATATATTTGCTTTATTAATAGATTTTAGGTTATTCCAAATAAAGAGATTTAGATCGAATTGCAGCCAATATTTCCTCTGGTTGTAATATTGGTGAAAACAGTACTGGCAAAAACTTGGTTTGGTTTTACAAACAAAATTGTGTTTTGCTAGGTCTGAATAGATTCAAATTTAGTTCAATACAAGTTGTATCTTTGACGTTTTTTTTACAGTGTATGTTTTCAAAGGCAAAGAGTGGTTTGTAGTCTTCCAGGAAATAATTTTTACAAATGTAACTCTACTCGCGCGGGATTCCCATCAAAGTTTTCACGGTAAATTCCGGGAATTTCTTAACCCCAAACGCTACATTTTAGACTAATTTAAAAATATAATCCGCAATATTGTCTCGTTATAAATGATAAATAATGGACGAGTTCTCCCAATTATGCCCTAATTTAGAAGTGGATATGTTGTTGACTACTTACATACCTGATGGTTTAAGTTGTGATGGTATGTTTATGAGTGTAAGTATGAGCCTGTATGTTTCTTTAATTTGTCGTCTGCCGTCAAAAGTAGTCATTACCATAAGAATTACTGTTCGGTTAAGGAACGGGTGTGTTTGTTGTTATTACTCCAGGAAGACAAATAACACAGTATTAAGTGGCTGTTTTAAGTTTAGTAGTACAGGGTGGTGCAAAAAACTTAACTTAACGTTACAGGTATTTTCAATACTTAAGGAGAAGTGCAGCACCCAACAAAATTATAAATTACCATCCCGGCAAAATCTTTCATGTAATAAGATTTTCTTATAGAAATCAACAGCGATAACCACTTACGTTTTAATTGGATTACGCATTATTTTAACATAATAATTTCGTTGGTACTGTAATGACAATGTAAAGGAGAAGTTAGGAGTATATAAGTACCGGTAATGTAGGCAGTAATGAAATAATGGTAATGATAATAGTATTGGCAATAGTAAATACTTGTTATGCAATAGTAAATACTTGTTATGCTGGGTCTGTACCGAAAACACTTCTGAAAAAATGTTGGAAGTGACTTTAAATTCAGCGTTAGGAATTTAAAAGTTTATATAAAAATAGATTCTGTTCAAATATTTTCAAAATTATTTTTTAGAAAGTAATAGTTCTGCTAAAATCGATGATGCAATTGATATAAATCAACAAAATTATAAGTTTACTAATATTTCAATGCCTGAAGTTAAAACTTTTACGATAATTATACCACGGATGTCAGCAATGATAATGCTAATGGCACGCTATGTTCTAACTTCATTAATTTTACTCGAGTAGACATTCTAGAATCTCTTTTAAGTATTAAGTCTAGTTCAGTGGGATATGATAAAATTCATCCAAAATTTATTAAGTTAATAATAACTTATACTCTCTTGTTAGTGCATCTACTATTCCATCAGCATGGAAACACTCAAAAATTATGTATTTACCAAAAGCTGACAATACATATCGGCCGATAGCTATACTTTCTTATTTATTTAAAGTTTTTGAACGTCCAATTTAAAGAAAAAATGAACCAATTTTTACATGAAAACTCTTTTCTTACCAACAACCAATCTGGTTTCCAACCAAATCTCAGTTCTTCCTCCTGAAGTTTCAGAGGAGCTAAGAGGCAACATCAATATCGGTATGGTATATTCATATCTATTTGACATAAGTAAAACAGTGTACCATAACTTTGATATATCTTGTAGCTGCTCAACTACGAGAGGTGTACCGCAGGGTTCCATGCTAGGTCCACTTTTGTATGTACTATATTCTAATGACTTGCCATACCAGCTCAATTTTTGTGGAATACATATGTATGCGACAATGTACAACTTTTTTTAAGATGTAAACCATCTGATGTCAATGACTGCATCACAAAAATTAATTATGATCTCGGTACTATTAAAGAATGGGTATCGGCAAACGGACTCTCTATTAACGGACTCTCTATTAAAGCTTCGAACAGTTATAATTTTTCATAAAGTGATTTACACAAAGCAACCTGAATACCTGTACAAAATAATAATTTTTTTAAGGTATGCCAGAGGAAACATAATAAATACATTTTGCTTTAGAAAAGATATAACAAAAAGACACATTTTTTAAATGCCATTAATCTTTGGCGCCAACTTTCCCCTAATATTCAAACCATAAGCAATGCAAAACATTTAAATTTAAGTATTATATTATTTTTTAACAAAAATCATATTGTGTAATTATCTCCCCAGTACTGCTAGATGAGACTATTTGTTGTTGTGCTGTATTGATCAAATAAATAAATAAATAAATAAATAAATAAATAAATAAATAAATAAATAAATAAATAAATAAATAAATAAATAAATAAATAAATAATAAGTGAATATAGACAATCAGTACTTATACATATTTTCAATCAGGGAACATAATGCAAAAGTTGTAATCGTGATAGTCTTTGTTTTAATTTAAATAATAATTTCTATCAATGCGTTTTTTACAAGGAAAAATCTTGCATTTGTGAATTGATTAACAACTTTGGAGCTACCCTGTATAAAGCCAGCTGTTTTCACAAGTATAACATAAGCGAAAAATATAGATAAATGTGAACAGATCCTCAAAAATATGGAAAGTCATATCAAATTCAACAATAATATTTAAATCAATCAGAATATGAGGTTAGATTGTTAAAACGAACTACTTATTAGAGCCAATTTATACCATGCAGTTGATTGTATGCTTTTTCTCAATTTCCTTTTCAAAGTTGCTTCCAAATTTATGTCTATTTATACGGTAATATTTTTTTGCTCTTAAATTCAATGTGAATGAAGCACCATGTGTGTAAGAAAAATAACAAAAACATGCACGAAAAACGTGCTTTTTTGTTTCCCTGCTTACCTCTCTACCCCGTTCGCCATCAAACAAGAATCGCACGCAATTTAAATTGAGAATCCCTACCCCAAGAAAACAGATTTATGTTGAACACTGAATTTGTTGCAAATTGAATGGTTCAGTTGGGGCTAACGATATTTTTCAGTTAGGTTCTGTATTGTTAATAGAGCACCCGAAATAAATTACTTTTATCTCGATTAGCATGAAAACTTTTCCTCTGTATAGAAGACATTCTTATAAAAACAAATTGATGCGAGTGCCAAAGAATAGATTCTTTACTTGTTACTCTCCATGTCTGATCATGTGATTTTAGATTGTTGACCATAAAAATTAAATGTCCAACGCAGAAACTGCCATTGCCAGCTGGCTTGCCGGCTTATTCCAATATAAGTCAAAGGCCCCATCAAATCCAAAGAATAACTACATTTAAAGGAAGCAACTCCCAGATTTTGTTTAATATACAAAATTTATAAAACGAAACGTTTACATATTTACAACATTTGAATAGAATAAATCCCCAATGTTCTTCACAAAAAGTTTTTAACGTGTTATTTTATAAAATCCGTTTATAAATTTTAATAGAAATACAATCTACAATAACCCTTATTTGCTTTAGTCTAAGGACAGCAACCTTTTTTTTGGCGCCTAAATAAATAAAAAAAATTTTAATTATTGAAATTAATTAATCTGTAATTCGTATTCACTCAACAATATGAACTGAAATAACATAAATCAGTATCGTATTAGAATCGCTTAAAATACATAAATTCTCAAGCACTTTTGTCGGTCAAGTACTACATTTTGTACACAATAAAAAACAGTTTGCATTAAAGCACAATCACTAAAATAGCTTCTTCGTTTCACATAAACTGTAAATGATGTAATCTCTTCTTTCCTACACAAAGAATTTGTTTAACAAAAATATTCAAATAAATTATAAATATACGCCTTCAAAGAATTCAAGTAAATTGTCAAATTGTCAACGAGTAATGTTGACATATTACCACGTACATGAAAGTATTTTCTTGAAACCACTTAACAAGCATCACTTAAACACACTTCTACACTACAGTGACACTTAAAACTGGCGGCAAACTTGTAACATACAACAACAAAAGCATCAATAGCATAATAGCAAAAAAGAGAAACACTTTAAATGTAGATTAAAAACGATTTATGTACACATGCGTAGAAAAGTATGATAACAAATATTACCAGCGAACCACTAACTAAAATTGCTAAATATTTTTCCTACTAAAAAACTGTTATTTTCTTTAGACTATTATTATTATACATCTTTTGTAATGTTCAAAAGCATACATAAAAATATATCGTCCATCCCAAATTCGATTCGACTTTTTAACGCTTTATGCTATTCTCATGATTTCTGACCTAATAATAGTTAGTCAAGAAAACCTAGTTCACTAAAACTTCCTTATTTCGATTTTCAAAAATATTTGTTATTTGATTACCTTGCTTTTTTGGTTGAAACTTTTTTAATTCCTTTTTTGAGATATGCAATTAATTAGTTATGCTTTTAGCTCCCCAGCAAAAAAAATGGTAGTCATTCTGTGACTATAACTTCTTTCATTGCTTCCTAAACTTCAGTTGACATTCTTTTATAATTTTTTGGTGTTATTCTAAGGCACTTCCAAAGAATTGATGAGTTCATATTTCAAATGCAGTGATCTGGATATAAACCCGATGCATATCTTAAAGAATAACTTTTCATTACTTCTAAAGCACAAGTTATAGTATATCGTATATTTATTTTGAATCTAAAGCATTTATTCAAATTGAAAAAATAGTTCTGATGAACTTTTTTAATTTATTTATTAAATCATTTTTTATATTTTAGTTTAAAATTTCATGAGGGTTAGAATTTATGCAGTTTTGCAATTTTTATAAAAGTTTTGAAATATCAAGAAGAACTGATTTTTTAACCTTTACTTGAAACTAGCTGGCCTGTCATTTGCGTTTTTCAGCCTTAAATATTTATATGGACGCAATCTGTGCATTTTTGCATTATGTTTATTTTTTAACACTGCAGTTAAATTCAGAATTTATCAAAATAATTTTAAAATTGTGTAAAAATTAATTCAAATTGCCCAAAAATGTTTTAAAATTGTGCAAAAATTATTTAAAATTGTTCAAAAATATTTTAAAATTGTCTAAAAATGTTTCCAAATTATACAACCAGTTTTTAAATTATCCAAAAATATTTTAGAATTTCTCTAAGAATTCAATAAAATTTTTGAAAAATGTTTCAAAAATGCTTTTTCACTAATGCAGAATTATTTATTTGTTTTGATAAAGAGTATTTGTATATCAATGCATACATTTCGCTTCTTTAAACTTATTTTTCTGCATTCTTATGAATTAAATTTTCATCAAAGCTTAAATACTACAAAGTATATGAACATTTTCCACTCATGCATCAGAATACCTATTCATTGTATTATCATTGCTTCCTTAGAGTAAAGTATGAGTAATGCTAGTAGCTACATTTGAATACTTCCATCCTATGACACGCTAATGTTAAATTCATCGATGAAACCAATAGAAAAAAGTGATGCCTTTGCCATAGTAGTGATGCTTTTATTGCTTCTTTGGCAGCTTCATTTTTGCTGGGTCCAGTAGCCATCTCATTGCCCTACAATTCGCTTGTAAAAATTTTTCTTTAGCCCTGAAATGAAGATTTCTATTTAACCAATTTGAACGGGAACAAATAGGTATTTACCGCCCACTACATTTTTGTTACACCAACTCTCCTTGGGGATGTTGTGTTGTAATGGTTAGCGCTTTGGTCTGTTACACGAAAGGTTGCGGGTTCGATCCAGAGCGACGGCAAAAAAATTTCGAAAAATAATATCTATGAGTTTTCTATCCCTTATACATATCGCAACGTCCTCCTTCGGTGTTCCCATAGCACTTAACCCCAACAAAGTAAAATAACATAACAGCGCTACGACCTAAAAAGCTTTATCGCCAACTCTCTATCAGAGTTTTAAGCTTTATTATCTGGCAAAACTACGGTATTACCATATTTGATGCCCTTTAGCTTTAACCACCTCCTTTATTATGAAGTATTTCCTCAGTGTTGCTTCTCTTTGAAAAAATATAATTTTAGCATTTTTACTCTGTATTTTGTCTAGACAATTATAAGGGCCAAAAACCCTTGAACAATCATACTTGACTGTGGTCCTTCCTAAAAGGAACAAAAACTTCGAAAGATGTCGGTAGATTTTCATTATTAATCAAATGAAGCTTTTAGAAACAAAGTTGTTTAAAAGTATTTCGTAAATAATCTTAAATTTTATACGAAGATGACACAACACAAATCATAATTAGAAGGAACGATGGTGGTTACACTCCGCAGCGGTGTTGTTACTTCTCTAGATTTACGGAAGTCTCCTAGGTAGTTTCGGACACTTCGGAATCACCGGTAATTCAGGAGGTATTTGCAAAATTTCGGTTCGCCTTATGGTGTTAGGATCTCCATAGAGTAAATAAGGTTTAGTATATGTTCACTCATTTCGAATTCACCTCCAACTTTAATGTAGAAACTTGCACTGAAAGAAATACATAGTAATTTTTTCATAGATTCCAAGAAGAATTTCTCAATATATATGAAATCTAATCAATAAAATACAGTTTTCATAACATTTCATACTTTCTTAAAAAAATATAAAAAATAAGCTTTTGTTGCAAAAAATGTGACACTCAATTGACAATTTTGTTGTTTATTAATTTTTTTTATTACACTGCTTTCTAGTGTTCATAAATAAATGTTTTTGTTTTATCCACTTTTCACAAGTTGATCCCACTCTCGCTTATCAGCGACAACAGTTAACTATAATATTGACTTAAATGAAATTGTTTCATAGATTTTATAAAGCTCTTCATTGACTGAATGATTCATTCATTGGCGGAATGATTTGTTTGTTTCAATGGACGAGTTTAAGTAACAATCTTCATTGCAACTATGAAGAAATTCATTGCGGAAATGAAAATAATTCTCTCATTGTACTGAAACTTTTTTCATCTGTGTTACATCAATATTTGTGATGTTAAAATTAAACAACTTCTAAGTATTTCAAAGACTAACAGGAATACACTCAGCTTCAATACTGAGTTTGACGCATCCGATACAGACTTCTTAAAATATTACTAAGACAACGACATGCAAAATGATTACGACATGTAATAGCCAGACAAATAAGAGAATCAACAATATTTTCCGTAAATTATATAGATTTCAAATTGTTGCAACTTGAAAGTAAGTATCCAGGTCAATGCGATAGGTTTCGGTTACATAAAAATAAAATACAATTGAATTAGGAGATATCGGTTATTGTTAATATTTTACCAAAAAAAAAAAAAAACAAGTAAGAGCGGCTAAATTCGGCTATGCCGAATCTTATATACCCTTCACCATGGTTGGGAAAAAACTGAAGTTTATATATGGACATATATGGAATGGACAGATTTATATACGGACGCCTTTAAGAGGAAATTAACCATTTAGTTTGGAGATAAAACTTGGACTCGGGAAGATTTATGGTTCCAGAAAATAGGTATTTTAAAAAAATGTATGTTTTGGGCATAACTTTTTGTATCTGAACCGATATTTCCGAGTTTTTCAGCAAATATGTTATACTAAAGATTTTCGATCTTTTGGTATATAAGGCGTATCCATAGGTCATATTACAGCTCTAGAATAGTGTTTGTTGTTTGTGTATAAAAGGTGAAGGGGTGAAAGAAAATAATTTCAACAAATCGTTAAAAGAAATCACTAGAACTGCATGTGTTTTTTTTCTACAAAATAGTTTGATTTAGCTGGCAAATTTGCATTTGGGATTTTATTTCGCTTTTTTATTAAAAATATTTGTAATTTCTTTAGCATAATTTTAAAAATTTGAAGGAAAATAGTTTATAATTTTTTTTATAAACTATTATAAGTTATGACCTAAAATAGTTTCACTCAAAGGTAAATTATGTATAAAATTTTCTTAATATGTGAGAAATAAAATGGTTTAAAAATCTTTTTATAAATTCTTTTAAATCGGAGCAAAAAATAGAAATAAAACCGTTTGTATTTTGTTTGTATCAGAGGGTTTTTATAAAAATTTTGATGTTTTTAGCCTATTAATGGATTATTTAATTATTAATATAAAATTATATTTAAATTAATTATTAAATGTAAAAAAAAACAAAAATTAAACAAAAAAAAATCTTAAGAAAATAAAAAAAAATGTCCAAAAAAAGTGAATTGACCGGGATTCGAACCCGCGACCCTTCCACCTGTGGTGAAAGGTATAAAACGTTTGTATTTTGTTTGTATCAGAGGGTTTTTATAAAAATGTTGATGTTTTTAGCCTATTTATGGATTATTTAATTATTAATATAAAATTTTATATAAATTAATTATTAAATGTTAAAAAAAAAACAAAAATAAGCAAAAAAAAAAGTCTTAAGAAAATAATAAAAAAAATGTACAAAAAAAAGTGAATTGACGACCTGACCGAGATTCGAACCTCGAACCCGCGGCCTTAGAGAAAAAAAGTATTTCTAACATAGCGTCTAGACAACTGAGCTATTGAAACTCACACAAAAAGATCGTCAATAGAGGTACATATATAAAAGTCTTCGTTCATTTGAGATTTGTTTAGTTTTTATTTCAATGACAAATCTTTGTATGTGTGTTGTTTGTGTATAAAAGGTGGAGATGAAAGAAAAGAATTTTAATTATTAATATAAAATTTTATATAAATTAATTATTAAATGTTAAAAAAAAAAACAAAAATAAGCAAAAAAAAAAAAAAAAGTCTTAAGAAAATAATAAAAAAAAATGTACAAAAATAAAGTGAATTGACCTGACCGAGATTCGAACCTCGAACCCGCGGCCTTAGAGAAAAAAAGTATTTGTGACATAGCGTCTAGACAACTGAGCTATTGAAGCTCACACTAAATCATCGTCAATAGAGGTACATATATAAAAGTCTTCGTTCATTAGAGATTTGTTTAGTTTTTATTTAAATGACAAATCTTTGTATGTGTGTGTATAAAAGGTGGAGATGAAAGAAAAGAATTTTAACACATGGATGTGTTGTTATGCGTAAAATTCTACATACATATTAAACAAAGGGATTTTACTGGAAAAATTAGAGTTAGTCCTGGTTTTTTGCTAATATCTCAGCCATTTATTAACCGATCTGTCTGATTTTTAATAGCAAACAGAAATGGATCACATGTAACAGAAATAAAAAACAATCAAGTCCTCATCATGTCTGGGTTCTTCGGAAAACCCATTTCAACACACAGACGGACAGACGGACATCGTTAAATCAACTTCGCTCTTCATAAGGACCCAGAATATATATACTTTATAGGGTCTAAGATCAATATTGTAGAAATTACAAACGGAATGACAAACTTATATATACCCTTCCACCTGTGGCGAAGGGTATAAAAACAGCGAATATATCTGCGATGGCATTATAGTTAGGAACAAAATTTCATAATCATTTGTTGTTAATTCTTCATAATATTTATAAAAATGTCATACATCAATGTTTCTTAAAAAAGTCAAAAGTTTTATAAATCTTCATCATTTCATAAAAAATTAAAAGGAAATTTTTAAAAATTGTTTTTTTTTTTAATTTTACAACTCAAAAAAACTACTGTTTATAATTCTCATTAAGTTTTCATTTACTTCAATTATTTTATAAAAACAAATTAAACTTTAAAAAATTGTACTATTTTTATGAAACTTGTTATTAAATATGGTGAGACTAATCATAATCAATGTGGAAATATGATGAAACATCTTCATAAATCACACATAAAGACTTTCGAAATGATTTATTTAAACATTTTAAATTTTGAATAATTATTATTTGGCATTTTGTATTAAAAAAAAATTTTGGACACATGTGTACCGCAACCACTATTTTTAAAGCGCATTCAGAAGGACCAAATTTCCAAAAAATTATTTTTTCTATCATGATATAATAACATTTCCCTTATTATTTTTCTGATAATCATGAAAAAAAAATACCTTCATAAGAAATTACTTTCATTTGAGAGTTTATTTGTATTGCAAATGTAGGGCAAGAGCAAAAAGTAACGCCATTTACAGTCTATAAAACATAATAACTTGTATACCGGCTACAAAATAATGCTTTTTTCTTTTTTAATAAAAAATGTTGCCCTTTTCTGCCCTTTTTTTAAATTTCTCTTTGTGGATAGTAATAAAAAGTACACCAAGACAACAGTATCAGTTGTGGTCACCGAATTTGTTGCCAATCGAATTCTGGCAGTTACAACTGCCTTCATATTAAAATATACTTTAAGTTGTAAAAGTCAATATTCAGTTGTTAAGATTAATATTTATATTCCCCTTAAATATTATTACGTTCCACAAAATTTTATTTTAAGAAAAATTTTATTGTCAACACAATCTACAATTCGGTTGCTTCTACTGAAAGCCTAATTAATTGATAAACGAATTTTATTTTGAAATTTGATTGGAAATGCCAATAATTGAATAATAGGATGGGATTTAGTTTCTTTTCCCTTCCCAATAAAAAATTTTTGCTTTATTAATGGATTATAGGTTATTTCAAATAAAATAAATCCTTACAAATAAATGTTAATGGTTTTGATCGAATTGCAACCAATCTTTTCTCTGGGTGTAAAAGCAGAAAAATTTTGTATCAAATTAAAGATATTTAAAAGATATATTTAAATATGTATCAAATTTGTAAAATCATGCCTTAAATTTAACAAATGTCACATTTTGTTTTTTTTTTCTATTTTATTAAAAAATTAAAAAGAGACCTTTTTACCTCTAATTTGGTATCTAATTTGTCCGCTTTTACTTTTTATTACTATGTACAAAAATACATTTTGTAAAAAAGGCAGAAAAATTTTTTGTTAGAAAGAAAATAGCATAAGATTTTATTTGAATAATATTTTTTTTTACGTCCGCTTTCGACCGTGTGGCATGACATTGTTTTTGGTTCCAGAAGTCATGTTGGGATCGGTATTTTGATATAAATTCGGAATGTGATAAAACTATCTATCTTCGAAATCAGTATTTGTTGGAATTTTCCATTCAGGAACTATACAAAAAATGCAATCGCGAAACATTTCGAAAGAGAACCTCTTTAGCAAAAAAAGCAAAAAAAAAACAACAGTCTTAGCGTATTTGTGACAGAGATTTTATAACTCAACAAGAAAAGATTGAGATAAAAAAGAATTTTTTCCAAAGTGTTAAATTATAATGAAGATCATCAGATGAATAAACATAAAAACAAAACACTTGTTTATAGTATAACCACACTCTAGTGAATGAGTTGAGTTAGCGATTTAAAAAGTACGTGTTTGTTTGTAAAATCAATTTTGTGGACAATACACATTTACATTAGATGACAACGTTTTTGTTTTATTTCTTTGTAGTTTGGTTTCTTTTTAGTGTGTGGGCATTGCCATTCTTCTTTATATGGACAAAGTTTATGTAATTTTCTTCCAACACTGAGGTGTGAAGATTCAATTTTCAAGCAGATTGTTCAAAATGGTTATTGTAGCGACATACAAACATATTTTCATTTCAATGCAAATTATATGGAAAATAATTTTAAGTTAGCACATATGTATGGGTCTTTTCATTAGTTACGTTCTTAATATGTTATACAATAATAGAGCGGATTCAAAGATCCAAAAGTGATTAATATTTATCCGAAACCTCAACTTAATTTGAGCTTGCCACGGAAATTTATAACGTGATCTATGAATGGTTACGTGTCATCTCATTTCGGAAAGTGGCAGTTACTCTGTCCTTATTACGGGACTCAATTTTTCTACATTGTCTGCGGCCCTGCGGAAAATCCTGCTGATATTAGCAGAATTTGTTTTGCTATATACACAGAGAAAACAGATTTATAGTGGAATCGCATAATTTGGTTGCAGCAACTGAATTATTTAGTTGTCGCAACCAAATATATTCCTGATATAATTGAAATGCCTTTATGGTATCAACCGAATCTCGGCCTCCACAAACAAATATTTTGGGGGCTTTAAATAAACCATTCGGTTGACAAGTAATACGGTTGACACAATGAATCTGTTTTCTTTGTGGATCAGTAAGACAAGAACAGCAAAAATAAGACTGATAAATATGGAAAATTTTAGTTATAATTAAGCTAAATTTTAGTTTAAAATCATAGTAGAGAAAAAAAACCAAAATAAGTAAATAAAAAAAAAATTTTTGGTTAAATTTAGATAAAAGGACCTATCATCAGAAATATCTGCTCATAAAGAGTAGAATGATATTATTATGGTTGGAAAAGCTCCCGAAAGAGCCGGAGGCTAACTAAAATGAACTGCTCACAGTATGTGTTGACTCACGAGCAAATTAAAAACTAGCTTTTTGAAATTGCTGCTCAAAATTTTCCGATTTCGACCTTAAAAAAGAGAAAACAAAAATGTTTGGCCCCGAGATGTTATTTTGGCTTGTTTTTTAAAATACAAACGATACAAAATAGTCACAGAAGTACGAAGTGTTTGTTTGAATTATCATGTAAATTGTTTAAAAAAATAAGTCAACCTGTAATTATTTTATTAAATTAAATCTATCGGTATCTATCTTTATTTCCCAGCAAAACTTTGGTTATGGGTGCGATATTCTCATGCGTTACTGATTATTTATTACGTAATATATGATTTATAAATGTAAAGTTATAATTGAAACATTTTTGAAAATCTATTTTTTAATAACTTACTTTTTTTTGTAAGCAAAAGGGTAATGTATGTTTGTTTTGATAACACTGATAACAAAAACAAAGCGCAACAATTAATTTAAGTTTAAAGCAATTTAAATAAAATATTTGTAATAATTTTTTTTTAATAAAAATTCCTCTTTTTTTAAAATCTATTTTTAGACACATTACTTTTTTAATTCTCGTAACCTTATAAGTAACCCCTTACATTATCAACTCTAAAGTAATGGGTAAAGAGATCCCAAGAGATCCATTTAAAAAAAGCCACAGGGTGACTTATATGTTCTTTCAATTCACATGATTAAAATATTTACACTCCGAATTAGAATAAAATGGGATGTATCGGCGAATGAGTGGAATTTAAACACACAACACGTGAAAATAGAATGTAATGGAGTGCTAAATTTGTGTCAGGAAATGTGATAATTTGTATTATCAAATAAATTGGTAAAAAAATATGTCACCCTGTAGTTGTTTCATAAAAAAATATCCATCTGGATCTCCCCCGGACCCACTTCATTCCTAAAATCGGAGTGTGACCTTTGCGGAGCTTTCAAAGATTTTGTCTGTTTTGCGCTACCTTGCTTTTTTGCAAAGCTTGGACAACACTCCGATTATTCAAATGATTTCGACCTGTAGGATCTATATATATAAAACGGACAATAATTTTTTACCAGTTTGTGTGATTATACAAATCTGCATACTCCGATTATACAAATTTTGTTTTCGTTCGATTTCGTTGCCTATATGAACTATTCCAATTTCAAAAAAACTACAGTTTTTACACCATTAATTTGTACTAACTCAACTGTTGTTAGGAAATTTGTAGCCGCCTGTTGAGGGTTTAGCAAATTGGTCAGTCTTTTATATTTTATGGTCATTGTTGGCACTGAACGATCTTACCCAGCAAAATCTTTCGTTGCCAAAGAAGTAGTGATGTAATGAAACTAAATTTTTTACTCCTTATAATTTGGTGTTTAGCTATTTTTGTTAGACGAAGTCGTTTTATAAGCCGTCCAGCTAACATGGGACTACTTATTTAATTACTAAAAAGCATATAAGCAGAAAAATGTAATTTTTTATCAGCACA
Source organism: Eustalomyia histrio (assembly GCA_949748255.1). Lineage (NCBI taxonomy): Eukaryota > Metazoa > Arthropoda > Insecta > Diptera > Anthomyiidae > Eustalomyia > Eustalomyia histrio. Next base: position 70,636,450 of record OX456527.1, on the reverse strand, counting down.
CAAATACATAACTATTTGGTAAATACTTATTTATTAAATTTTGTAAGGCAGCTAGTAAGCAGCTACACCAATTTTATGTGTTTTATCCTGCATCTTATATATACAACTATGCTCGAACAAAAATAATGAGTTTTGGCACCGAATTATATGCACATATTACTGAGATTTTGCATGGTAATGCGTATTTTTTGTACAGGCTGATTATAGCCTTATCTTCATGGTACTAATGGAAATACCCATGCATAGTTTTAGCATATTAACTGTTACTAATATTAAAATCTTAACTTACATAGCGTAATATTTAATTTCCCTTTGTGCCGTTACAAAGTTGTTAACAACGGCAACTAATATTGGGTTATACGTACACAACCATGTTATATTGTATGAACGCGTAACATTCCTTCACAATTTCTATTACTTTTCTATATGATAACGTGATATGAGTATCTCAAACAGCGAATTCATTTTTGCAATGAATGCTAACACTATGCTGAAAAGTATACGCTATTACAAAATACTTTTCACTGTTTGAAGAATGAATTTAACGAAGTAAAAATAAAAACTTCAAATTTTAGGATTAACGTATCCTCTTTGATCATAGTTTATGAAATGTTTGCATGAATGTACTACAGTACTTTTCAGTTATCGTCCACTTAAATATAGTCCATTTGGCGATATGGTCCACGTTGTATGATTTTAATGTCTTCTAAATGTCAATTTCATACAAATTATTAATGATATAGTCCATAAGCGATAGAATCACATTTGATTTATTTGCCACGTAACTGTGGGCAAAAAAAAATAAAGTTGTGTGCCAATACCTCGAAATATAGTCACAATACAAAACATTTAAAAAAATTATTTTGTAATCCAAAAATTTCTAAGTTTTAAAATATGTAAAACTTTAACATGCATATGCTTATAAGCGAAATCGGATAATTGAGCCAAAACTTTTCAAACGTCGTTGTTATATTCCTACTTTTCCACCGTTTTATTACTAACTAAATTTTATACAGTCAGATTAATTGCTTATATGCCATAGAATGGCAAATTAAATATTGGGCTAAAGTCACATTGGCGATATAGTCCACAATTTATTTGCAAATAGGACTTGTGACTATCAGCGAAATGTACTGTATTGTGTTACATTTGTTAATGGTCTTGTTTAATATTTCTGATGCTGTATTGCTGTTGTTATTCTGTGTGGCACAACTGTAAAAGTATTAATTGGTCAACAACTGTGGCTAAGTGTACACGTTAACAGCTACAAAGTATTGGCAGTTACGTTTGAGTTTACTATCAAGATGTTGAAACAATTATTTTTCAAACCCATTTCTGCTTTTATGCATATATTCTTTTTTAAAAATTACACAATGACTTTTAAAAACTAAAACAATCAATTTACAATATACTAGCTAAAAAACTATAACACAAACTATTAAATTTGTCTAACAAGTCATATGTATGTTTGCATAAAGAGAATTTTAAATGTATCGAATAATTACAATAACTGAATTATTCTCATATGGATTGCATTCAAAATAAACAAAAAAAAACAAAGTTAGCAACATCAATAAAATTGTTATTTGTCATACAAACATATGCATGTAGGGGCAGGGTTGAATAACACTGATAAATTTATCGGCTTAATTTTAAATTATAAAACAATATTCATGTAAATCGATAAACCTGATATAACTAAAGCGATTTAAAACAAATTTGTTCGGTTGAGTTGGGTTGGACAAGCACTGAGGCAAGTCAATAGCGTTTTTGACAATGTCCATGCCATTATGCCAAGCACAGGCGTTGTGACCCGCAATCACTATCTAAATTTTTATTTCCACTGATTTCCATCACATGCCTGGATATGTGGTTAACGTTTTTAAAAAAATCAAAAAAAAATTATTTTTCTTGAACTTCTGTTAGTTTTTTAAACAAATTTGATTATATCAAGTGTTACAATTTTTGTTCTTACATCGCGTCTTTCGATATCGATCGGTCTATGGCGTTTTTTGTTAAATTAAGATGTTGGCGTTAGAGTTCATATCATTTTGTTTTGTTTTGCAAAAAACTATATTGAAAATATTTTTTTTTTACAGAAAATGGTTAAGATTAAAAATATTTTCGAGTTGAATTAATTTTTTCGAGACGGCATGTCTTATTATGATTTTTTTTTTTTAATTTCAAAAATCACGGTTAGGAATAGTACACTTAATGTAAAACTGCAGCGCTGCAAATTTGTGGCAAATCGGACAATTTATCATCATATAACGGCCCATTTTTCCATTTTAACTGCTTACTGTTTTGATAGCATTTCATTTTTGCTTAAAACATTGCTTTTAGAGCCTTTTTTTGATTGGCCTAGTTATAACATATAATTTCCTTTTTTTGTTAATTTCGGCAAGATAACCATGAACTGAGTTTAATCGGCCAGAAGGTTTCCGTTATATCATTAATAATATCTGTATTTTAAATCAAGTTTGATTGAAGGCCAGTTTATAGCAATATTTTTGGAATGTCTCACAAAATATTTGAATTTATAAAAAAGCAAAAGTAAAAAAGTTGGAATAAAACATTTTTTTTAAGGAAAAAGACCAAAATTGACATAAAACATATATTTTTTTTATTAAAGTACTTTAATGCAAACTGTTTTAAAAAAGTAATTTAAAGCTCAAAAATTTAAGGGAAAAGTTATTTTAAAACTCAAATCTAAAAATCCCAAAAAAATGTATTATTTAAAAAACCACTCAGAAGTCGTTTTATCCCAGAAAACCAATCGATCATCGAAGAAACATTTGCACCAAGGACCACGCCGAAGTGTTGGCCAAAAAAGACAAAGTTCAAAACCTCTCGCTACAGATAAAACGATAATAAAAGTAAATGAAGACTGACTACAGAAATGATCCTGTGAAGTATAGTCTTAATTTTACACTGCCAAACCTAGACATTATTCATAAATAAAAGTACAAACTAAATGAGAATTGCTTAAGAAAACTATTTACATACTATAAAATATATAGAAACACACAAAAGAAACAAAATTAAACGAAAATAAGCAGTGTTGTTATTGATGTGCCTTTTATAACCCAATAAACATTGAACAATAAATGTGATTTAGCTTTTCGTTAAAATACATGGAAGAAATTCAGATTTTATAAAAATCTTCACAGGAAAATTCCAAATTTGAACAAATGTTTTAATTTTATTTTAAAAAATTGGCAAAAAATGAAAAACTTGAAACAATTAATTTTTATTTGTATGAACTTGATTTTGACTGTAAAAAACACTTAAATAAAGTACAATACAAGTAATATTTAAAGCACTTGAATTTTAAACTTTTCAATGTTTATTGGGAAAGTTTTACTGAAAAGTTTAAACTCGAGTTAACTGTTGATTAAAAGAAAATGCTAAAAAGTTCCATACAAAATAACAGTTTTTATTTTTTTGGTTGTCCAATAAAAAACTTTACATGAAAATTGCAAATATTTTAATATTTTACACGATTTTTGTATTGCATTAATTACAAAACCTGGGTTATAAAGAATTTAAGTTTAATCGTAACCGCATGGTTTTTAAAGATGTTACGGTTATATGGTGCGGTTAACTGCGGTTACAGTAAAAACTAATGAAAACTCTATTCTAGATTCATCAGAATAGAAAAAAATCGAATAAAACAAAAGTTTATAACCAGTTTTAAAATTCTAATGTTGGGTTTTACTTTTTCCGAGTCACTATATTGAGATCTGAAGGCTTCTCCTTGTATTGAAGTAACAGGAGAATCTTATTCGATATGTGTAGTTAACATGTAACCAAAGACACAAAGAATGCCGTTGATCGTAAATAGCGCCCAGATTATATTAGACGGGTGACAATTATCGTTTACTTTCGAAGCTGAAATTCTATCGTTTTTAAGATATTACTTACCAAACTGTTGAACTATAAGATTGAAAATTACTGTCTTTTACCAAATTTGTTTAACATTTTTATGTAATATGGTAGATATTTACTTCCGAAAGTGTCCAATAAACGATAATCGTTTTATGGAAACTACACACTGTTTAGATACCAAAATAATTCTTTACCAATCAACAAAAGCTTCGTATATATATCTATCTACCTGGTGCATCGAGAAAACAGCACAACCAAATTGTTCGATTAGGACTACTGTATATTGATTGAGACATTTGAAATTATATTCTTGCATTCAAATATCTGCTGTCTCTACTGATATTCTGTTATTACAACCGAAGAAATCAGTTAGTCCGACCGAACCATTCGATTGACAATAAATTCGGTTATCATAACAAATCTGTTTTCTCTGTGTGTATGCCCGAAAAACACATCATACAAGGGCATGTCAATTCCGTTTGTGACGTTTTTGTTTTTGTCAGTATGATGAGTGAGTAGTATGATGAGTGAGTGGTTAAACCATTTTTGCAATCAAACTTTAGTACAAACCATGGAAGGAAAATATGTTTTCTGTTATTGTACCAACCAGACAAACAAATTGTACTTTTTCGATCCTCACGGTACCAAATTTTTTTCCGCTTTTTTTTAAACAATTTTATCGTATTGAGTCAGATTTGCTTAGACACTAAAAAGAATTAAAAAAATTTAAATTTACGGGGTGAAACAAAATTTATCGTTAATTTTATGTAGTCGTATAATTACCACAAAACTTTGAGGGCAATTTAACTTTTTCAGGATTTGCTATAAAAAAATTTAAAGTGATTTAATTGCTTTTTAACAAGAACACACTTTTTTCTTATTTTTTTTGTTTTGAGAGGTAATTTAAAATCAGCTGTTCAATGTTGCCACTTCCGAATATTTTAGTACAATGTGTATGCAAACATTTGGTACATTTGAGGTGACTCCAATTTAGAGCCGGTTCAACTTAAAACTGACTTTATTTTTTTCTATAGTAGCTGAATAAATAAAAACAGGTTTTAATTTAAAGTTGCTTTTAAAAAAGTCGACTTTATGTTATGTTGTTTTATCAAGTTATAAATTGAAAATTTGAAAAAATTTCAAATTGTACTAAATGAGCCGCGGTAGTACCACGGTACCAACCAAGCTAAAAATGTACCAAAAAAAAGTACAATTGTACCATGTTTTCCATCCCTGGTACAAACAAACGAATTGTAATAAAGTTTACTTTGTATATGTTTGTCTCGTTTCATTATACACTTTATTACTTTATTGTCAATTCAAAAATCGTTTATGACTATCATATAGCATGTTGAAACATATATTTAATAAAAAATCCCAAAGTGGGAAATAAAAACAGCAGTAAGACAAAGATGAAAAAAGCTACTCCAGACTTCGATGTAAAACAATAAAATTTCATTCTAGAAGTACTAGAATGCATGTACCTTACACATGCTAAACACATGTACTTGTAATCCACATAGTTTTTCTGGTATGTAAGTTGTGAAATTCCATATGAATGTGATGGTATGTTTGTATGCTGCTAAATTTCTTTATCATTCATTGTTTCATTCATTTGTACAGCTGACGAAAAAATTATAACGTACAAACATTATTCTGTTTTATTCAGGGTTGACAGGTAATACCTCTAAAATACCGTTATCGATTCAATACCCTTTCAACTGATTATCGTTACCCCTAAAACACCGTTACCAAAATAATAGAAAATAGTGTTATCGCTAAAATACCGATACTGAAATAACTTTAAAAAATCTATCCCTAAAATACCGTTACCGAAATAACTGAAAAATCGTTATCCTTAAAATAACGTTACCAAAATAATTTTGATGAATGAAACTATATAAATATTGATATAGCACAAAAATTAAAATGCTGTATATTGTTTTTTAAAGGAGTTTTAAAATCTGTTAGAGGGATTTGAATAATTGGTTGGAACTCCTTTGTTGATAACCACGGAATTATCCGAAAAACGTCTTTTTATATAAAAAGAATATTTTGTAATTTTTTTTTTGATTTAGGCTTTTCGAGGATCAATAGCTAATCACACGCAGAGAAAAAGCATTCTTGCAACATGATCACTGCTACTTTATTGTGCTTGCTGCATTCGAGTATGGTTGTCACAATCATGTTACTGGCTTAAAAATTGGTTCTGACCATTATTCTTATAGTAAATATTATATTATTTCATGATTGTTACTTTCTATTTTATGATATGGGGTAACAATGATAACTATGGAACTGTAAAATGTTGACAACAAATAATTATAATTCAAATAAAACATGATTTTGACATTTACAGTCATAATACTGTCTGGTTTTCATAAAAAGAAAATTTTATCAGTTCAGTCACCCATGTAAAAATTATAATATATGATTATTATCACCTGGGGTGTTTTATTTTCTAAAAAGTCTTATACATATAATGTTATAATTTTTACCAATGAATTTATTGTCAAAAGGATTTTATATATTTTAATTCTTTTCAATAAAAACAATTATAATTTTTTTAGATGTATGTTTATTAATTAATTTCTTGTAAAATAACGACTTTCTTGTGGAAAAAGTACTCGGAATGGTAATAAAGTATTTACAAAAAAAATGTTGTGTACAAAAGGGTTTTTTAAACAAAATACTAGATTTTTAGAAATTTTTCTGATAGAAACATATTTAGATTCTAAGGACTTTTCCTTTTCTATATTCTGTACTTCTCGGAAATTCGGATCATTGCACCATTTTAGTATTATATTATTTTACAGGAACTAAGAAATGTTCGGTTTTTATATACGAAAATGCACGTTGGGCGGATCTCAACGGTTTAATTCGTTAGTTCAGTTGGAAACAATGTTTCCTCAATGACAATATTGATGCTGTTGCGAAAATGGTAGAAAATGCTATATTGATTGGAATGAAATTCTTCAATCATTCGGGAATCTTTCCATCATGCTGGAAGATATCCAATGTTCGGCCAATGCCTAAGAAGGATGCTGCCAATAACCCTGACTATGCCCAAACGCAATATGGTTAATTACCATGCTCTCCATCACCACGGTTGCTGTCTATTCTTTTTTAAGCAATCGACAGTATGGCTTTTGTATAGGTTGTTCTAGCATTCCTTTTGTAGCGCTGGAGTCGATCTATCTTTCAGTTTGGTAAAAGTAAAGTGGTTGCTCTGGATATTTCCAAGGCAGCCGACAGTCTGTGCTTATTGCTTCCCGTAATGACTTCTTTCGATTTATTTCGAGCTTTCTCGGAGAAATAAATCAATGAGTTTCAGCTTAATTCAGGGATACCGCAAGGTTCGGTTCTTTCTCCCTCTCTTTTATTAATTTTTATTAATCATTTTCTTGATCCAACTTTCAACCTTATATACTTTTTCGCTGATGACAGCAATATTTGTAATTAATTTTCCTTTAGTTTTAGGCCAAGCCTCTTGGAGGTTGGGGGCAAAAAGTAGATTATGAATAACACACTCAATAGTGATCGTTCGGCAATTTCTGAGTGCGTTCTTGCTAATAGTGTCGATTTCAATGCAAGTAAGACCTAATGTCGTATATTAACCCATAGTGCTGTGGAGTCGTGGTGCCAATAGTTAGGAATCCGTTGGCAAAAGCACGTATTTGAGAAGTCTAGAAAGAAACATTCAAGTGTCTTGGTTTCCTAAAAAATTCTACTTAACTTACCTCTTTACTATTTCCCCACTTATTTTAGATCGAAGATGGAATACATATACATATACATATATGGGCAGGAGCTTCAAAATGTATTTTGGAGTTTTTGGACCGTGTGAAAAGGTGCAGAAGGATATCAAGCATCGTCGGATTGTGCGTTGTGTATAATTCTTCTATCGATATTACAATAGGAATAGTTCTGTCAATATAATAAGCTGATCCCTAGAGTTCGGGTTTACATTCGGAATACTCACCTTCGCTTTGCCAAGACATATTTTCTTTATTCTAACACTATGCACTGATAACGATGAGACGATAAGCCTTAGAACGGTTGTTGCCCGCCATCTAATGGATAGTTGGCGAAATTAGTCAAGCTCTTTCTTAGTTTATAGCCTGTTTTTTTACTTCTGCAACGTGTCATGGAAACACCGAAGGAGGGCGCTGTGATATGTATAAGGGATAGAAAATTTATACATTATTTTTCAAAATTGATGTTGCCGTCGCTCAAGGTTACACAATTCCTCAAAATAATCTATATACTAGGTTATCCATTTTTCGGTTTGAAAAGTAAGGTTAAATTAAATACACATTAATGACATTGTATTTCGTACGTTATGGCATTATAATGAAATAAAAGTTTCATCGAAGTCATAGCTTTTCTTAGCCTTATTTAGCCTTACTTTTGAAACCGAAAAATGGATAACTCGGTATACTTAATTGAATTCGATCTTCTTAAGGAAATTTGAAGCCATTTTGTTGTAGCGACCCATAATTTAATGGATTTTCCACTTATTTTAAGCTTTTATGTATATTTTGTTTTTATTGTGGTGTTTTCCGCTGATCACATTGACCCCAACGTCGGACTCATTTGTGTGACACTGCACTATGTGTTTTACGCCACTTCGTACACATATGACGCCATGTCACACAAAAGTGGTTGACGATAAATACGACTTTAATGCAGTTATATGATGTATGGCTCCCTATGAAATTTCTGTAATAATGGTCTCGGCGCAGCACAAAAATTAATTGAAATTTGTTTTTGAAAAAAATGTAATTCATTTTATTATAGTAAGAAAAATAAGGAATATATAAATGATCATCAGAACTGTAATATTCAGATTCTTCATCACTTTCTGTACTTTCGAGTATTTTTTCTAACTCAGTATGCGATAAAAATTTCCTTTTTGCCATTTCGTAAGACAAATATTATGGAATAATATAATGCGATCAACTCTTCTTAATTACTGAGCACGTAATAAGAAAAAATAGAGGGTGAACCCAATTTGTAGATGATTGGTTAGGTTTACATTGAGGAATTGGAAGTGAGGATATTCTTCACAACCCACTCATGTCGAAAAGTAGTACGTACACTTAAGCCCGAAAGTCAGGTTTGAATGCGTTTTCATGTGGTTAACTAAGAATCGGACTAGTCCTTTACCTCAAATGATCTTCATTTTTCGCGGGTTTGCGACCGGCTGACTTCATTCAAGGCAAGATTTCGTAAGAACACCTTTGCTTTACTTAAGTGTGAAGCAAATCTCGAACAATCTCTTCTAACTGATGCGTGAAATTCATGTTAACCCTACTTTATATTAGGTAACTAATAGATCATAAAGTTAATTGCTATTTTACTTAAATTTTTTTTAGAGCTTTTAAGTTTTAAAGCTGGGGACTCATTTACTTCTATAAAATACTTTATTAGATAGAAGAATAACATGAATACAGCGCCTTATTATCTGCTTTAGATAAATGTATATTTAATTACCTATGACTCACCCTATAGAAAGCAGAACAAGGTTGAGTTTACATGTTTTTTGTGAGAACTTTATCGATACGAGAAATACAGGCACAAGGTGCCGTCAGCATTTATTCAATTGATATCTTAACATTACAGTGCAATATTTACATGAATTTTCATTATTACAAACCAACCCAAAATAAATTATTTGTACGTTATAATTATTTCTTTCAAAACTCAGAATTTAATGGAACTTAGTAAGATACCATGAATTAGTTAGGAAAAGTTGCGTTACGAATTTAAAATAAAAATGTCTTACACCTTACGGACAGAAAAATTTTTATGAAACATAGTTTTCGCGAAAGACATTAAAGTAACTCTGTACTTTAAATTTTTTCCGTCAGGTGTACTAGAATATTTCTATCGTTAAATTTAGTACTTCTGCCATATGAACTTTTAGTTTGTCAAAGGGTCAATACGACTATCAGGAATACAATTTAAAACAATATCAGTATAATCGGTCAAGACCGACTATTTACTTATAAATAACTATTTGTTTATGCTAAAATGAATCAGACATCATATGCAGTAATTAAAAAAAAAAATTGTTTCAGTTTATATTTTTAGAATCCTAATGAACTACTGATTAATCTATTTTTGGTTATTGTTTATTCCTCAAGAGGAAAATATATCCTTCGTATATTAAATTGTAAATAATATTACTTATTCCGAGATCACAGACTATTATTTTTAGACTTGAATATGTTACTTACGGTTATATATAGTCGTCTTTGACCAACTTTGTGTTATATATTTTTAAAAACACACAAGAAAAATTGTAACAAAAGAACTAACCTAAGTCTGTTGTAAAATCGAAAGACAGCATTTTATGAACCACCTGTCGACTTATATTTTAACCCCATCTACATAAAAGAAACTTGTTAGGGAAGATACTAAAAGCAAGTGTAAAATATTTACTAACTATAAATTTCCGGACTCAAAAGAATATTAAAAATATTTTTAAAATAATAATACAAATAAAAAATACATGTACACATATTAGAGTGGTCCAAAAAATCATAAATTTTTAAATTGCAGGTTTCCACAATGTTGCCCTTATTGCTGAATGTCTAAAAACTTTATGTGACAAGTTTCAGCTAAATTTTCTTTTATATATAGGTAGCAAAAAAAGTTAACTTTAAAAAATTAGTCATTTTTTTTTAGAGTTTACTAGGTTATGATTAATGTACAGAAGAGAAATATGAAATCAAACCATAAAGAAATTTTGTAAATTTTAAGTATGTATTTCGGTTTTATTAAAATTATACAAATACAAATTTTTCTTATAATGTTTATTTGATACGTATTATTTCAATCTGAAAGTTTATAATTTTATTTTATGTAGAATTTTCGGGTTTGAGATTATAATTTAGAAAAGGTGGAAAATGGTGAGGATCAGCTCTGGAGGAAGTGCCACACATTCCACCTGAGCGACCAGGTCTTCGCCAGCGTCATTCTGAAATACCACTCACAACAACTCATGACTTGAATATGTTTATATATCAAACACCCAAAGGAAAGGGGATTTGCGAAGTTACTTTTACAGTAAAAGAATATAAATCCGTACAAATGAGCATTTTTATATATTTTTAGAATTTACCCTAGCTATCATCATTGATTTTTAAAGCACAAATTTACAGGGTTGCCGTTCCAACTGTTAATATACGAGTATCAATTTCTGGTCATAATGTTAAATTAATCTGAAAAGATGCAAGTAAAAATCCAACTAGCTTACGCCTTATATGAACAAATTTCTCAAATTTGATCTTAATTGTTTTTAAGTTATTCAAACCAAGACATTAAGATTCGTAGTTCGCACTATTGCTATGATATATTTGCTATTTAAACATTGAAATATTTAGTTTTAATAACAACTTTTTGAAATGTTTGCCTTTCCCGGTTTTGAACTCGGAAATTCGGAGCACTAGGCTTTTTTGAATAATTTGTTAGGAAAACCAATACCAATTATTACTGGAATCTATAATCAATACAATAAATTGAATGGTATATTTGATCAGGATAAATGTTATTTGTATTTGCCACTTGAATATCGACATTTTTTAAAATAAATTTGATAGATTGTACTAATGCATTCACTAAATAAATGGCGGATTCTCCTGTACACAATTCCGAAAAGAATTTTATTTTTGAAGTTGATTGAAAATACCAATATTTTGATAATATTGTTACAGAAATTCCATTTACTCGTAGAAACACAAATCCCCATATGTTAGCCCTGAAATGTAAAACAATTAAATGACAACCCTTCACCATAACTAATGTTTCTTCTGTCAAACTGTAAAAGAACATTCTCAAAGTTGCCAGTATGCAGCTTCCAGACGTTGCTGCCATATTCTAGTTATTTTAGCCCGCATATATAAAAACGCCAACAAGGTGGCATAGCAAGACAGTTGATAATAAAACGCTAAGTGTTAAGGCCTAAAGTGTGGCTAACGTAAAGTAAATAAAGTGTGCAATTAGAATGTTTTTCTGTAATTTTAGTGTCTGTTATAAATAAATAGTGCTATAAATAATTTCAAACAGTGCTTATTATTTGCACTATAGAAAGAACTCGATTTTGTTTAGTTTTCGAAATAACTAAAGGTATTCTTTATAAAATGAAGTCTTTTCAAAATTTTCCGATCGTAAGAAACCCTTAATGTGAAATATGAAACGTATTTTCATCATCGTTCTATAGTAATTATGTTCGTTCCGATTTTAAGTGGTCCATTGTTTTGATAAAATTATATTAAATAAATTATTTAACAATTCTTAAAATATCGTTCGTATAAATGTCTATTTGAATGTTCGAACACCGATAGTCAATGGGTTAAGACACACATGGACAAAGTCAAATTGTCTGACACAATTAAATGAAAACAAAACTAAGAACATTGTGGGCAGAGCAACTGTGAAATGCAACACCTCCTACATTAACTTTTTTTAACAAAAAATATTTACACAAATAATATTTACGGCTTTGATACAATTTTTTATTCACTTTTTTTGCATTAATTCGTTTGTGGCAAAGTCTGACTCGTTATGGCTATTAAAGTATTTTACAGGCAAGTTCAATGAATTTGACAGAATTGCAATATCCGTAAGCCGCCATATGAAAAAAAAAATCGGTTTTCTATAGGGAAAATGATCTCAATGACATTAGAGCCACCACAAACTGTGCAAATTCATGAGAGTGGTTTTGTAGTACAATAGTTTTGCCTGGTAGTTTTTATTTTCTGCAATAAGTTACCCGCTGTGAAGTGTTTTTCGTTTTAATCGTAAACAAAAAATATATTAAATATTTTCTAAAAATGCTTGTTGCACGTGCTTTGAGGTTATTTTTTACTAATTGTTGGGTAGGAGAAGAAAGTCTTTTTTACATAAAACAAAAAACTAGTTAATAAAAACTTTCATAGCTGGGTTTTAACTAAACTTTTTCTTTAAATATAATAAGAATTATCTACATTATAGTATACCTTCAAAAATGGATTTCTTTAATCAAAAATCGTCCTCGTGTTTACATGGCAAAATTTACTATGTAGACTAAAGATATTTGTTATTTAAATAAGAAAATACTTTTACCTCTTAGCAATATATAAAATAGAAATTTTATTACAGTTACGCTAATATTTTTCAATGTATGACACTTATGTACAGGGGCTGACCAATTTAATATACACTTATTTTATGTTATTCATGCTGAATAGTTGGATGTGATTCCAGAAGCATTGCAAGAACTGCCAATGCATCCCGAAAAATTCACTGTTTGGTGTGGATTATGGGTCGGTGGCATCATTGGACCGTACTTTTTCAAAGATGACGAAGGCAGGAACGTTGGACCTGGTTGTCATGTGGTTTCAACAAGACAGTGGCACATGCCACACAGCACGCGAAACAATGGCCCAATTGAAAGGCGAGTTCGGTAAACAGTTTATGTCACGTGCGATTTAACGTATTTATATTATTTTTGTGGGGCTATGTTTTGTGTTTTTTAATCAAATCCGAAAGCCCGTAAAAATTCACCCATTGTATACCCTACAAGGTATATTGAATTTATGCTTATGTTTTTATTTATAAAAAATACTTGACTCTCTGTATAGCGATTGACTCAGAATTCCGAGGTGATTTAGCAATGTCAGTCTGAATTTGTGTCCTTGTAAATCTTATTTTCAAAATACAGGACGCAAATATTTATATAGATTATATTTGAATATGAAATTATGATTTCCGGATATCACAACTTTATTAGAATTGTTTGCATCAAAAACGAAAATTAATTTTTTCTTTTTTTCAGTTCTTTCCTGTTCTTTTCAGTTAATAAAATCATGGAAAAAATGAATACCAGTTATTTTTAATAAAGTTTCTAATAAATACATTTTTGACATTCTTTTGTATTTTATTGAAAAGTTATTTCAATATAGAATGAAGTGAGGTTTTATAAAAGTGATATGGTGATTTTGTTAAAGACATGTGAAAAGTTATTTTGTGTGAGGAAAATTTGTTGTGCAATACGTATATACTCTTTATGGTGGGATTAAGAAATTTTCGAAATTGTGAAAACCAATTTTATTTTTTGATGTAAATAATGAGCTCGAATCTTTTAACAAGCGAAGAGGTTTCAAAAATTTTCTAAAAATAGAAAAATGTGTAAAAACAAATCTTAAAAACGGTGGAAGGCAGACAGATGAAATATGCATAGCACCACTAGAGGACGCGATTAATGTACGAAACTAAAAAATGATTATTTTGTATGGAATACATCTTTTTTTTTACCAATTTTCGACCAAAAATGTCCACCCGGTCGATGGGTGGTATAAAATGGGTTTAATACTTAATGTTAAAAATACATGGTGAAGTTTTTTCAAACTGATTTTTCTCGGTCTAAATTGCGGGATCGTCGGACTCCAAACGAAAATGGTTCAAAAAGTCTTTATTATGTTAAAGAATTAGCACACAGGCAAAAAAAATATATTTTATATTTCCGAGTGCACATATTTCAAATTTGAGATTTCTAACTTAAGAGGTTTGGGCAGGCATTCAAGGGGAGATTTATTCCCCTTTTTGCAACTCCACTTTGGAATTTTTAAAAATCCCGTTTGACCAGATGTCTACGAAGCAAGAGAAACCAACGTGCAAAATTTCAACTTCCGATTATCAGGGACTTTGGCAGGATGTCAGTGGGTAGAATTTTCCCATTTTTTCCCCTCCACGTAGGATATTCCCCATTTTATCCACCATGATGGATTTTCGAAAATTTCTTCTTAGCTGATGTCAACAGCGATTGAGGAACCTTCATACCAAATTTAAACTTTAAAGCTCCGGCGGTTTGAGCAGGCCGTTACGGGGGAGACTTTTCGCACTTTGAATTTAAAAATTTACCTTTTCAGTGATTAACATAAGTCCATACTTCAGAAGATGCATATTTTAAATTTCAGGTTTCTAGCCAAAGGGAGAGGCTGGCAAAAGGGGATTTTCACCTTTTATACTCCTTCCAAAAATCGCTTCTTAGCGGATGTCTACGCTGGCGGAGGAACCTACGTACCAAATGCCAGCTTTCTAGTTTCAGCGGGTTGTGCTGGGCGATTTTGAATAAGTGAGTGAGTGAGTGAGTGAGTGAGTGAGTGAGTGAGTGAGTTAGTCAGCAATGTTATTTCTATATATATGGTGGATTTTATCTCAAGTGTACGAATTTTTAAAACCGACGTCTTGGGATCGGAATGAAACTTGCACCAAGTTAAGTTCTATTAGGTTACTTACTACTGTTATGACACAAAACTTCAGCGGGATAGGTCAAGGATTTTCCGAGTTGGAGGGTGTTTTCGGATACATATAACTAACTACATACTGTTGACGTTTGTTTTGTTGACGTTTCTGCAAAATAGGCTCTTTTTTATACAATTTTTTAAAAAAAGCTTAGGTCTTTTCCTTCTAGACCGACCTTTGTGGTCGACTAGTGGGATGCAATTTGTTTATCTATCAAAATATACTATTAGTACCACGAAACACCAGTTTTTTTAATTTGTATGTCCTACCTTGGCTAAAGTGCAATTTATCGGCCGTTGCTAAATAAAAAAAATATATGACTTTTTCTGTGCATTCCCCATTATTACAAAAACAAATAAAACATTTTACACAGTTTTTAATAAAATACTAAAAATATTCTCCAAAAGATAAATTTTTATAAATATATGCATTTTTTGATTCGTACGGACAATAAACATATATTTGCATGAACTTCCTAGGCTCATTCATAACATTTTGGTCAACTCCTATACTACATTTAACTAACTATATTATTGTTAACTTTCAATATTTCACCCAATTTTATTATAGTTGTGGAGATTTTAAGAAATTAATATGCCTGAAACCTGTCCTAACTTAGTTTATTTTAATATTAAATTAATTTAAATCAACTATCGATGGTTTCTTTTGGAGAAGTTTACTAATTTTATTAAACACCTGATACATAAGCGCATATAAAATAATTAGAATTGGTTAATTTCAATTTGTGGTTATTCTGATATGTATGGTATTAGTATAAATTTGTATGTTTGTGTAAATTCCAATTGGATGATATTTAAACCAAAAACGGCAAAAAAAAATTCCACATTTAATTGCTTTAAAACCACAAAAACCGCCTGCAACAATATTGACACATCAAAATGTTAAGCGAACTAGAAATAAAATTGCACAAATGTTTGTGTAGTACACTCATACATACGATATATGTATGTTCCTTGTAGAAAATGTGGATAGTGAAACTGTACTGATTCACTATTGACATTGCCACCAGTACTACTGACTAATTATGCCCCAGCTAGCGCTTTCTGCTGTAGACATTTAACATGTGCGTGTCAATGCGAATCTACACAACTATTGACTAGGTGTTGACATTGGAACCAGAGATTGAAAAGTACATTTTAGTAATTCTAGTCTACACGTTTGGACCTTTTTTCTTGATTTCCACATTAGGAAGAAAATAAGATTAAACAGGTGCATTAATTTTGTCAAATTAGATATTTTGTTAATAAAATTTTTTTTTATAAATTTCATTAAAGTAAAAAAATTTTCGTGCAAACATAATTTTGGAGTAGACAAATCTTCAAAAGACTGCAAAAAATCATCCACAGGCTCCGTAAAATCTTCATCAGGCTCCACAAAATCTTTAGAGTTGCTACTTTCACTAAAAATTGTTACCCCTTTCTTGTTATTTTTATTTTTATACAAAATTTATTGTTTTGTTCAAATTTGTATATTTCACTTTTAAAATCATTTTTCTTTATATTTTTTTTTTAAACTTTTATTTTACATGCAGCTATGCACATGTATTTTCAACAAAATAAAACAATAAATAAAAATCAAGAACAAGCACAAGCACAGCTTTGCAGCTACAAAAAAGGAATGTAAAAAGTATAGACGCTTTTTAGACATGTCACCAAAAAGTCACCCAAAATAGTCGACAATAGTGGTGACTTGTAGACACTTGACCACAGGCTTCCTAAAGGGTAGATTCAAAAATGAATATAAGCAAACTGTGTAAAAAATCCCTTTCAATGTTTCTGAAAATAAACAGTGAATGCACTTCCCATTCATTGTAGTTTTAACTAAAAATAAAACATCCATATAATTTGTCTATCAACAACTTAATTTGTTGCAAGCACAATTTAGTTATTCGTGTGTAAGTACTTATTTTGAAGTTACAACAATGTTATTTTTACAATACACCCGCATTTGATATTGACAATATAATCAAATATTTTGTCTGCTTTGAGTTCTATTTGAGCGTTGTAACGAAATTTGTAAAAGGGTGTTACCTTATGCTAAAATGTAGTTTTAAAGCTTCCAAATTTGTACAAGTTTTATTTAATTATAAACTGTTTAACAAAAATTCTTCCCTATTTTCAACATTAGTATTGTTAACGTTTTTATACAAATTAGAATTAAATGTAATTTATAAATAATTTCATTTTTGTATCAAAAAATTCTTCGTATGAAAATTTTTGGTCAGCTAAGATTATAAAAAAGACTTTTTTTTTTAAAAAAATCTAAGCTATCGATTTGTGAGATATATATAATAGACAAGATATAGACGTTAGGAACAGTGTTGCCAGAAACTTTAAAATTTAAAAGCATTTAGCATATTTGAAAAAGAAATTTGCAATTTCCTACCCCAATCTCCTAAATCTAACAGAAAACTCACAATATTATTACGTTAAAACTAATCTAAAATACATATTAAATTAATTGAAAATACAATCAAAAAGAGGACTACTGATTTTTCATTATATTCAGCCCATTTTGTCCTTTATTTCCAATCATTGTTTAATAATCGACAAAGGTAGTAAAAGCAATCTAAAGTCGTTTAAAATAACCATCAATTTTTAACTGACAAAACGTCGAAAAAGACGATTTTTTGCTTTGTTTTTCAAACTGATTTTTTTTTTACTTGTATGTAATTTAACAAAACACAACACAGACAGATGTATATATTTTTATGTGTACCTATATTTGAATAATTTCTTGTAGTTTTTATTGAAATAATTTTGTATATACGTAAACAAACTATTTTGGTAAAAAAAACAAAAAGGAATTATATGAATTTTTATTTTTAGAAACAGAAAACATAAAATTTTACATTTAACAGAAAATATCAGCTCCTATACAATGTCTGTAAATTTTAATAGTCTGTTTTTTGAATGACTGATTCAAAAAGTTAAAAAATATATTTCTATGAATTTTAATTGATTCTTCATTTAAAAACAGACTCTACGTATTACTTTTTAATAAACTCACTTAATTCCTTAATAAGCCTATAATTGCATTGGAATGTATTTATAATTGATTTGAAACCAGTACGGAGAGAAACAAATCGGAAAATCCCCCAAATGGCATTATAGCATTTTCACCCGCTGTTATTTTGTAATTTTTTAAGTCAAATAAGTTACAATTCTATTAAAGTAAGAAACTTTTAAGCAAAATTATCCGCTTAATGAAAATTAAAAAAAAATGATCAACATGCATTACCTGTAATACTTGCCTATGTACATTTTGTACAAAAACAATTTATAACTTGGATGCCATTTTTCAAGAGTTTGTTATTAAGACTAATTCTAGCTTTAGGACCAAGGTCTTGGTTCAAAATTGTATAATAATAAAAAAAATTGTAAAAATATCATTCGATTTTAAACAAAGGGTTCCTCTATAGCTCTTTTGTACGAATTGTATAAATCCGCAAGAAATTTCATTTAAGTTATATAACGATATACAAATCATTGTCATAAAAAGTTCATTGGACATCCACTTGAGCCCGAAAGTCGGCTTGTTGGGGAAAATACTCTTCCGCGAGTAAAAATTCTCCAGAATATAATAAAGGTGAAAAATCATTATTTATATGGAGTTTGGCAGCTTAGCAAAGGACTTTATATACAAATACTTTTAGCAAACATTTATTTATTTGTTTTGCCGTTTGATTTATGATTTGGGTCGTTCTCAAAATTACTAATTCATTTACTCTGTCAATGTTTCTATTTTTTATATTTGACAATTCATTCAGTTTAGTTCATTAATATTAATCAAAAATTGTTGTTGATTAGAGGTTTTTCTTTTATTTACATTTAATTTTATAAATTGTACATAATTTTATTAATGTTTAGTACCGGTTATTTACTTTCCTGCTATTTGAATTTTACTAATATTTAGTAAAATTTGTTGCTTACAGCGATTTATAATTTTTTAATATAATACATTTTTTTGCTGATATAAGGAAACTAAATTTGGTTGAGGCTAAATGTAATTCGGAAAACAATTTTTTTTTGTAAAGATCCATTTCGGTGCATGTGCGCGGATAACCAACTCTTCGTTATTTATGGTCGAATTAAAACAATATGTACACCATTGTGAATAAAGGTAATTAAAATATATTTAAGGTGACATTTTGTTAAACCACTACGACTGGATAAGGAATTTTCTCTTTTCTCTTTTATTTTAATTAAATTTTTCTTTGTTTCAATGAATTATCTTTATAGAATCTATGAGGGACCTAATTAATTATGATAATTTAATAAAATGATTCGGTGTTCTCCTTAAAGTGCTGCACAGTGTAATTTGAGTTTGGTATACAGCTTTAATCAGAAAAAAATTTTAAAAAAATCAGACTAGACAAGTAAAAAAAACTCGTAATGCATAATTTAATTCGAAAACCTTAAAAATCAAGTTTATGTTGTATGTTTTTAAATCAAATTATTGGTAAAAACAACCTGCCTATTAAATTTAATAAATTAATCACGTGTACAATTTAATTAACTTTCAATTTGTTATGGTCCAACCATTAAAATACTTACAAGATAAACATTTTCATTTTCCATACATAAATAAATAAATTTATGTAATCTTGTCATGTAGTTTTGACCTTCATTAATCTTTTTTTATTTTTTTTTTTTGATTTTTCTTTTCTTTTTATTTTGCAACTTACAGGCCAATCAGTCGAACGCCGCTAACACAGGTGTCGTATTTACAAAAAATTCCAACATTGCCGCGTCACTTTTCACCAAGTGCAACAACAGGAGGAACAACAGCGGGAAGTTCAAACACGCCGCCACCACCTTTACCACCACTGGGAAGTTTAAGACAAGTTGGCAACAGCAATGTCGCTTCACCGTCATCATCATCTTCATTGGCAGGGCCAATGCCCAGTAGTTCTTCGGCTGGTGCTTTGTACAATCCCTCAACCGTTGCAGGTTTGCCAACATCACCGTTGCCTATGCAACGTCATTTTCAACAGCACCAACAGCAGCAACAACAACAAACACCTCATTTGCCACCATTACCAGCACATCAACAGCATCTTCATCATCACCATCATCAGTATCTGCCGCCTCATCTACAGCAAATGCAACAACAACAACAGCACCAACAACCCTCCGCATTATTACCTTCAACATCATCGCCACACCAACCATCACAATATTCACCTGCGGCATCAGCATCATCATCAATCTCTAAGTATTCTTCATCATCGTTAAAACATTCACAACATCATCATCAACATCCTCTTCATCCGCAACAGCACCAGCAACAACAGCAGTCACATTCACATCAGCAAACCCATCAACTGTCTCCAGCAATATCATCACCATCACCGCCCTCTTTGTTACATCATCCATCTGGCGGCGGTGTTGGTGGCAATGTTCATGCACCTTTTTTGGTAGGTCAACATTTGGATATGCAAAGACAATCGCATTCAGATGATGATAGTGGCTGTGCTCTGGAAGAATACACTTGGGTACCACCGGGATTAAGGCCAGACCAGGTAAACTTTTATTTCATCATTCGAAAAAAAATCAAAGCTAATTTTAGTATGATCAATGACCTCATTGTTTGCATCAGTAGAATTATAATTCACGAACCATTGGGAAAAAAATCTAGATTTATTTTCTCATACACGTAGTACTTACTCGTATGTATGTACTACCTCTGATAATCTACAAGTGTTTCCATGTCAGGTGTTTGTTAATTTACTAAGAATAAATACATTTTTCTTAATACGTATCTCCTTTTCTCATACGCATGTCGTACGTAATTTTCTGACCAATCTATAAAACATAAATCATGTAAAAAAATGACGACTACTTGATAAAAATTGGTTCAGTAAAAGTTTATAAATTGGATCATTTTTAAAAAACTAGTTTTTATCTTTTTTTGTAATTTTATTTAAATGGCGCAAGTATGGTTTAGTAATGATTTAAATGTAATTTCAAATCAAAAATCATTGCAGAGACAAATAATCGAATTTATGAGCAATTCAATGTGAAATCATTATCACTTTAATATAAAAGTTGTATCAATGACTATAAATTTTAGATTTTAATTATATCTACTTTCTTTCCTGTAAGGATTAGATGAAAAAAATGTGTTTCACTGACTTTTTGGATTAAACATTTTCATTTTCATAATACTAGTTTACACCAATATTGAACACTAGTCGAGAAAATAGTTTTCCTTTTATCATTAATAAGGTAAAAACAGATATGAGAGCTAAAATCAAAGCGAATGTGACCAATATTTTAATTTTTGTAGCAGATAAACAAATCCGGAACCCATTCAACGGAACTGAAATGTAAAGTAGTTAAAGGAGAACTTAAATAAAATCAGGTTCTAAGAGTACTGGTTCTAATTTAAAACATTAGAACCAGTTGATTTTGGAAAATTTTATTTATTTAGAACCTACGCTAAAAAATATGTTATGTCGCAAAAGAAGTTGTTCTGAAACAAATGCTTTGGAACAGATTTCAATTAAGTGTCCATTAAGCGGGCTAAAATGTGATTCAGCTATTATGTACAATATATTCAATTCTAGCTATTTTTTTAAGGCCGTCCTTCTGTTTTAGGCATATTGATTTAAATAATTTAAAGTTAGATGTTCTTTTCCAGTTCGAGATCAGAAACATTTTTTTTAAATGAATAGAAAAACAAGTAAAAAAGGCTTAAGTTCGGCTGTGCCGAATCTTTGAATACCCTCCACCAATATCCTAAAAAAAATGTTTTCTACTGTTGAATACAGATAATGTTGATACAGATAATGTAAAAAGGTTTTGAAGTAAATTATGGAGGTGAAAAAAAATTTTTTGTGGTGAAAAAAAATTTTAGTGGTGAAAAAAATTTTTTGAGGTGAATACAAAATATTATTAATTTCTAAGCGACTATTGGTAAACAAATATGAGAAAATATATTATATACCAGTTGCTACTATAAAATTGTACTAAAATACACCAATTTGTATTGAAAATTTAGAGGTATCTCCACATTTTCACTCATAATTTTTTAACGGCTGGACCGATTTTGCTCATTTTCAATACCAAACTGCTTGGGTCATTGAAAAAAAATGTTTTTTTTATTTTATTCATGTATTTTTTTAGATTTTTCAAATAAAAATATAATATTTGTTCAATATACTATTTATTTTTACTAAAATTAGACATGTCTAATAAAGTAAAAAAATACAACAAAAATTTGCAGTTGTGTTAAAAAATAGTTACGAATTCAAACATAACATTGTGACATGAAAAGTATTAAAGTGTGTACACACACATTGACCAACTATGTCTATTCATATCCATTATTTCACATTTCTATGGTAAAAATATATAATAAAGAGAATAAATATGCTATTAATTGTTGCAACATATAACTAAAAACCTAAAAAAATGCAATAATTTGAAAAAAATAGTTTTCATGGAAAAACTGGTAAACAGATAAGAATCCCAAAAACTGGGATACAAAATTACACTGTTTATGTGGCAGCACTGCATACACCAAATTTAATGTTTTTCAACACTTTAGCAACTTTGAAAATGTTGCCCTCTCATTTAAAAATGTTGCCGCTGAACTCTGTACCATGTTGAATTTCTGGTAGAGCGGCAAAAATACTCTATAGTAAATTATATACTTTTTGATATTATACATTTGTCTGGCGGTTTCTTTAGTTGCTTTCGTTTTCAAAAAAAAAAGTAGCTGACTACACGACTACAATTGCAGCCAGCAGCATGTGTAGTCGTGTAGCCACAGTCGTGTATATGTATAATGCATTACTGTTTGTTTTAAAAATCCCCACCAATTACATAAGTCAAATCAGCTATCAGCTAATATTTGAAAAAAAACAGACAAGTATTTTGTAAAAATATAATAAAGAACTTAACCGAGGTACAGATTTTTGGCAAATATTTTAGAATTTCGATTTTCAGATGTTGTCTCGAGCTTCTTATGCCTTATTGTTATCCTCCATGCTTATTAACACAAAACTTTACAGAAAAACAAGTAAGAGCGGCAAAATTCGGCTATGACGAATCTTATATACCCTTCACCATGGTTGGGAAAAAAGTGAAGTTTATATATGGACATATATGGAATGTACAGATTTATATACGGTCATCTTTAAGAGGAAATTCGCCATTTAGTTTCGTGATAAAACTTGGACTCGGGAAGATTTATGGTTCCCGAAAATAGGTATTTAAAAAAATGTATGTTTTGGTCATAACTATTTTCAGCAAATATGTTATACTAAAGATTTTCGATCTTTGAATGTAAAAAACGTATCCATAGGTCATATTAAAGCTAAAATTTTATTTTTTATAAAAATTTTGATGTTTTGAATGTAAAAAACGTGTCCATAGGTCATATTACAGCTAAAATTTAATTTTTTATAAAAATTTTGATGTTTTTAGCCCATTTATGTTATGGAGCAAACTTCGTTAATAGAGTTTTGGTTTAAAACAGATTTGTTTGGGTTTTATATAAATGACAAACCTTTGTATGGATTTGTTGTTTGTGTATAAAAGGTGAAGAGGTGAAAGGCAAAAAGTTCAACAAATAAAATAAAAACAACAACAATCACGATCATAATGCCAATCAGTGTTGTCATATTTTTTTTCAAAAAACTTTTTAGTTCTACAAAAAGCTTTTTTCGACCAAAAAAATATTTTTTTACAAATCGTTTAAAGATTTCGCTAGAAATGTATGTGTTTTATTTCTACAAAAACGTTTAATTTAGCTGGAAAATTTGCATTTGGGATATTATTTCGCCTTTTTAAAAAATGTTTTTAATTTCTTTAGCTTAATTTTAAAAATTTTAAGGAAAATAGTTTATAATTTTTTTTTATAAATTATTATAAGTTATGACCTAAAATAGTTGCACTCAAAGGCAAATTATGTATAAAATTTTCTTAATATATGAGAAATAAAATGGTTTAAGAATTTTTTTATAAATTGGTTTTAATGGGAGCAAAAATAGAAAGGAAACCGTTTGTATTTTGTTTGTATCAGAGGGTTTTTAAAAAAATGTTGATGTTTTTAGCCTATTTATGGATTATTTAATTATTAATTTAAAATTTTATTAAAATTAGTTATTAATGTTAAAAAAAAAAACAAATAAAAAAATCTTAAGAAAATATAAAAAAATGTACAAAAAAGTTAAATAGACGAGAATCGAACCCGCGCCTTAGAAAAAAAAAACTATTTGTGACATAGCACTTAGACCACTGATCTATTCAAGCTTATTTACAATTGTCGTTAATAGAAGTAAAAAATTAACAGTTTTTGTTTAAAACAGATTTGTTTGGTTTTTATTTAAATGACAAATCTTTGCATGTGTTTAATGTGTATGAAGAGGTGAAAGAAAAGAATTTGAACAAATGGATGTGTTAATTATGCATATAATTCTACATACATCTTAAACAAAGGAATTTCACGGAAAAAATAGAGGTAGTCCTGGTTTTTCGCTAATATCTCAACCATTTATCAACCGATCTCGCTGATTTTCAATAGCAAACAGAAATGGGTCACATGTAACAGAAATATATAACAATCAAGTCCTTATCATGTCTGGGGTCTTCGGAAAATCCATTTCAACACACAGACGGACATCCTTAAATCAACTTCGCTCTTCATAAGGACCCAGAATATGTATACTTTATAGGGTCTAAGATCAATATTGTAGAAATTACAAACGGAATGACAAACTTATAAATACCCTTTCACCTGTGGTGAAGGGTATAATTAAAAACTTTAAGAGAATAATTTTATAATAAAATAGTGTTTTTAAAAGAAAAAATGATTTTCAATGGAAAAAATCCTTTAGAATCTGTGGGTGAAAATAGAATTTCAGCAAAAAATTTCCTGATATACTTGATATACAACCCGTATTACTAATTTTACCCTTCACCACCGGTGGTGAAAAGGTTATATATAAGTTTGCCATTCCGTTTGTAATTTCTTCATTATTGATCTTAGACCCTATAAAGTTATTACTTTATGCTTGCAAATAATGAAAAGGGTAACGAGCTATCATCACAAGGTAATGCATGAGAATATCGCACCCATTACCAAAGTCTTGCTGGGCTATTTTGAGCTTTTGGACCGTATAGAAGGGAGGGTATCGGCATCTGGTAATGACAGCATCTGGTAATCCAGCTCTATTGACTTATTAGAGTATCGTAGGAATGTGGGTTGTTATATCGATATTCAAATGGAAATTGTTCTGCCGAGTAAAGCGAACTGATCCTTAGAGTCCGGGTTTATATTCGGAAAAAGTACTTATCTAGTAGAGGATATGGGTTTGTAGTCGACTGTCCAATGGTTCACATAAGTCACTTGACATCAAATGACTATCGATATGCAATCCAATTTTTATAACAATTTAATTTCCTGTTTATTATTTTCGTTTGTATAAATTTAAAGGTTATTAATAATTTAACAACATCAAAGTGACTTTTATATACGTATGAAGCAAAAGGGAATAAAATCATATACTTTGGAACACCCAATAAAATATCAATTACAGGATTTGATTCACACAAAGAGAGAAGCAAAGCAACGTTTTATTTATTTAGTTTTATGTGTATTTTTAAAAGATTACTTACACTCATACACAGGACTATTAAATATTGTTAGTAGCTGGGGAAGCATCAGCAAACAGTGGTGGTACGATGATGAATGAAACCGACCCAGCGACCAGTCAGATTCGGTCCCCTAAAGATTGCCGTATAAATTATTACCATGAATTGTTCAGTGCTGCAAAATAAATCTTCTACAATCTTGTTTTTTGTGACTTATTTTTTTTTGGTCATTTTTTCATTTTGTTTGTTTATTACTGTCTGACCATTGCAGGTCTCTGTTTTTCTTTTTTTTTTTTCTCTACCGTCATGTCAGTCAAATTCATTTTTGAATAAATAAAATATGGTTTAGGGTTTGTAATATATTTTTTTAGTGTTTTTGTAACTAAAAGAAATATTGCAGTAAAAATGTACTTAAATTGTATTAAAATAAATAAAGCAAAAATATTTAGAGAATTCAAATAAATTCTTTAATAACGAATTATGTATTATATGCTATTTAGTTCGAATGCAAAAACCTCCCAGTTTTGTTTCATGTGATATCAGATATTAGAATTTGAAGAACAAAATAAAATTCTTGTTTTTTTTGGAAATTCCCACAATTTTTAGTAACTTATTTATATTAAAATTTCTCAAATTTGCCAAAGATTTTTCGAATTTTTCATTCAATCGTTTATTACTTTTTTTTTCAAATTCAGATAATTTTTAAAAACAAATGTTAAAAGTTTGCCTTAATAGCAATTTGGCACTGGTTAACGTTTTTCAAAAAATTGAGTTGTTTAAATTGGTACATTTAATAACACACCCAGTGAAAAGATTAGTTATTTGATAGGACGCTATTTTATTTAGAATTACTTATAATCCATTAATAAAGCAAAAATATTATTAGTATAGGCTTATCAACGTACTGTGAGGCAAAAGGCCCATAATAACGATGTACAACGGCGTCTGCAAAAACTGTAGTGCTTGTATTAGTGGACTCCATCCGTACTACTCTTTCGTACTCAGCCTGTCCTCTTTTATATTTTTTTCTTTGCACAACTTAATACACAATAAAAGAGTAGAAATTTAAGGTTTGGTTGGAAGTTGCAAAAATAAGGTTGCAGAAATTAGGGTTGTAGTGGAAAATTAGAAATGCCATTAAAATTTGACCCATTTGTTAATGTGAAAGCGACCAAAAATAAAAATGCCCATAATAAAATTTATTTTTGTAGAAGAATATTATTTTATATTATTTATGTATCTTAGTTAGAAAAACGAATTAATACATTTTGTGGTTTTTTGCAAAAATCAGGTTAAGTCTACTGCATTGGTTCAA
This sequence comes from Eustalomyia histrio, assembly GCA_949748255.1. NCBI lineage: Eukaryota > Metazoa > Arthropoda > Insecta > Diptera > Anthomyiidae > Eustalomyia > Eustalomyia histrio. The sequence continues at coordinate 70,609,330 of OX456527.1, read as the reverse complement.
AGCATACTGGGACTTTTAAACGAATTGTGTTATAATTATTGGGCTCTAAGGCGAAAAATTTACAAGATTTTTGTAGTCAATAAAACTTTTTAATACGCACATACCTGTCAGGTCTTCATCTAGTAAATTTTGCAATTAATGATGCCGAAATCAACTTAATCACGTGTGATTGCTAAGATGACAGTGATGTTATAAAATATAAGTTTTTAACAGGTTTTTTCAGGCTCTGCCTTCTTCTGGTCTAAAACTTTGGGTTCTGAAGAGATCTTTTGCAGCATCGAAAAACATGTATCAACCTAGCTAAAAATCTTTAATTTTCATCTTTTTGTAAATATACGAAGCCTGAGAGCTCGCTATAAACTAGTAATAACAACTAACAAATAACCTCGATGTATATAAAAGCTAAAAAACATAAACTTTAGTTTAAATAAAAGTTTGTGGAACATAATATTTATATGTAATGTAAATATTCAATTAGTTAATTTAATTTGGCTTTCACGACTAAAAATATAATTTAATAGGAAGATGTCATAAGTGTCGGAATACGAATGACAACAAATTCGGTGGCCACAACTGATACTGTTATCTGGATGCATTTACTTGGAGAATTCATTGCTTAAGTGTCACCCTAATGAACATATATGCACTCGCATATCAAACTTTTAAATCCCTTTTTTATATAGAGTTTTCATCATTCCTAAAAGTCTGTTTAACTATGTCATTTAGTGTTTGAGAAATTGTTTTATTGGTTTGTATGTATAACGTTTTATTTAAAAGGGAGATTTATTTATTTGTATACAAATTTGTACAATTTAAAATGAACATATGATGTAGCGATAAAGACTATGTTATTTTGAACTTCAAAGAATTTAAGCAAGGTGTAATTTTTAAATTTAAAATATTTACAATATTTTGCTGATAAAAAAGTTTTTAAAACCAACATTATTTTTATTAATAGCCGGAGTCATTAATATCATCCTCACAATTTTTTTAATCTTCTCTTACATTTATAAATTAGTGTTTTCTATTCCATAGTAAAGTTTAGTTTGAAAACTCCCATCAGAACAGTTGTAAATGTTCCTCCATTCAAATACGTTCACTGCTAAGAAAGCAATATATTCAGAAAAAATGCAATTTCTTAAAAAAAAAAATTTTAAACTGATGTTTATATTTACTATAATTAAGAAAATTAAAACTCACTCAAAAATATGGTGCAATTTTTCATATATAATTTTTGGGTGATTTTTTTTTTCTTTAGGTAATTTCGCTAAGAGCCTTAAAAAGCTTTAAAGTATTTTTAGTTTTGGTTTGTATCCATTGTTTAAAAATAAGTGTATACTCGTACAATTTGGTAGCAAATTTTATTCGAATATATTTGGTAAGTTAAAGCATTATTGAAAAATATAAATATATAACTAAATATATACACAGTTTAACCGTTTGGGTTTTGAAAGTTGAAAAAAAACAACAAATTACGCCGTAGGAGGGCATCCGTGTGCTCCAATTTTTGCATACTTTTTCCTGCATTTCGGCCGGTATCTCACCAATGGCAACACTTATCTTGTCTTCCAGGCTGAAACGGAAACACTTCACGTATCCCCACAAAAAATACTCTATTGGGGTCAAATCGCATGATCTTGGCGGCCAATGGGCTGTTCCAAAACGTGAAATTAATTGCTCAACAAACTCGCCTTTCATTAGGTTCATGGTATCGCGTGCCATGTGGCAAAGGTTTTGTTGAAATCACATGTCAACCAAGTCAAATTCTTCTATTGGTATCTTACTCCATTGACTTTAACGTTGCGATTTTCATCGTCCTTGAAGAAGTACGGTCAAATGATGCTGCCGGCAAACAAACCGCACCAAACAGTGCATCTTTCAGGGTGAATTGGCAGCTTTTGAACTGCATCTGTCTGCTCTTCACACCAAATTCGACAATTCCGAATTTTGAAATAAATATTTTTAAATAAAATTCAATGATTTGCAAGCATTGTTCTGTTAATCTATTCATGCTGAAATGGCAAACCTTACTGAGACTTTTTGGCATTCCACATGTCACGAATCTAAAAAATTTATACTGAAAAACCAAATAGCAAAAAATTATTTTTACTTAAACTTCTCCCAAAATCGGTAAAGAAGTTCCTAAATTCATCGCATTCAAACAAACACGTCCTTTGTCTATAGATATGTCGATAGGTCGATATCGTGGGAGAAGTAACAGCTGCGATTTTGATTTTTTAAGAATTCGAATATAGTTTCTACATCTTGCTGTGAAATATTTAACCCATTTTTATCAAACTTCTTTTACCTTTAGAAACAGTGTGTCTGATAGATTTTATGATGTAGATCGTTAAAATGCTCACTCAAATTTTAAATAAGCTCCACTTATTAAATTATTCGAAAGCTTAACTTTTATAATAGACAAATAATATTTTTTCTGTTGTTTCTTATTTCTCTCGCACTCATATGCATTCTTCTTCTGTTGCTTTATTTACATTCGCTTTTAGAGCAAGAAAGTCTCCGTATAAAAGCATGCAGTCAATTGCATTGTTTAAAGTGACCCATTCTTAAGAATGAAGAAAGCTAAGCAAAATTTAAAGTTATAAGGCCATATTAGGCTCGCAACCCCGATGCATCAATTCTTTCTTTTTTTGTTTAACTGTGTAAATTAGTTAATACAAGTTATTTACTTTTGCTACATGATGTTAAAGCATCTTTTAAAAAAATTTGGAATTTTAAATGTTGTGTAGCAACAAAAACAAAATATTTATTGTAATTTTTGTATTTAAAAATAGAAAAATATTTATTTTTGGACTTTCTATATTTGCATATATTTAGCTAGAATATTATTCTACCTTAAGTCCAAAAATCTAATATGATATTGTCACGAAAATGATCAACCTTTTTGAAAGGCAATAAATAAATAAAATCTAGTTTGACAATATCATATTAGATTTTTAAACTTAAGGTATAGCAATATTCTAATAAATATATTGTTTGTTTCAAATTTTATATCTATAACTACTTGTAAAGAAAAGGTCTATCCATACTTTATTTTTTTTTCTAGTCAAATACAATTTGAACATATGAGGCCAACTTTGTATGAACGTAATATTTTATCAAATTAAAATAAATAAAATTCAAATATTTTTACGACAAATATTTTTGTTTACATTAAAAAGAGCCAAGAATTTTTAAGACTTGTTTGCATTTTTATAATAACTTAATTTTTCAAAAGCTAAGTTTACAGTGGAAAAAAAGTACAAAATTCTGCTTGTAACATTAAACAACTTTCATAGATTATTTTTGTAAATACAAAAAACAAAAATTGTAAATTTTTATAAATACAAACAACTTTTTTTTTTCTTGTAACTTTAATTTTTAGTTATTTTTAAATAATTTTTATATACAAAATAACAGCTTAGAAACATTTTAAACAAAAAATTGCTAGAAATCGAATGTGAATTTTAACAAATATTTTTTTATTACTAAAAATGTTGTGATGGTTTATTCTGTGTATACATACTTTAAATTTTATAAATACGAGTACTTAAATTCGTATGAATAATTATACAGAATTTAAAAAATAAACTTTCTTATTATTTATATCAACATTCCAATTATATAAGACCGTTATTTTTTATGTTTTTAAATAAAATGCAAATAGAAAAATAATTTGGAAAAAATATTTGAGTCAAATTTAAATTTTTTTATAATTGTTTGGAAAATTTAAAACTTCGCAGAAATTAAATCTTTTTCCAAATGGATAATAATTTATTTTACTTTTCTTTATTTTAGGTCCGTTTGTATTTCTCTCAAATACCAGATGATAAAGTGCCATATGTCAATAGTCCTGGAGAGCAATACCGAGTGAGACAATTATTACATCAGTTGCCACCACATGATAACGAGGTAATTTTAATAAAAACGGATTATTCTATAATCTGTACGCATAATTCAGTTTCCATGTATTAGTCCGAAACTCAAGCATAAATATGTAATTTAAAAATGTTATTTTTGCAAAAAAATTGTATTTATTTCACATCATTTTAATATTGAATTCTTTACAAACCGCAAAGGTTAAAAAAAGGCTAATTAAACCGAAACCTTATAATTTTTATGCGGTTACGGTAATAGTTAAAATTGGAATTCAAACTCTAGAAACTTTGTGAAAACAATGAAAAATTGGGAATCTAACACAGATTTTAAAAATCGCGATGTCTCAAATCGGTTATATAAGCATTCTTCTTGCCATATTAAGATTCAGCTTACCATAGTTTATTATAAAATCGTCAAATTGTTGGAATGCAATAAATAAAAGAAATGTTCATTAATGATAAATTTTTAGAAAAAGATATTTGGTAAAAAACGAGACACACCATCAGGTGACCCCGGAAACTCAATAATCGGGATTTGAGTTGAACTTTTTTATATTTTATTTCGATCAAACGTCATATTTGCTATATGTATACTCCATAAATAAAATAAGTGCATAATTCTATTTTAAATGTGTTCAAACCGTAAAGTACAAGCAGATTTCGATACAATTTTTTTTATTTTGTAGCCAACTAAAAACCTTAGTCGTTATCGTGGCCCTTTTTTTGTTAATCTATGAGTTTGTGTGGTCACTTTTTAAAAACGAATCAATCAGGCCAGAATAGCCAATTTATTTGGCATTAAGAATCGCCTTACTTTTTTATTTCCCCATTTTCTCTTATAGGTCCACAATTGCAGCTGATTTTGCTTTTGTTAAAAAAGATCTCTAGCGACAAAATTTGAAGCTAATATTTTTAATGAAAGAAAAATAAAATGTATTTAAAATTAAAATATAAAATTTTAAAAATATATGTATAAATTTTTGGCAACCGTTTAAATATTCCCTTTATAATATTGTTCTTACACTATAAATACTCTTAAATAAAACAAAAATCAATAATTAAATTTTAAAAATTATTAATCTAATGAATATGAATTAAATATTGAATAACAGAAAAAGTAGTATTAAATTTTACGCTGAAATAAGACATTCAAGAATTTTTTTACAACGACCATATTAATATAAACATGCTTCCAATTATTTTTTTTAATAGTTATTAAATATATGCTTCAAGGCAAACATTGGAATGTTTGTATGTGAGTAATATTTGCTCACCGAACATTAGCAATTCTAATTTTATCATTATCGCAGCAAAACCTTGGAAAAAGGTTGGACCTATTTCAGGTTATACCTGGTAAAGGTATAAATTTTTAATTGAGGCTGTTAGTTAGTTCATGTTTTTATTTTATATGAGTTATTGTACTCATTACAAGTATGTACTTATTGTTCCATTATTGCACACCAGTGATATCAATTTTACAAGTAACTACTTATTTCAAAAATTTTGTGTTAAGGACTTATTTTTGTCTATTAATTTTGGTAACTATTTGCCTCTAATGCCACACCCATGTTAAATAATGTTTTGTTTAACCAAAGCAAAGATACTAACAAGTTTTGTTTTATTTATTACCTGATAATGACAAGTTTTGCTGGGATATTTGCAGGCAAACATATTGCAGAAGTACTCCATACTTTATTCGTAATATCTTTGGAAAAAAAGTAATGCCGTTCGAACTAGTTTCCAAAAAATAGTGTTACAATTAAAAAAATAATTGGTCGTAACTAGACCTAGACATTTTCTATTACATTTTGTAATTTTTCTACTGCATTAATCCTATTACCCCTTTGCTTACATTTGTGGGCTTAACGTTTTAATATCAGGTATGAGTAAAGTTTTTATTTAAATACAATTTTGCTTAACCGTGATTATGATTGAAATTGTTGCTGTTAGTCGGGGTAAACAGTTAAATGCACTTACTATTTATATATTTTAAGTCAATTGCATAACTAGAAGTTTGTTTATTTTATCCTGAAAATGGAAAATTTATAATAATTTAAAATTTTCTATAATGCAGATGAAGAATGAGAAATAATACTATTTTTAATACTTATTTCCTACAACAAAAAAACGTTGTATTATTTTATACACAAGTTTTATAAAACGAAATATAACGTTTCAATTTTATTCAGGAAAAATGGCGTGTATTTTAAAAATATGTATAATTTTTTTTATTTTATTTCGATTTTGAACTACATTCATTCATTTTAAGTGCCTTATAATTTAACCGTAGTCGCACTGTTTTTCCCCATAAGTAAATACACCCCCATGTCTGCTATTAAAAATATCAAAAAAAAAAAAAAAATCAGAAAAGTTAAAGCCAACAAATCTGAACGTAGGATTAATGAAATTGAAAAATGACAAAAGTCAAAGTTTACAAAATCTTATTGATAACCGCCCAGTTCTGGTAGCAATCCATGAACTGCTTCAGTTAAGAAATTTGTGGCAAAGGATTACTTTTTAAGCTATTAATCAATTAAGAAAAATTAAAATATCTTTTTCTTAACTTTATAACTTTAAACAAAAGAAATGTATCAAATAAAGCCAAGTAATCCTATTTATTTTAACTTCTGGCTATTAAATTGGAGAAAATAACTATTAAAAATTCTAGAATAAATATTTTACATGCAACATTGTACAACACCCACATATTGTTGTTGCAGTTGTGGGCAATGACCAAACTATAATGCAAAACTTTTTTCATTTTTAACATTAAAGACCAACTTGATGGTTTATGTTATCGTTTACTTTTGTTGGTAACTATGTTGTTTTGGCCAACTACTTTACTTACATTTTTACTAATGAATTTTTTCCCACAACTAACGAGCATTTTATATATACGACTACGAGCAGAGTTATACGCATATCTCAACCACAAACAAGTTAACTTTCAAAATAAAAACTACAAAACAATAAAAACTGGAGAGACAAAAATGAATTCAAAATTTCCCATATCAGATAACTTCATTGATTGGAATTGCCATGTTGTTAACAAGCAAAACCAGAACAAAACAGGATAAACTAAAATGAAATTTTAACTATGTAGAGAACAGAACCCCAACATACACACATATTAGGGAGTAAACTTTTGCGTATAGGGCGATTTTTATTTCAAAATTTTAAGGATCTTATCAGAATTTTTTAAATGTATATTTTAAATTATATTTGAAGGATATGTAACATGCTTGATTTCCCAAAAGTGATATCTTTTAAATTATACTCTATTTTTCTTGTTTTTAATTTTGTTTAAACATTCACAAAATAGGGTGTTATTTCATTAAAGTCTTAATACTTCAATACCTACTATTTTTAAGAATTGCATAAATCGTGGTATAAATATTTTTCTTTATGTTACACGTGCAAAAGACTATAATATAAAAAACTTTTAAAATAGAATATTGGTGTGGACATAAGACTTTTAATAATTTTCATTCTCTTTGTTACCCCACTTTGATCAGATTTCAAAATGTTTGTTATTGAAGAAATATTAAATTTCAAATAAGAAGCCATTTTGGCAATACAGGTCAGTCTCCGAAATCCCAAGGTCAAGAGCGCCAAACGGCAAAAAATAAATGTTTAAAAAAATGATCCATTGTTGTGCAATCAACTTTGTATTTTTAACACAATTATTTTTATTTTTTTAAAGTTTTTTATGGATTGTGGCCAAAAAAGAGGATGGATACAACAGAGTACCTTCAATATAAATAGAGCCAAAACAATTGGCAGGCTTAAACGGCTCAAAAACGTCATGATCGCTAAATAAAACTATTTTTTTTCGTTAATTAATATTAATTTTTTAATACTTTTTATAATTTTTTGTTTATTAATTCAGTTTTTGAACAATACATTTAATTTATTTTAAAATAATTTTAAACTAAATGAATTAACGTGATATATGTATTTTTTATTTTATTATTTTTAAAAATAAGACATTCTTCGAATATTTGAAACTTCTTCAAAATTCATCATCAAAATGTAAATAGAAGTAAAACCTTTACATTTAGTTTTAATTAAAAAACAGTATTTCTGTTGCAAAATAAAAAAATAATTTTTTATATCTGAAAAGTATTCATATCTGACCTTGTATGAACATTAAAATATGTCCATATATGTGCATATACTCTCAAATACGGATCCGAGCATATATGAAATAATATATGACCCCATGTATTACCATATATCAATATTTTCACATGGGTATTATTGATTTATTTATTAAAATCAATCAAGCATCTTAATGAACTTATTTAAGTTAATTTATTTCAACCATAAAAATATCGTCTTTTCTACATTATTTTTTTTAAATTGTGTCGAGTTCTTTTGGAAAATGTTGCTTAGGTTTGACGCAGTTTCGACGTTTTGTGTTGCTTTGAAAATCAAAATTATGAAAAATAAGCGAGTAATAAAATAAAACATAAAAATTTAATTAAAGATATGCAGATATCTAATTTAAAAATAATTTTTTAAAAAGAATTATTAGTTGCGAAATTACCAAGCTTTTGAAAAAAGTGATGATTTATCCTCCCACATATGAACTGTTAATACCTATTCCCAGTATTAATGGTTAAAATATAAGTTATAATGCAATTTAACGCTGAAAGGGGTTTCTAGTAGAAGTAGTCTTAATTCCTTGTTCGATTTTATGTTTAATACTGAAAGTTAGGATAACTTTCTTTACGGTTTTAATATTTATTCCACAACGAAGGTTCTTATGTGTAATATACCATTCTACGTTGACAATATTTCTATAGATCTTAGATTGTATACGTCTTATAAATTTTATATTTGAAATACTTCACTCATTTTACTGTTTGTTAAAATAAAGGAACATACATTTTATATATTTTAACTTTTTAATACATTTGTTCGAAATGTTTTATTAACATTTACTGATTTTTTAAGTTTCATGCATTTTTTCATTTGTTTGAAATTTAATAAAAATTTACCCACAAAACGGAAATTTGTGGTTTATATTTGTCCGTAACAGTTATTACAAATTTAAATTTTGTTTGCTGTCTGTTTCAAAAAAAAAATATATTCAAAAAATTCCAATTTGTTTTTTATAAAAATTGGTAGCTTATATAAAAAATTATATCAATTTAAATTACAAGAACTTTATAAACACACATACATACAGCAACACATTCACACAAAAAGTGTCAATATTTAAAAATAAATAAGAAAAGCCATTTGATTTAAATGAAAATTAAGTAGAACAGTTTTTAAATGAAATATCATTTCTTGTAAATGGCATTTTCTGTTGTCAACTTACAAATCATTTTAAGTGTTCCAGTTCCCCATAATTCTACATCGTACTACCAAATGGTTATATAACTGTTCTGCACAGAGAAAACAGATCGTTTATGGGAATCGAATTTATTGTTTACCGAATGATTTGATTGGAACCACCGACACATTTGTTTAAAGCGACCGAAATTCAGTTAATACAGCAGAATTTTGGTTGAAACCATATATTTCATTTGGATCAGGATCACATTTGGTTGCGACAACCAAATAATTTGGTTGCTGCAATCGAACTTCGAGGGCAGATCAATAAGTTCGTGACTTTTCAAACTTCCATCGTAGTTATATGAAATGCAACATTGCTCCCATCAAGGACCACCTGTTAATAGACTACTGTCAAATTTTGAGCAAGTTCCGTCATTTACTTTACGTTTAACAGCAGGATATTTAGAGGTCCATAAAATAGGCATTTGATTCATCAATAATTTCATCTTTCCACCAAACCATTTCTTTAGGTTTGGAAATAGTCACTGGGGGCTAAATCCATGAAAACTAAGCTGTCACACGATTCCGTTGATGGTCGATTGTGAGCAAACGCGACAGCCATCTTGCGGAAAGCTTTTTCATACCCAAGTGATCGTTCAAAATTTAAACCACTGAGCCATGTGAGATGCCTATGTCTTCCACAATCTGTCGCACATTCAATCTCCGATCGGCCAACACCATATCGTGAATTTTTCCAATTGTTTTGGGTGTAGAGACCTCAACTAGGCGTCCAGAACGTTCGGAATCTTCCGTGCTTGCAAGCCCTCGAAATTCACTCTTTTCCATTTTTAAAAAAGCCACGAGATTGTATGTTTTGAACAGCTGTTAAACGCAAAGTAAATGACGGAACTTGCTCAAAATATGACAGTAGTCTATTAAAAGGTGGTACTTGGTGGGAGCAGTTTTGCATTGCATATAACTACGAGGCAAATTCGAAAAGTCAGGGACGTATTGATCCGCCCTCGCATACAGTTGGCAAGGAATTTGGTCTGTGTGTAGAAAAAGAATTAGTTTTAAATTGATAGCTGTAACTCTCTCCCAGGCAGGCAATGTAATTGCCTGAATTTGTTTGGCGTCTAGAAACATCGTAATATACTTGGGTAAGAAGTTAAATTATAATAAAATTATTTAAGTATGTGCTACCCTAATAAACATACAATATATATGAAAGACAATAATAATAACAACAACGGTATAGTAATTTTAAGTCCGGAAATGGATATATGAGTACCCAAACCATACACAAAACATATATGATACCAATAATATATGTTTATATAAACGTAACAACATACAAAAATTAAATAAAGAAGTTAAAAAAACTATACCAAGTGTAAAACTAACCGAAAAAAATCTATATGTGAAAATGTGTGTCTGTCTCTATATTGCCAACAGTGCTCCACAGACTTTATTTTTAAACTCTAAACACCCCATGCATATGTGAGAGCGATGCTTTTAGGAGCAATATTCTTATCTGTTTGTTAGAAAATTTGCATAGAACTCAAACGGTTTTGGACACATTGCAAATATATAACTGATGATCAAGGTCTTGGCCAAATGGTAAAATAGCTACCGTTTTGTTTGGTCATACATTTAATCTGAAACTAACACATAAAGGAATTGTATTAATATGACCAGTTAGAAAATTTGGCATACATATTCACAATCCAGATATGACGAAATAAGTCGAACCGCTCATTATTTGTGAACACGCATTGTAAATTACCCTATTTTATCACTACACACAGATTCAACTAGTGAAAATTCCACATTCTTATCGAATTTGATTCAAGGTAAATAAATCGGAATTACCAAAATTGTAAACAGAAAGTATATCAAAATATGTACACTCAGAATATTATGTAGTTAACTGTTTGTAGTTTAATAAAAAAGTTTTCCGTTCCATTTAAAAATAAAGGAAGATACATTTATTTTTCAAAGAAACATCTATATTAACTTTTTTAAACATTTATTCGAAATAATTTACTATCATTTACCCATTTTTTTTTAGTTTCATTTATTTTTTTCATTTGTTTGAAATTTAATAAAAATTTACCCACAAAACGGAAACTTGTGGTTTATTTGTGTCCGTAACAGTTATTACAAATTTAAATTTTGTTTGCTGTCTGTTTCAAAAAAAATATTCAAAAAATTTCAATTTGTTTTTTTATTTAAATTGGTTGTATATATACAAAAATGTTCAATACAATTTACAAGAACTTCATAAACACACATACATATACAAATACATTCACACAAAAAGTGTTTATAGCTTCATATGCATACATACATTTTGTATTGTACGAGTATATTAAAAAAAAAAACATAAAATACAAAAACGGAAATAATTTCATGAACTCGCAAAATAGTTAAAAGCCTATATTCAAAAAATGTCGCAAACCAAAGGTTTATTATTTAACAGTTAAAGAATAAAAATTAAAATAAATTATTCAGAATGCTCAAAGTAGGTTAATAATGCATCTTTAAAACAACTGTAAAATTGAAAATGAGAAAATTTATACTAATTTGAACTTCATTTTCTGTTTTACCTAAGTAGGCAAAAGAAAATTAAACGAATTTTAAAAAACTCGACAAATTTATAATATAGATCCACTAAAAAACCAAAGAAATTAACAACAAGTTTTTTTATTTTTGTTCAATCAGAATCAACTCTATTGCTCAACTCTAACAAATCTTGTTAGTACTATTGTTTGTTCTGCTTAGAACATTGAACGTTATTCCGATTTTTTTAACAGTTTTTTCGTTACCAAAACAATAGTTTCTTAAATAACTTAAAAGAAAATTGGAAACTAAAAGGTAATTGTTTTAAAAGTTTTTGTTTGAATTTCAAATATAAACTAAACAAGGCCAGAAGATAAATATTCAAAAGCTTAAAATACAAAAATATATTGATTACAAAATTATTACTGTTACCTCCCTGATTTTAATAACTTTTAAGTTTCTTTCATTTTAAAACCGTCCTCGATATGATTGCAAACATTAATTGCTGTTATGTTGAAATTATTTCAGTCCAAACAGTCATTATTGCACAACTAATGCATTCTAACTAACCTCAAAATAATCGGAGCTTAGTGCTTAATAATAGTTATGAATGCTAAATTTGTATGGAGTTAATAATAGCAAGTGTTAAGCTCTGATTATAATTTAGATAGGTTACCTAGCGTAATAGAGCTAATTCGAGTAATTATGGCCCTAGATAAGTTTTCTACTGGGTATTTTTGTGCCTATTCCAAATGTATGATGCTGCTTTGGCCACAGTACTAGAAACTAACGCCTAAACTATAACATTTATAAAAATTATTCTATCATGTTACACCATGCATTTTCATGTTTCATATGCATCTTCATACACGTATCCCAATATCCACAAACTATAGCTTTATGGTCAAAAAAATAACCTTTTACTATCAGTCTATCCACATACTACCTAGTATATGCATTTATATCGATGGTTGAAATATGAAAAAGCGTAAATAACGTTTTCTGTTTTTTTTCAGGACGACAACAAAAAACGTCGTTAGATATTAGGATAAATTCGTTAATAAATCTGCTAATTCTGTTCATAGACTGCTTAAATTTTGTAAAGAAATATTAGTAGTACCTCATAACACTTACCCAAACCTTTAAAACTTATTATTTTTTGGCTGTTTGTAAGCGAGAGGGTAATGACAACCCATTTCCTATTGTTTTTTGTAAGTGGGAGGTTAATGAAAACTCATTACTTTTGGGACATCGCGAACAAAAGTAATTAAGCAAGTAAATAGTCTCGAAAGTAGTTAAAATTCTGTTATTGCTGGGATGGTTTATTTTTCTTAAACGTATTTATAATATAACAGGCACTTGTTAATAGGGCTCATTATTCTCCTAAGGATTTTTTTAAAGATAATATTTGATTTCATGCTTTATGTAAGAGCATATAATTTCGGGATAATGTAACAAAAGATAAGTTTTGATAAAAAACTACACCTAAATCTTAAATCTCATAAACTTAAATTAGAGTTTTGGGTAAATTTTAATTTTTCTGTGAAATCATAAATAAAAGCATTTGTGAATATTAAATTAAATCTGATTAGAATCAGACCACAAAACTAATTTTTCGAGATTATTTATTAGAATAACCAACACGGCTAAAAAATTTCAAATCGTACGCATAAAGCAAAATTTACAATCATAAAAAAAATATATAATTAATATCTAATTTATTAAGCTTAAGATCTTTTTGTTTTTTTTTTATAAAAATTCTTACTTTATTTTCGATATTTCGCAAATTTTTTTTTTTTACATTTTATCTTATTCTCGGCCAGTAAATGTAATGTTTTGAAATGTGTAATGTGTTATTTAAAAACTCTATGAAAATATGATTAATTTTCCATTTATCAGCAAGTTCATTTAATTTCCTCACGACCAACTTTTCAATTTTGGCTGCAATGAAATTGCATGGCGAAAACGAACGAAATCAAATCTGGATCTCTTCTAAGTGCTGTGCTACACGTTCATTGTATATTGATCGCGATCCACTGAACGTGTTGCATGTTGTATTCTAAAATCCAGATCGCGGATTGTGGATCACGCGATAAATATTGAACGTGTAGCATACTTCGTGATATTAATTCGCGATATGTTAGTAAAAAGAGAAAGTATAAAGAAAATAAAACAAATATAATAAAATACGCAGTGCAAAAAATTTAACAAATAAAAAGTTTAACATTTATAGAGTCAAAAGATAGTGAAAGCGAGTGTGTGCTGCCGGTAGAATCGGAGTTAACGACCCGCACAGCACAAAACTGATGTAAATTCTGACGCGATAAATATTGAACGTGTCCATCAATACAATAAAATGGATCCCGATCCAAATATCACAATATATATTTTACGTGTAGCACTTTCCTAAAATATACGTATTTGGTGTGTCAATTGCTGCAACCAAAATATTTAGTTGGCAACAAATTCGGTTGTCACAATGAATCTGTTTTCTCTGTGCAACCAAATCGATCAATTGTAAATAGTATTTCACCAGAGTCTCAGTTGAAAATTTAGTTGTCGGTAACTGAGATTTTTTTTGTGTGTACGTGTTGTCGGCAAATAAAGCGCACCAGTGACCCCACTTGGATCTTGAATACAGAAGACGATTGGTGTAATTCAAATTTCTTTATTAACCAAATTGTTCTTCTTCTAATATTAAAATACCTAAATTATGAAGCAATTAAATTTTATAAGCTATATAAATAAATTTAATTACATACTTTTTGGTATGGGAACCGCTGGGAAAATTGCAAATAAAAATTATAAAATTTACTTATTTAAATTAAATAAAAAAAATTCCGAACACTGCGTTTAAGTTGAGGCCAAATTACAAGTGGTATCATTAATTGTTAAAATGGCCACTAAAAGTGACGCTACTTGACATTTAATTTACATATATGCGAAATTAGATAATTTAAGGATGTAAATTTTAGTAGTAAAAAACAACATACAGTGCCGGGTAAAAAGTTTAAAATTAATAAAATCTAGTATATTTTAGTCGTAGCGATAACAGTACGATTTAAAAATGTTATGGTCTTTTGCATTTTTGCTGCCTATATGTACCTACATTTTTTCAGCTTAATTCATTCCTTTGTTCTATTTATGTTGGTCTTAGAATTCATAAATGATGACCATGTAGACGATGATGATGGTTTTGTGGTATGGTATGGAATAATAGGCTACGGTAGCAGTTTGAGTTGGTATTTTTATGTAACTTTAAAATATTTCAGCAAACATGTAGTACTTACTTTTAAAGGGGCATATTATTTAACAGTATTTTTTATTTTTGTTTTTTTATTTGCCTCATCTTCAAAATATTCATCATTTTTACTTGGCTTTATATTTATTTTTCTTTGTTTTTATGCTTGTCATTTCAGGTTCGTTACTGTCACTCGTTGACGGATGAGGAACGCAAAGAACTTCGCTTATTTTCTACACAACGTAAACGTGATGCACTTGGACGTGGTAATGTCAGACAGTTGATGAGTGCACGTCCCTGTGATGGTGTAAGTATTATTAAATTTAGTTATCGATTTATGGTTATATTTATAATAACTTACGAAATTTTTTAATTTAATAAAAATGTTGTTATTGTTATTATTAAGTGAAATTTAATTTAAGCCATTTTAATACGCAATAATACTCACACGTCATATTAAATGAGTGGACTGATTAATTGACGATTTAAAAAGCGTTGCATTGGTATTGGGGATGCCGAACAGGATTTTACAGTTTTACAAAACTATAAATACCATTATATTTTCATCTATTTTTTTATTTTAATTTGGAGCAAAATGTTTTTAATAACATTTTCTAAGAGATTTGTTCTTATATTATTTGGGCTAAAAATGTCCAAAAAACATACAAAAAATTATTAAATATGCTAACTAATTACATCGGAAATCCTGGAAATTACTCAAAACCCGGAATCACGTTATGAACGGCATGCATAGTTGGTTTCAATTGTATTAAAGATTTTTTCAATACCATTTTTTAAATAAATGATAATACTTCAATGCGTTCATAAATTACATGAATTTAAATCCCATTGGAATTTAATAATTCGTTAACTAAAAAATAATAATAATAACAAATACACCGCCCGACACAAATTTGCATCCATGAATTCGTTGAGTCACGTAAATCTCGTTTTTTTTTAAATCAAAGCAACACTGAGGAAATTATTTATGTACCCTTAGGAAAGATTGGTAAAAATTCGTTTGAAACCATTAAAGTTTATTTGTTAGACGATATTTTATTTAGTATTTCCTAGTTATAATCGATTAATAAAGCTAAAATATTGTATTAAGAATTAAAAAGAAGAAAAAGAAACTAAAACAATCCTTTTGTTCAAGTAATGGTATTTGAAACTTTAAAAATAAAATTTGCTTAGTAGTTGTATGCAGTAGAAGTAACCATTTATTTATTGAAAGTATTAGAAAATTGGTATCATATGTCAAATTTATTAATGAAAAGTTTCGATATTAAAAAGTGGTAATTGAAAAAAACTCTTATTCTAATCAAATATACCACTAAATTAGGGTTTCAGTAAAACCAACCGAGTTGTGGATGCTATTGATTATATATGCAACTAATTGTTGGTATTGGGAAACGAATTTTAGACTGTATTTGCTTTCCTACAAAATATTTAAATTCAAAATGAGCCATAAATACTTACAACTGTTTGTGGTATAGTGAGTAAATTGCCGTTGGTAAAAAAAATATACCGCTAGGAGAAAACTTATTGAGAATGCTATGCCAACGTTGGTAAAAAGTGCTTTGCCGGTACTTGATTAACAACGTTTACAATCGAAAAATAATAAAAGCACTGCTGCAGCCTTGGTTTTGAACGCTTTACAAACATTGCAAAAAGAGCTTTGTTATTACTTAATTTACAAAATATATAACTGTAAAAGTAATAAAAGCACTGACATAGACCTTGTTTAGAACGCTTTCCCGAAGTTAGCAGAATGTGCTTGTCCAGCACCCAATTAACAAAATTTACAACCATTTGTGAAATGAAATGTATATAAAGATGTATGATTTTGTAACGGTTTCATAAGAGGATTTGGCAGGATTTACTTTTAAATGTATTTTAATATACCAGAAGTTGACAAATATTGAAGAATTTAGAAAGCAGTTTGGATGGGAGTTCAAAAGATTGGAATAATCTAAAATAAAGTGATTTTAAAGTGCATTTAATAAAAAGATTTAGTGTTTTCCGAACATTTTAAAAAGAAAAGAAAGAGTAATTTTCTGGTACCATAAAAACAAGAAATAATTTTCCAGCATTAAAAAAAAACATTTGAAACATTTTTATATATTTATATAAGGCTTTCCATGTCAAATCAACAAATGGGTGTAACCCACCTCCTCCGAATTTTTTTGGAGAAATACAGTATAAAATAACACTAAAACAAATACAAAGTTTGAGGGCACTGCTAGACCTGGATCCGGAAATATGAGGTTTCGAAAATCAGAAAAAATACAAAAATGTACAAAGTTGTACTTATGTACTTAATTGTCATTTTCTTGAAAAGTATTAAAAGGGTCGCATTTGAAAGGGTATTAAATTACCTTTGATTTCATATCCAAATTAATTTTTGAAAGGTCAAAAGTCACTTTTATTAACCAATAAGTGGGGAGCCTATATTTCCGAAAACAATCCTTTTAAAAATTAAAAAAAAAAAATTGTGTTAAAGATGGTTTTCTTCTCTACAGCTTTGAAAAATTTCAGAGTAGAGGTATTTTGGGATCAAGAAATAAAAATCAAATTGTGAACGAGGATATTTAACAAGGAAATTAAATATTTGTATATTGTATTCTTAATCATTATTTTATATTTTTTTTTGTCATAATATGATAAATGATGATTTTCTAGGAATTAGAAGTTAGTTCTAATTTTTGTGGATTTTTACTCTTTCAACCCAACTTTTGACTTTAATGAGGGGCTATTTACCCCCATCCCAAATTTCCTATTTTTCGGTTCATGTATGTTTTGTTGAATGTCACAAAAGGGATTCTAGCATATCGAAAAATCGTTTACTATCCCACCCCTATCAGAACAGATTTAATTTCCTTGTAAAAAATCTTTGTTTACAATTTGATTTTTATTTCTTGATCCGAAAATACTTCCACTCTGAAATTTGTCACAGCTATAGAGAAGAAAACCATATTTAACACAATTTTTTTTTTATTTTTGAAAAGATTTCTTTCGGAAATATAGGCTCTTGACTTATTGGTCAATAAAAGTGAGCTTTTCAAAAAAAAAATCATGTTGCATATCAAATCACTGGTAATTTAATACCCTTTCAAACGCGACCTCTTTGACCCGTGCATCTTTAACACTTTTCAAGAAAATGACAATTAAGTAAGTACTACTTTGTACATTTTTGTATTTTTTTTTTCGATTTTCAAGACCTGATATTTCCGGATCCAGGTGTTTCAGTGCCTTAACTTTGTATTTGTCTTAGTTTTATGAAATACTTTATTGATACCCAATATAAGCACATTCGGAAACAGTCAAAAACGGCATACTTTAAGTTGAGTTGAGGTGGTTCAATCCATATAGTAAATACAAGTAATAAGTAAATACACTTTTAAATAAATCGAGTTCTTTTTATATTGCAAATAAAAAACACAGTGGAAATTTTCTATTCCAACTCTCTATTTACGGAAACTTGAAGAAAATATATAACACTTTTAACACTAACTCTGTAACACGATTAATCTCCAATAGTATTTTGCTTAGTTGTTGTCGTATCAACTGTCCAACTTGTTTGCCATTCTTATTTTTCTACCTGGGCTGGTACTCCAAATTTTCAAGTTTAAATCCCGGAAAATGCAAACATTTAAAAAATATATTTTTTAAATAAAAATCAAATATTCAAATGTTTAAATAGAAAATTAACCAACTAGTTTACAAAATGAAATTTTTTTCATGTACAGTTGATGAGAGATTGATTTCCTTATGTATTTTCTCCCGCTGTATTCGAAAATCAAGGTTAAATTTTTTTTATGAAACAGTTTTTGAGATATTGTCATTTTTTTAATTTTTCGACTTTTGTTCACTTGACGAATCATATCTCGAGCTAGAAATGTCCGATTGGGTCGTTGGTACCCAAATGCAAGGTATTGAGATGACGAACAAATATGTATAATCGGATATTTGATCGGTAAAGCCGTTCAAAATATATCGATAACATTAGGGCACATTTTCAAAAAAATCATATTTTACAGTAACACTTTTCCGATGGAAAATTACAAATCGTAAAAAAAGGGTTAGTTTCTCTTCATGTGCGTAAAAATCGAAAATCGACCGAAAAAAATAAATTATTCTTAAAATATGAGATTTGGATTTATTCACTCAATTGCTTATAACTTTGTTATTTTTCGGTCGATTTTCTTCTGGTTTGTCTTAGTTCTTACGTAAAAGTATCAGGTTTACGCACATGAAGAGAAACCAGACGTTTTTTTAACGATTTGTAATTTTCCGTCGAAAAAGTGTTACTGTAAAATATGATTTTTTTGAAAATGTGCCCTAATGTTATCGATATATTTTGAACGGCTTTACCGATCAAAGATCCGATTATACATATTTGTTCGTCATCTCAATACCTTGCATTTGGATACCAAGAACGACCCAATCGGACTCGAGATATGATTCGTCAAGTGAAAAAACGGTCGAAAAATTAAAAAAAAAAACACAATATCTCAAAAACTGTTCCATAAAAATAAATTTAACCTTGATTTTCGAATTCAGCGGGAGAAAATACATAAGGAAAATCACCTCTGATCAAATGTACATTTACGGTGTAAACTAGTGTTATATATATTATATAAGACAACACTCAGGTATTTTTTATGCGGTAGATTGGTTCCGAAATTAAAAAACCGCATAATTCCAAATCTAGGTGTAAAAATTAAACCGCATTGACATAAAAAAGTTATAAAACAAAAAATTAACCAAAAACAATTCATTTATTTATTATAAAAAAACAAATTAAATAGGGGCGAACTCCAAATTCTTTATGCTTTTGTTGCTTACACACATACATACGGACACATCGCATACACATCGTTAAAGTAAAAATGTAAAGAGCTTTCAAATTTTGAAAATTACTTTTCAGTAGTGATATGAAAACTCAATAAAAAAAATAATAAAAAAGTTGAATTTAAAACTTTAAATCCGCATAAAAATAAGCCGCATGAAGAGAGACCTAAGTGTAATTTAATATGAAAATAGTTGCCGTAACTGATTGACAACAAATTCAGTTGTCATAACTGATACTGTTTTCTGGGTGTACTAATTAATGTGTTGCTTTGGAATGCCGATAGAGAAGAACTAAAAGATGGTGAAAGATAAGGAACTTCAAATATGGCACATTAACGGCATAGAACCTCAATTATGCCTTAGCTTCATCAAAAATTTGGACCATCGGCCGATATTTTGTTCCATACATAATTGAACCATACCATATTATTGTGTTTTAATCAAAATCAACATCGGCTCTTAAAATTAACCCACCTTTTATTTGTATTATTTTGTAATTACCTTTTGTTATCCATTTTTTTTTTACTTTATTTTGTTTTGAAAAATATCAAATATATATTCACTCGACAAAAAAGTAGCAAGTGACTGATTTTGACATTTGCGTTCGCACTGTTCGAAATAGGATTTGCTATTGAAACACCGAAAGGGTCGTTGCAATATGAAAGAGGGATAAAAAACTCATACATATTATTTTTCTAAATTAATGTTGCATTCCTGGGGATCAAATTCGCAATCTTCTGTGTAACAGTCCACTGCACTATTCATTACACCACAACGCCCACATTTTTGTTATTATTTTATAATATTGTAATTTTTTTTATACAGCATTAACGTACTCTTAAAAATAATATGCATGAAACCCGTATTGTTCATGTTTTCTAAACGAAGTTATCATTATATCAAAAAACATTAACCAAGATAAAACATTTGGAAAGTATTTTAGTACAGAGTTGAAAAACAACGTAATGTCACTTTTCATAGGATTACAGGGTACCGATTCTGAATTTGTGAAGCTGTGAAGTGGTAAAAATTTTCAATACTTCGCAAAGAATCCGATTCTCGATTTAACTTTTGCGAAAACTATCTGTCAAAATGATGCCGATTTTCTTCGCATTCAAACATTTTCAGTTTATGAAAATTTCATAAAATTGATAAGAGTGCATTTTATTTAATGAATTATATTTTAGCTTGAAACTTGACAATACACGTCATGTGGCCACCCCCATTGTTATCATAAAATACACCAACATATCCGTTCCTATGGTAAATTACATGCAATGACATTAGAGTATTCAAAAAACCGGCCTTTTGAAAAAACCAGTTTCGGTTTTCTTCGAAAAATAGAGTTTTGAAAAAACCGGTTTCGGTTTTTGCAGAAAAAACCGGTCAACCGCTTTTTTCGTTTTTTTTTTTAATTTGAATAAAAAGCTTATATAATTTCTTAATTGTTTTTATTACAAAAAAACAAATTTAATATATAAAGTAATAAAAATAAAAAAATAAATTCTTTGAATAATATATATATATATATATATATATATATATATATATATATATATATATATGCATTACTCATACTTTGAAGACATCTGTATATACAGCCAAAAATGTCCCTATAAAATGCGCTGTGTCCAGTAAAATGTCTTCAGAGTAAACACTATATATATATATATAAAACTATATTCATATCAAATGAATAGAATTCATTAAGTTTGTAAATTGGTAAAATTAGGTACGTTAGTAATTTAAACATTTAAAACGTTTGGTATTAAATAAGTTTTTTTAATTACATTTTCAATATTTAAAAGGAAAATCTATTTTTCAGTTCAAAAATAATATTTAAGAAATAATATACAATTTAAATGTTTCGTTTTAAGACGATTTTTTGATTGCTTTTTATAAAGCTAGAAGTGGAAAATACTCTTTCACTAAAAGTAGATGTTGGATAAATAGTCAAAAATAATTATATAAATTTTCCAACTTTTCATTCTTTTGTCGCATTTATCAAGATATATGAAATCTTCATATGTGACCTTCTCCGAGAAAAGGGACCTAGTGTGTCAAAAAATGGGTTTGGACTTAAGAGTGGATTTTGGTACCTAAAAGTGTGTAGAATAAGATAAAATGAGTTAGATTTCTGATAAAAATTTATTTACCCCAAAAAACGTACAAATCGAACTTGGGAAAATCGATAAAAAAAAATGAGAAACATTTTTTTGATTTTTTGGTTTTAAATTGTCTCTAAAAGCGAAAAAAAATAAGTCATGACGTGACCAAAGTCGGCACCCAATCATAACTAACCATATCAAATCGCATCTCCCAACTGAAGGTGTGTTCACAGTGATAATGCGTTATGAAACTTTGAATGCGTTTTTCTCAAAACTTCATTTTCACACACTAGGTCGCTTTTCTCGGAGAAGGTCTCATATAATGATGAATGATTTTGTACATTCTCTTTTTTAGGATTTTGAATACTTTTTATTGTGTTATTAAGATCACAAATTAAACAATTTGAATTTAGAATATCCAAAGTTAAGTCTTCATCGAAATCTATCAGACTTACATCTAAATCTTCATAACCAAACAAACGATTATGTGTTCGGAAAAAATAAAAGAGACCAAGTAACCCAGTTGGTGATGTAATTAAAAAAAACCGGTTAACCGAACAAAAAAGACCGGTTTTCGGTTTTCTTGGAATTTGCAAAATATTCGAAACCGATCGGTTTTTAAAAAAAGAAACCGGTTGACCGGTTTTCTGTTTCGGTTTTTGAATACTCTAAATGACATTTACAACATTTCAAGTATCTCTCACGCCTTCTTGATTTTTAAATTACGTACAAATATATCTAAGCCTTATTTTCATAATGTCCCGTTAACTGCTAACGGGGACTTTAACTGACACAATTGTTGTTATTTTTACATATAAAATTTCAGTTTAACTCTTTGTTAACATAAATTTTAACTGAAAATTCAGTAATCGGACCTAAATGTTTAAGTAAACAAACATCAGTTTATCTTTCACAACTTTAAATGTTTCTTGCATGTCAGATTTAATACAATTAGTAATTTTAAGCTAATTTCATGGGTGTTTGTATTTAATAATACTTGTGCCTTGTGCACTACACTGTCTGCCACAACAAATGTCTGTAAGTGTCACCAAATGTTACAAGTGTTCAATGACATGTGTTCTCTTTTTTTAAACATGACCAACACCACCTACTTGAAAAGTCGAAGAAATGTTAACAAAGTTGCAGAAAACTATCTAACGTAGAATATTGAAATACAAACAATCGAGCAAATTAGGAGGGAAGATTTCCTTAGTAAAATAACTTGAATTTTAATGAAATAGATAATTATATATCAATATATAATTATATAGCAAATGAAAAGTATTTCAGTAACTTTAAATGAGTTATGATTTTTTACATGATCCTTATTAGAGTCCCATTTAATATAAGTTTTAGTAAAAATTATACCAAAAATGCCCCAAAAAAAATTTCAGTTTTACCACAGAGGGTATCATCTTAATTAGTAATAGTTGATCCAATATAATGGAAGCCAACAAACTTAAACTTTACTTTTGTTAGCAAACAAAAAAACACCTTAAGACATGACCTGGCTAACTGGAGGGTAATTGTATTGTACACATTGCTAAGATTGTGTACAAAGTAGACTGAATGACAGTAAATGTTAACTATAAAGTTGAACTTCTACGATGAAAAAATCAAAAAAGATGTAAAACTTTTAGCAAAAAAATTCTTAAATGATTTTTTTTAACGAGTAGTGTAGATACACCCAGAAAACAGTCTCAGTTGTGACCACCGAATTTGTTGCTAATGAATTTTAGATGTTACGACAACTGTATGTATATTAAATAATATCTTATATAAATATTATTGAATTCCACAAAATTTAATATTGAAGTAAATTTTTTATTTTTTAATTTTTCCGGTATTTCCTCTTACTCATTTCTTTGCCATATTTACTATTTAAACACATGAATATTTTATTAAAAATTAATACATTTTTTAAAATTTTTGCGTTTTGCGAGTTTTTAAATCGGAAATTCTGAGAACTGTGCTACATCTCTACCCACTACACCACAAACTCTTATAAAATTAAATCACTAATTCTGTTTGTAAAAGAAAATGCTACGAAAAAAATACTTTTTCCGAATTTGATTAGCTAATAACTTTTTAACGAGTCGCGGTATATCCAAAAATGTTATACCAATGTCCTCAGCCGGGAATACTTTTTCATTGTGTATAATAAAAAAAGTAAATTTTCAGAAGTTTTTTTAAAAAAATGAATTTTTCGACTACTGTAATAGCTACCTGCAACATTTTGATAGCGTTAAAAAGTCTTTTTTTTTATTAATTATTTCTATAGAATCGAATGGTAAATTCAAATTTCCTATAAATGGACCTATTTTTGCTTTGAAGAAAAAGTGTCTCCAAATCACCGATTTTGGCGGCCGTGCGTATGGAAAGGAGTTGAAATAAAAAAAGCAATTCTTTTTTTTTATCCAACAACTTTAAAAAAAGTGATGATATCTCAAAATCACATTTTTATGATGAACTCTAATATATATAATTAGTTGTAAACATATTCAACAATGTCTTTTTTCTGAAATGATATTCCTCTATAAACAATACAATTCACAATTTTCTACTGAAACCAAAATAGTTATCATCTCCGATTAAAGAAAATATTTTCCTACATTTAATAGATTGTACCAATATCCTGCTATGTTCACTAAATAAGTAGCTTCTGATGTACACAATTACTAAACGAATTTAATTTTTAAAGTTGATTGGAAATACTATTAATTAGATAATATGATTGTTTTTTTTTTTAATTATCTATATAACATTTTTACTTTTTAAATCGATTAAAGGAAATTTGAACCATAATTTTTAATGGGTGTATTTTCTTTTTAGTTTACTTATGTTTTTTTCATTTAATATTAAATTTATGAACAAGATTAAATAAAATATTCTTTTTTTCTTCAATGTTCTTCAATTCTTAATCCAATTATAGTGTGATGATTTAATTTCAACTGGTGACATTGCTGTCTTTGCAACACGTTTGGGCCCCAATGCATCATGGCATCCTGGATGTTTTGTTTGTTGTGTGTGTCGTGAATTGCTTGTCGATCTGATTTACTTTCATCGTGATGGACGTTTGTATTGCGGGCGTCATCATGCAGAAACTTTGAAACCAAGATGTTCTGCTTGTGATGAGGTAAGTTTTTATAAAATATACAGAGGGCATATTTTGAAAAGTTAAAGTCTACAATTGTACATGTTCTTAATATTTGGTATAATTTATTAATATCTTGACTCACATGAACTTTGGAAATTTAAATGATGGCTGCAAAGTAATGCAACAATACAGTGAAGCAAAAGAGTTAATAGATTGGTGAAAAAATTTTGCAAGTATATCCAAAAATTACTACCTTGTTTAAGGCTCGCTCAAGTTTTTGACCTTGTCAGAACGAAATTTTGTTTAAAAATTTCTTACTTAAAGTAAAATTTTAATAAGTGCTGGTTTTATAGAAAGGAGTAAAGTATTTTTTAAACTTATGTATACTAATTAGACCACTTAAGTAGAATTTTAAAACCATTTTTTTACCTCAATGGTTTCAAAATGAGTATCTTTGCTGTAAGGAATGCTCAAACCCTCTTAAAATCTTAAAATATCGGAAAAGAATTTTTGATATTTGGCTCTTATCGATTTTTTTTTAATTTATTCTCAATAATTTACTTATAAAATTCTTTGCATTTGAACAATAAACAATTTTGAAAGCATGTGATAACACGATCTCAAATTGAACTAAAATCATTCATTTAAGGATTTTTTATTTAAAATCGTCTAAGTTTTAGCATAACTTTTGCTGAATTTACAAAATTTGTTTGCTAAAAATTTTGTATGAAAAATCACGCAAAAAGTTGACCTGCTATGATAATTTAATTAACAGATTTGGATTCAGATTTTACATCATGATCCATTTTAAAATATTTTAATTTGTGGCACAGGCGTACCGCAAAACTAATAAAGGGTGGTTAAATTTTAAGGGCCGATGTTGATTATGAATAAAACACATATTATTAAGGAAATTATTGTCATTTCTTTTTATTATGATAATATGGTATGGTTCAATTATGTATGGAAGAAAATATCGGCCAAATGGCCGCTGGACCTCGGCGGCACACCTCCATCCGATGGTCCAAATTTTCGATGACGCTAAGGAATAATTGAGGTTCTATGCCATTAATGTGTCGAATTATCTCATCCTTTAGCTCTTAAATTGTTGCTGGCTTATCGACGTACACCTTTTCTTTCAAATAACCCCAAAGAAAGAAGTCCAACGGTGTCAAATCACATGATCTTGGCGGCCAATTGACATCGCCACCACGTGAGATAACACGGCCATTAAATTTGTCGCGCAAAAGAGCCATTGTTTCAGGGTCATATCCTCAATTCCTGGTCACAATACGTTCGATATCATATCGCGATAACGAACACCATTCACGATAAATGCTTGGCCGACCTCATGACACACAATCGCGAACAACAGCAATGTTTTCCGCAGAAAGAACTGAGCGAGCATGCACAGGTGTTTTCCCAGACCCGGTTGGCTGAAATTAATTTGCCCCCAGTTCCAAAACCACGAAGTGCACGAAATGCATTTTGATTTGAACGCCCATTTCTTAATAAGCCTGAATAACTTTAACGCGTTGCTCGATTGTTTATATTTCCGTGGTTCAAATTGAATTAGTCTGAATTTGAGAAATATCACATGAAATGCAGAAAAACACTTGACTTTTAGGTGTGGTTCACATTCAACATTGGCCCTTAAAATTTAACCACCCTTTATTTTTGCAAATTTTATTCAAATTTCACGTATTTAAGCAACTTTAGGGCGTTTGAGCCACGCCTTCCCGATATTCGATAAGCCTAATTTTTTGCAAAATATAGTTTTTTTTTTGCTAAGAGGAACATTTCTAGGGGGAGTTACGGTGGAATTTCGCGCACCCTAGTGCTCATTAAACATTATTTTTTGCAAAAAAAACGTCAGTAAAACCAAGGAAAAGCTTGATACATTCTATGAGGGCTCTGCACCATCGATTTCAATGGTCAAAAAGTGGTTTACTGACTTTCGTTGTGGCCTTACAAGCACGTAAGATGCCAAACGTTCTGGATGCCCAGTTGAGGTCTCTATACCCAAGACAATTGAAAAAATTCACGATATGGTGTTGGCCGATCGGAGATTGAATGTGCGATAGATTTTGGAAGACATAGGCATCTCACATGGCTTAGTGGTTTTAATTTTGAACGAGCACTAGCCGAATGTAAAATAACTGCCAGAAAAGGTCTTTACTAAGAACTTTAATTTTAATATACATACATATTTATTTTTTTTAAATCTCTGGGTAATTAGACCGTATTAGGAGAAAAGTCTATTACGTTATCTAAATGGATCATGTAAGTGCATATAAAAAATGCTTGATGCTATTAAAATAAAAATGTGACCGAATTTTGATTATTTGATTCGAAAAAGTTGTGGTTAACAGCGACTTAATTTTTTTTTTTTTTTTTTTTTTGGGGTATTTTTATAATAATTGTTTCCTTTGAAATTGTGAACAGCCTAAATTTTTTTCCATTTATTTGGATTGGATGACATGAACTCAGCATTATATTTTTTAAAATCAATTCAGCCTTGTACCGAACAACGGTTTAAAATAAATGAGATTAGCAAAAGCTTAAGATTCTTAAGAAAATTTGATTAAAATTTTAGGGTCTACTTGAATTTATTAATTTTTTTTTTGTAATTTGATTAAAATTTTAAAAATTTTATGAACGTTTAATTCCCAGTCTGTACAACAAGAGTCCCTGTTGTTAGCAAGGGTCAAATGTAATATTTTTTTAATCCGCGATTTGGGAAGCTTCAACTTTGTTATTAAATATTTTTTATTATCAATTCATACTTTGTATCTAAGTCATTGCTAAAAATCAACTTGGTACTTCTAAGAGTTCCAGAGTTGTTATTAAAAATTTAGGTTTTTAACAGTTTGAACAAAAAAAAAGGAAATATTAGGATGTAGAGTGTATATAAAAACGCGATAGAGTCGATAGAGCGATAGAGTCACTGTATATATTTGTAAAAATTAAGAAAAAACTGGTTTTTAGCTGCGATTGCTGAAATTGCGCATTCCCACAGATATGCATTTTGCATTTAAGAAAGATTTTAAAAGTTTAAACTGTTAAAACCGGAATTTCAATAGCTTCAAAATGATATCTCAGTGATTCTCGTATCTTAATCAGAAACTCGCATTTTTTAAAGATTAATTTAACGAAATTTAATTGATTTTACATAATTTTAAGACACAACCAGCACATGAAATTTGTTTAAATTTGAATAGAGTAAAGTCGCAAATGATAAGAGCAATTGATGATTTTATATGGATCAATAGCGCTATTAACAGTGCATCCTTGCCAGTGTTTTCAATCATCGTCTTGACGCTACGTCAAAGTTAACAAAAATTTATAAATCTTCCTCAGCTTCTATTCCATTATTTCCATGATAGGTTCTAAATTGTAAAAGATCTTTTCACCAAAAAAAATCTTAAAACACCACTGTACTTTATTAAAATTTCAATAATGTTTTTGTCAAAAAGTTAATGATACAAAACTTTTCCACAAACTTTAAGTAGCGCGCGTACACTATGTAAAACAGTGAACTTTCCTTAACAAACTCTGTCATATAAACAAACAAAATATGTAGTTTTCAATGCTTGCAAAACTTTTCTTATTTTCTCCTACAGATTATTCTAGCCGATGAATGCACCGAAGCTGAAGGACGTGCTTGGCATATGAATCATTTTGCCTGCCATGAATGTGAAAAACAATTGGGTGGTCAAAGGTACATCATGCGTGAGGGTAAACCCTATTGTCTGCTTTGTTTCGATGCAATGTTCGCAGAATACTGTGATTTTTGTGGTGAAGCTATTGGGGTGGATCAAGGACAAATGAGTCATGACGGCCAGCATTGGCATGCAACTGATGAATGTTTTTCTTGCAATACATGTCGTTGTTCACTATTGGGACGTGCATTTCTACCCAGACGTGGTGCTATCTATTGTTCAATAGCTTGCAGTAAAGGTGAACCACCAACACCATCTGACAGTTCGGGTACTGGTATGTATACAACACCAACACCACCCACTCAGAGGGTTAGACCTCAAACACGTATACCCAGTAGTCATGCATCATCATCACCGCCAATGTCACCACTGCAACAGCATCAACATCAACAAAGTTTCAATCAGGCCATGTACCAGTTGCAGAGTCAACAAATAGCAGCTGGTATAGGGGGTCCGGGATCAAGTCCGGGCTTAGGAGGTATAAGCACAACTACAGATGGTGCTAAACAAAGTTATCCCACTTCAGATTCCGATGCTGGTGTTGTTAAAGATATGGAACATACGGGAGGTGATTTTACAGATTTCTCTGGTGGTTTACCATCATCATCCTCCCAAAATATGTCACCCATGACCTCACCCGGTGAATTTAATCATCCTATGCCAAAGCCTATGGAACTAAAGCGAGATGGTCCCTACAACTTTAATGAAATGGCTTTAAATTTAGATACTACTTGGCCATCAAAGCCTATATTAACTGGAGCAAATAGTTACAATTTACAACGTCAATTACATCAAATCTCAGAAGTAGAAAATTGCAAAACTTCTAGTATGCCCGAACTGTCGGCACAAGCTCATCCTACATTACCTCAGCAAAATACTTCATCCTTACAACATCATCAAAAACAACAACAGTATGGTCCCGATTATACACAACATTTGCCACAAGATATAATATCGCCGCCACCTTCTGAAATACCAGAGCTTCCAACACCTAATCTTTCTGTAGCTTCTACCGCTTTACCACCTGAATTGATGGGTTCTCCTACTGCCTCAGCAGGAGAACGGTCACTACTATCACATCAATCTACACAATCAAATCCAGCCCATCCAGCTGTGCAGCCAGTGTCAATATTAAGTGGAGCTTCGTCTTCATCACCCATGAGTGGTGAAACCAAAAAGAAGGGTGTACGTTTTGAAGGTATACCAACTGATACATTACCACGATCACGTAGTTACTCCGGCAATGGCGCTGGTACACAACCAAACAATGATAATAGTACGGAAAAACCTCGTCATAGTAGTGGTGTCAGTAGTCATTCAGGTGGTCATTCTTCGCGACGACGAAGACGTCGCAAATCTCATCGTTCTGGTAGTGGACATCGTTCGAATTCAACTTCACGAGCCGATACTTATACCACAGCTCAACCGTTATCCTCCTCCTATCAAGGACCTCCCTCAATATTACAAACTGCTGGATTAGATCCTACACGTCATCATCATTCATCACAATCTGCAGTCGGACACAACGATGATGATTCTGACGATGCTTCTAGTGTTTGTTCAACATGTTCTTCAAGTTCTTCCAGTTCTGAAGATTATATGTATCAAATTCCTTTGCGTCGTCATTATGGTGGTGTGCGCGTTAGTTATGTACCAAATGACGCCTTGGCATATGATCGCAAACGCAAACCTTCCGATCCAAATGATAAAGATAAAAATTGTATTATATCGTGATTTACAAGTAAATGCGTAAACACTCTCCTGATATACATAAATTGAAATGAACTAAACTGGTTGGTCTAAGCATCTCTTATTGTAGAACACTATAATTTATGCAGTTAGTACACTCAAAATAATATGTCTGTTGGCACAAAAAAAAAATTAGTTATTTTAACAAAATTTATTAATGTTTTTTTTTTTTTTGGCTTAGAATCAGATTAGCAGATACATGAAAATATTACATTTTAACAATAAATTGTATGATATTAAACGAATTAGTTCTTAAAAATTAGTTATAAATAATTTTAAAAATAAACGGTCAAAATTAGTTAAAGCAGAAGATTTTTAATATTGCGTTAAAAAATAAGATAACTAAAATTTTTGTTTGATTCAGTGTCTCAACAATACTTTTTTAAATTAGTCACGTCGATTTCAAACATATTTTAAAGATTTTTAACTGACGTATTATTTTAAGTGTAGTAATAGTTTGTTGGCAGTAGCCAACTACATATAAATTAAGACAACCTTTTAAAACAACTACCTTATGCCTAGCAGCTAATTCTGGCAAAAAAAAAAAAGCACACAACACATTTCCCTCTTTAAGGTCTTTAAATATTAACCCTATAATGCACAAAATTTTAGGATACCAGTATTTAGAATGTCAGTTAAACTTGATACAATTAAACTGAAAACAAATTTCTTCATTTACTATAATTTGGTGGAATAGTTACTTTTTTTGTTTGTTTTACTCCTTTTTTTGCTTTACCTTTAAAAAGTTTGTATACAAAAATGTTCTCCTCAATTTTTTGCTCTATTTTCAGAGATAGTACGGCTCTAACTGAAAGGTAAGCCATATGGCATTATATCCAAATGCGGTGTGAAATAAGGTCATATGGCTTTATTGCCTATGACTTTATTACACGGCACCATATTGTGGTTATTTTAACTACACTAAAAGTTGCAGGTTTAAATGAAACTGCAGGTTAACTCTACCTGCAGTTAATTTAAGCGGAAAAATTTTTTAGCGTAGAAATTTTTATTTTTGTTAGTCCTATTTTATTTAAATTATGTTGTTAATTTGATATAATCTGCATAACTTATTTGAAAAAGACCCCGAGTTGCTCGAAAAGAAGCAAACAAAGTACTGCTTTCAAAATTTTATACGATAATTAATTCAATAGAGCACTAATATCGAAACGAAAAAGCGGCCTATTTCCTATATGCCTTTTCCAATTTTTATTCAAATCGAAAATGCTTTATTTTTAAGTAAGTAACTAATCCTAAATCTTGAGTAAGAGTTTCCTTTATCGAAATGTGTGTACAGAGCTTCAAAGATTTAATTCAATTATTCAATATTGGAATTATGAATTGAAATTAAACTAATTAAATCGATAATGACCAATCATTGAATGCATTTAATTTACAATTTGCTCCCGTTCAATTTTTTGTGAAAAGAATTAAATCAGTTGAAACAGTTCGTTTTATCAAATTAAATGCAATTTTTTTGTTTATAAATCAAATGTTTTAAATAATTTTTTATAAATCAAATGATAAAAAAGATTTAAAAAAAATACATTCAGCGATTAAAAAAAATCCGTTCAGTGATTCAAAATTAATTTTTTACCGTTGATTGATTTATATTTGTTTTTAATTTTTTTACCGTTCAGTAATTTAAATTTATATTTATATCGTTCAGTTAATAAAAATTAAAAAAAATCTGTTCTGCGGTTTTTTCCTATTGTTTTTTGTTAATAGACAATATTTGAACATTTAAAAGGAAGTAATTTAGACCTGAACGGTAACAACTCTATATTAAATGACGGTAAAAAAATTGATTTTAAATCACTGAACTGTAAATATCGATTCTAAATCAGTGAACGGATTTTTTTATAAACAGATTTATTATGAGCAGATTTATTTTAAATCACTAAATGGAAAATTTTCATAAATCACCGAACGAAAATATATATTTTTAAAATCACTGGATGGTTAAGTGACGCGTTCCTAGTGATTTAAATCACTTGATTTGAAAAAAACGATTTAATCCAATATTGATTTAATTCTTAAACCAATATTGGATTTGATTTAAAAAGAAGAATTCGTTCACTTTATATTTAAATTGAATTGGATTTATGGCAAATTAATTAAAAAATAATTAATTCATCAAAGCTTTGGTTGTGTATTGCACATAAATCTTTTTAGTAACTTGTACATTAGAGGGTTAATATTAAAATCAATATAAGTCTCTTATAAATAATTGGCATAATTTAATAACAGCCTTTGATAGCGAATATCTTTGGAAGTTTGTTAATCAAGTATTGCTTCAATGGATGTCAGTTGAGCTGTGTTGTTTTTTTTTTCGCTTATGTTTCAAATAAAACTTCTGAGGAATATTAGATATATAAATATGTAAAACAAGTACATTTTAAACCAAATTTATTTATGACATTTTTTAGATTTTTTAAGTTATTATAATGAATGTAAACTTAACATTACACAAACTATTTAATATTTTAGCATGTTTTTGGTACAAAAATTTGTTTAATTTAGTTTCACAGGATACAAGTTTCTATATTATAAAATCTATTCTTTTTAAAGCAAATACAAAGTAAAAGTACAACAATCTTTTCAAATAAATCCTTTAAATTAAACAAATAATACACACAATACATATAATTAAGTTAAATTTTACTAAATTATCGTACATATTCAAAAGCAAAGCAATAATTTTATAAAAAGTAAATATTTACAAGTGCTATGTTCATACACATATTAATATATTAATCCCTATTTTTTGTCTTTTAAAAATTATTATATTTATTTCTAGTTATTTATGTAATTGATTGAAAATACTTTTATTTGTATTGATAAAAAATAATTATTGAAAATATGTAATAGATTTAATATATGAAATCTCCAAATAAAACACATATTTTTAAACAAAGTTTATGTAATTTAATATTTATGAAATATAGTATTTAAAAATAAAATGATATTACTATCTATATATTAAATAAAATAAATGTTTTTTTTAGCAAAAAAATAAATAATATAAACTGGGCAAGCGAATTTAATTACATTGAAAAATGTTTAAAAACAAAAATTTACTAAAATATATGAAAATTCCGACTTTTTAAAGACCTATTCAAAAACTAAACGTTCCAAAAAAGTACAGTTGTCCAAAAAAACTAAAAAAAATATGCTTTTTCCGATGAAATACTTTTTCGAAAGCACCCAAAGTACTTTTAAGCAAATAAAATTATTTTTCAAATATAACTATGGAACTTCTTAGACTTCACTTTTTAATTTTTTATTCATTTATGACAAATTTTGTTATATTTAGTAGGTTTTTTAAATGCTGTTTGATAGAAAATAATATTTTCGTGGACGTTATTGTTGATACTATCGTATATTTTGTGCCACAATTTAGAACCTAAAATCTACTTTTTTGTCTAACAAAGTTAAATATACAACTGTTAGTAATTTCTAATACCATATAAAAGTTTTGGATTTCTATAAAATGGTGGATATCAGATGTATTTAGGGATTTGTGGGTTTTAAAGTAGTTTTACACACTATAGGGGAAGCTATAGACATCTTTGCCTTGGATGAATTTTTAATTATTTTTTTTAGAATTGCTCTCTAAGTACGTATATAAATATGTGTGGAGTTAAAAAATATGTTTAATATCTTTTGTTTTAGATCATTATACCCGAAAGTGCTCCCAAGATTAAATAAAAAAAACAAATAAGTTAGAATTTATTTTACCGAAAATATCGGTTAAATTTACTTATTTTTTTTATTTAAAATGAGAAATGGGTAAAATTTTTTTTAAATTATTTCAAAAATATCGATTCAATTTTCAAATGTTTTGCTGACATGTAATTAATTACCAGTGATTTCGTTAATCATTGCTTTTTTGGACATTGGGTAGTATTCAAAGATTCGGCCCTGTGCGAATTTAAAACTTTTTTTAGTTGTTTTTTGATTTTCCAGGGTTGCACTTTAAAGTAACTTTTTCTTAAGATTTTTCAACTTTAAGTTGCTTCTTCCACATTGGTTGACGTAAGGTGCTTTTTTTTACTAAAAAAAAGTAATTGTTTTCCTGGCTTTGTTTTTTAAAAGAGTTTTTCAAAGTGTTAATCTTTTTAATTGATCTATTTGAGTCTTTGGGGCATGTGTTATTTGCAATTTTGGACCGATTTCTAACTGATACTTATAGCATGCCCATATAAAAGTAGTAGAAAACTGATAGGAAAATAAGTCTGCTTTCTAGAAAAATTAAAAAAAATTATCAGATTTTAAAAAACTTTGTAAATAATACAAAAAATAATACAAAAAAAATTATTATGTTGCATTACCTGTAAACGATTTTTCACATATCAAAGCCTAAAATATACATTATTTATATAATTTAACTCCAATTAAAAAAAAATAAACCAGAATATGAGTTTTTTTAGATTTAATTTTTTTCTTCCAAATTTGTGATTTTTTAGAAAATCTCCTTTCCTCGTTCCGCTTATAAGCCATAGCTCGAGATAATTATACCAGTTATTAAAAACATTGTGTTCTATTATTTGAAGACAAAAATGTTCTGAATAAAGCGTGCATTTTTTAACATATGTACTCCCAAAGTCACTTTTGCTAAAGTAGGGTGCTTGGCAAAATACTAGTATAATTCAGAAAAAGAGAAAAATTATATATTTTTTTTAGCACCAAAAATTCATATTTGTATAACTTATTTAAATTTTATAGATTTTGCTCAACTAAACTATTAACCCGAATTAAAATCTATTTCGTACTCTTAGTAATTTCTTTTACTTTATTAAGCAAAACAAGTCACCGCAAAAACAAAAAATTACATTTTTATTGTTAAACATCCCAATGTGCGACCTCCATTAAGATAGGATTTCTTGATATTTTAACGGAGAGGTGTAGAATGAGGGAAAACTGTCTCCTTTTAGAGCAAAAAAGTAGACAAACTTTTGGCTTGAAGTCTAAATGGAGCCTCTTTGCGATGCGGGCCAGTGAAACTTGATAAATATCGGGTTTATAAGGATTTAGAGTCCATTTTAATAAACTGCGAAACTTTTTGAAAACTGATACTTAAATGTAAGTTATTTTCAGATCGGTAAAAATAGGGTTCAAGGGTAAAAAATTAGTCCAATAACGGCTGTCCATTGCTTTGGTTCTAGAAACATAAAATTTGATATGTAAGTATCAGCAGCGGAATTGCTAGAACGTCCCTATAAACTGCCTGCCTCAACCCTTCGGAATTAGAACATGAATTTTCGTTATCTGTTTGTTTCTTGTTTTTAAATTTTATATTATTTCGCATTTTAAATTTGCGTATTTACGGTTTACACTGCAAACTTTTTTTGTAACTTACGTATATTATAAATTAAGATTTAGAATCGGACATACTGTACTATCAGCTGGAAGTGTGGCCAGATGGCTGGCGGTGCTGGCATGCCCGCGTTTTAGCTCGGTAAGAGCTCGCTGGTTTAAGGGGTGGTTCTACCAACAAAAAAAACAAAATTAAGTTATTTGTTAAGCCATTATTATAAATTACAGGATTAATCACCAATAATTCATGATATCCGGTATCAGGAAGGTACTATAAAAAATTTAAACACTCTCAACAAGTTGACTGGTTTACAAGCATCCCCCTTCAGCAAAATAAATGGATGCCTATAAACTCCTGATTATTCAAAAGGTTTGCTCCTCCGAACACGTGTCCTAAGGTCGGTATGCTCGTACGCGTATTTAATTAAAACGCCTCTGAACTTTTAGCTTTATAGTATTGTAATTTTATTAAACATTTATTCGGAGAAACTGTACCAAATAAAATAAATAACTCTTCTTTTATAAAATTACTATATTTACTTCTTTTGACTTAACAAAAACTCGAGAAATCAAAAGGGAAGCTTCTTGACTTCATTTTCTGGAGCTTCCACTTTTTCCCATTGAGATTGAGCCACTACTACCTACCCATGGCAATACAAATCTCTCAGAATCATGTATTTTTTAAGCGTGCCAAATGTCGTACTTTTTGCTCATTTGCTACCAACTTTTACTCAGATTAATATTAAATATTATTTTTGAATAAGATCGTCTATAATCTTTTCTATGTCATAACCACTGTTGCTAATTAACTTTTTTATCACTGGGTTTAGCCATTTTTGATTTAAGTTTTTTATTTATAAAAAAAATTGTGAGACAATGATTAATTGTAACTTTGTTGTTTTTGCATAAATTAAGCTTACTTAAGCTTTTTTGATAATATTCAATATATTTCGAAGAAATTTCACGAAAAACAGCGTTTTATGAAAGATATAAAGTATGATCTAACGATTTGCCAAATTTAATAGGTCAACTTCTTCGTCAACCAATCGTGCCTTTTTATAGAAGATGGCACCTTTAAGGTTTTTTTAAATTAGAGAATATCCCCGATCATTAGCTTTAACCGTTATTGGAGTCTCTGTTGAATAATTTTAGAAGACACATTTTTTAAAACAAACCATTCATATCCTAGTTATTTAAAAGTACGAGTATAAAAAAAATTAAAGAAATTTTTTGAACAGTTCATTTATTAATTTCTGTTAGCATTTTAAAATAAATTAAGAAATAATATAAATAAAAAAGGAATACTACATTTTTATTAATTTTATAATTCTAGTTATTCCAATAAGTTTTTGTATTATTATAATTATTTACAAAAAAAAATTTATGCAATTTTTTTTAATTATTTTTACTTAATTATAATTATATTTAAAGGTCAAACCCGTCACAATATTTCTGTTTTGTGCTGAAATCAAGTAAAAGCACGAGGTATGAATAAATATTCATGTAGCAACATGATTATTTAT
The DNA here is from genome assembly GCA_949748255.1 of Eustalomyia histrio. Taxonomy (NCBI): domain Eukaryota; kingdom Metazoa; phylum Arthropoda; class Insecta; order Diptera; family Anthomyiidae; genus Eustalomyia; species Eustalomyia histrio. The sequence goes on along the minus strand of OX456527.1, from coordinate 70,571,994 downwards.
ATATATATATATATATATATATATATATATATATATATATATATATATATACATATATATACAAGGTGGCGCAAAAGTAATCCTCCTATCAGAAAATGCTATAAATTTTGCGATTGGCCCCTAATGTCAGTTCTGTTTTGACATTTGTGTAGTAAACACATGCGAAATACACGTTAATAAACAATGTTACGCTACACTGCTCCAGAACGCGGAATATTGGTGACTATTTATTTGATCAATAATGAAGATGATTTTTCATCAAAAATAATCATGAGTGATGAGGCCCATTTCCATCTTAGCGGGTACGTAAATAAGCAAAATTTACGCTTCTGGGGCACTGAAAATCCGCGTGTAACCCACGAAGAGCCATTACACCCGCTCAAAGTCACTGTATGGTATGCTGTTTTCGCTGGAGGAGTCATCGGACCTTTTTTCTTCGAAGACGTCGCGGGCCAAACGGTTACTGTGAATGGTGAGCGCTACAGAGCAATGATCAACGAGTTCTTTTTGCCGCAACTTGATGAATTGGGATTGGAAAACATGTGGTTCCAACAGGACGGTGCAACGCCACACACTGCACGTGCCACAACCGATATGCTGAATAATGCATTTCCCGGGCGCCTAATCTCCCGTTTTTGGCGATTTGCACTGGCCAGCAAGATCGCCTGATTTGACCGCTCCAGACTTCTTTTTGTGGGGCTTTTTGAAGTCGCGGGTTTATGTCAACAAGCCTCAGACTCTTGCAGCTCTTAAAGACAATATCCGTCAAGAATGTGAGGACCTATCGCCGGAAGTTTTGGCCAAAGTGATGGAAAAAACCATAAAAAGGGCTCAAATGACAATCAACTGTGGCGGCGGCCATTTAAATGACATCATATTCTCGACTTGATGTAAAAAAATTAAAAGACCAAATAAAAATAATCCACAAGAAGAATCAAAGTTTTTTATTTTTTTTTAAATTAAAGCCAAAAAACATCGGAGGGTTATTTTTGCGCCACCCTGTATATATATATATATATATATATATATATATATATATATATATATATATATATATATATATATATATATATATATATATATGCATTGCCCATACTTTGAAGACATCTGTATATACAGCCAAAAAAGTCCCTATAAAATGCGCTGTGTCCAGTAAAATGTCTTCAGAGTAAACACTAGAATAATGAAAAGTTTAAGGACAGTCCCCAAAGTAACAAAATGTCTTCATAGTAACTTGTGGAACGAAAACCCGTCCCCGCATTATGTGCTGTGCACATATATATACATATATATTCAACAAAAATAAATAAAATAAATAACTCCTTAAAAGTAATTGTATGGAAAAACGACAGGAATACGCCTTACATACTCAGGATGAACATGCTACAAACTTTATGTTACACAACTAACCTATAAGATGCAAAATTACGTTTTTCATTCCTTAGTTTTTTGAGTGAAAAACTGATTATCTTTTTTACTAAGACTTATAAATGTGAGTTTTATCACCTCCCATTACGATTATTTTCCAATATTCCAAAAATTTATATGTTTAAACATTTGTTTTATAATCAACTGATCCAAGCAATTTCGGTCACGTAGTTTTAAGTTGCGGGGTTTACAAAACTTATTTCATATTCAAAATCTTATGATGTCTATAAAGTGAATCCAAATATGCAATTGTTTTCCAAACTTGTTAAATAATTTCTTGGTTAAAATTGGAACGGGATTTACAACAATTTTTAAATTTTTACACGTCTTACAGTAAATTTTTCCAATTTTTTACATCTCCTATTTACGTGTGGAAATCTAAACACCTTCTTAAGTTTAATGATATCATTTAACAGAAGAACATATTGACAAAAGTTTTAATAATTAAATAAAATATATAAAATTTATGTACATGCAAAATCAAAATCATTGTGGACAAAAATCATGTCATATTTCCGCAATAAAAGAAGCTGTTGTAGGCGTTAGGTAATGACTTCCAAAACCATTAACTAAAGCCCAAAAACAAAAATCATATATCGCCCAAAGACTATGTGTGTAATTTGATTTTAAGCTGCTCGGTATAATATAGGGAGTACCCTAATTATAGTACATTAAAAACTTTAGCTAATAAACTTAATTTAGATTTGCAAAATAGATAAAATTAATTAAATTTTCGTTTAATAATTAATCAATAAGTTAATTTTATGGGTTCTATCAGATCTTTACCAGCTTAATATGGGGGCCATAAATAAACAACTTATGTGTTTTGTGCAAAAAAAAAATCGTTTAATTAATTTTTTTCTTTTTAATATAAAAAAAACATAAATTATTATAGTTATTAACACAGTCGAATTTGTTAATACGTGATTGTGTAACATGTGTTTGTACATGTGCGATTGGATGGGTGGGCTTAGTAATGAAATGTATCATAAAAATATACGAGTATGTAGAACATTAAATTTGTTTGACAAGAATACAAAATTATATTTATTCAATTGTGCTAGTAAATTCGGTTATTTTTTAATGCTTCAATATATTTACTTTGCTCAATAATTTAAACGCATTATTTTAATTTAGACACCGTTAAATTTTAAATAAATAAGTTCACTCAAAAAAAAGACATGAACTAAAAATTAATCTAAAAGTTCCTTTAAAAAAGTTTAAAAATTTTCCTCAATTTTTTAAAAAATATAATAAAACTAAGATTCGTTAAACAAATTATTTTTCTCCCATTTAGTTCCAAAAATGTGTCTAACTTAAAATAAGAAAGTACTTGAACTTATTGTATATTTGTTTTTTTTTTCGCGAGTAGTAAAATTAACTAAATTTTAGAAAGCCATTTCTGAATTCAGTTTTTAAGTTTAACACTTTCTAATTTTTAAGAATTGTTTTCTAAAAATTAGTTCAGACAATTTAAAACAAAAAATAATAAATTTTTTCCTATGTAATAATACAATTTTGTTTGGTTTTAGAAACTGATTCTAGGAAAACTTTTCATTCAACTTTGTTCAGATAAATTTTAAAATTTAAAATAAAATATTATATATTTAAGTAAAAGTTTTCTAATTTTTGGGAAATAATAAACTTAAGTAGAGGATTTTTTGACTAAAACTTTTTTCAGATAAATTACGAAACAAAAAATTAAGTAAATTTATCTTAAATGAGTTTAGCAAAAAGCTTGTAAAAATCAGTGTCCCCACAAAGCGGAAGTGGGAAAATACTTACAAAATGAGTGGAAAGTACTTTAAAATATATGGTAAAATATATTACCCTTAACATAGAAACAGTTTAATATTTATTAGAAATATTTTATCAAATTTAAGGACAATTTTCACTTAAAAGAAATGCTATTTAACTTGATGTTAAAAAATATTTTCTTATTTTTAGGGAGTTACCCCTAGTTTTTAGTAAACAAAAATATCTAGTAAATTTAAAAGCATGAAATTTTTAAAAACAGAAAACATTTTCTAACCGAAAGTAAAATTTAAGATCAAATATGAACTAATTAAGAGGAAATTTTGCCTTTTTTTCAATAAAAATTTTGTTCTCAATAATACATTTTTTTTATAATTTAGAAATTTTGACCAAATTTTAAGTAAAATTTGTTTCTTAATTTCAAAAAAAAATTTATTAAATTTTGTTAAAAAGTGTCTTTTGATATAAAATTTTCCTCCAAATAAGTTAATTTTTCTTAATTCTAGTTAATTTTTTTTTTGGGTGCTTATATACTTTTTTTTTTAAATTGTGTTTATAAAAGTCAACCTTTTCACTTTTGATTTTTCTTCCTAGCAGAGTTGTTTTTAAGCCTGATAATTTAGGCAGACTCGAATTTTTAATAAATTTCCTGTACGATACACATATCTAGTAGTTACTTTTTGTTACATAAGCAAGTTTCAAACCAGACAGGTTTTGTTAACCTTTTGGTATCGAGTACCCAAAAATATATCAATAACTGTAAATCTCGATACCCGCTACTTTTATTTTGCAGCACTTCAATATTACTATTGCCACCTTAAGAAAATATACTCTTTTTACTTATAAATTTAATATTATACCATAATGAAGAATAACATCGTAAATACACAATATAAAATAATGTATATAAGTTGGTCACCCATAATTGTATGGGAACATTTGGCATCCTAGCACTCTGGGTTGCAGATTTCATTATCAAGCCAATGGTATTTTATTTGTTAATTAAATTAAGTGCTTTATGCAACTTTTAATTAAATACGTTTGGAAATTTGTGAGACTTTTAAAGATTTTATGTGAGTTGGACAAAATATCATACTTTAGGACGCTGCCGAATATTTACTTCTAAAAGCTATCAGAACACTTTAATCCCTGCCCTACTGTATCTTAAGAAAATATTATTTTTACAACACGGTCAGCATATAAAGCATCTTTAATAGTGTTAGTCTTTTTTCTATTACAAGAGTTGTTGAAGTGCATTTTAGTGGGCTAATGGACGAATACAAAAATCTAATTAAATATATATATTTTGGTTTATTCTATGAACTGCTTACTACAACTATATGTTTCATAAAAATTTCAGTAACAAATTAGGACTCCATATCATGACTAAAATGTTAGAATAACATGTGCAAATATTAGGGTGACAGAATTTTTGATTTCTGATGAGGATTGTGCGACAGCTATGCTGACAATTTGAGCTACATTGGAGAATGACAACGCCCCGTGCACCCTTTTCGCAGTAAATTTTGCGACGCGATCAAATAGAACAATTTAATATCATGTTATAACGCATAATTTTTAATTGAACGAAGTGATTTTTTTCATATTTGTGTCCAGCATGCCCAAATTAATTAAAAATAATGTGTGATAAGCAGGATAGTGACTTTCATGCACTAAATAAACAAAAATATGGGACTAAAATTTGCAGTAAAAATGCCAAAAAATATGCATTAAAAAAATACTGTAAATTTGCTGATTTGTATGAATCTTATTTAATACTCAAAACATTTTTTTACTAAATCCAATATGTATAGTTGTAAAAGTATAGGACAACAGGAAGTTTCTTCTATTCGCATGTGCTATTTCATAGTTTAAAAATTGTTATGATATTTTATGATTTTAGAGCAAACTATACAAAAAAGATTATTAAATATGCAAAAAAAATATGCACTCATAACAAAATATGTATTAACAACAAAATATGCATTTATAACAAAATATGCAAATTTATGCAACTATATTGAATTACAAATTATTTTATTCGGAAAGAATTTGGTCAAAAACGGTTTTGGCCTATTGAATATGAACATGCATTCGCATGAAAATCGATGGTTATAACATAAGATTCGAAAATTATATTTGATTGGTGGCGGGAACGAAACCAGTAAAAATATGCATTGCAGGGCATATAGCAGTTTGTCATTTCGTTTGCAATATATCGATAAATATTGGTACTCAGTGACGCAGTAGTTCAGCTTATAAGTAAAACGCAGAGTGTGAAGAACTAAAGTGTGGCTAACGTTTAGTCTATCTAAATAGTGTAAATAAAGTGTGCTGTTAAAGTCTATTTCTGTAATTTTAAGTGACGGTTATAAATAAATAGAGTTATAAATAATTTCAAACAGTGTTTATTATTTGCAATATAGAAAGAACTCGATTTATTTAAAAGGTAAATAAATCAACGATTTTATAAAGGGTAAAATCGTAACAATTGGTGTCAGAAGTGGGATTGCAAAATAATAAGCAGTCATAAAATTGAAAGAGCTTAAAGTGGAACAGCTCAAGAAGAAATTGAGCAAATTGGAGCTACCGACAGGTAATAAAACAGAATTACAAAAGCGGCAGATAGAGGAATTCAAACGGCGTAACATTGACATTGCGACTTACGAATTTGATGAAAAAGAAGTAATGGAGGTTACTACCCGTAAATCAGAAGGTAATATGGAGTTAAGCGCAATGTTTGCTGCTATGATGGAAAAGATGGAAAAAAATGAGAAACTGTTAGAAACTTCTAGAGCAGACAACCAGAAAGTTTTAGAAACTTCTAGAGCGGACAACGAGAAACTGTTAGCTAAGATGGAAACGAAACTGCTAGAAACATCGAGAACAGACAACGAGAAATTGCTAATGAAGATGGAAGAAAAGTTTCAAGAAACTTCTAGAGAAATTTTCGAGGTTTCCAAAAGAGTTTCCGACTTAGAGAACGGCGTAGATGTTGAGAGAAAACTACAAGATCTATAAAATAAAGTAAATAATCTCCAATGTCAAGAGGGTCCAGTAAGAATTATTCAGGAAAGTTCTGGAAGAGCAAAGGCCCCTACTTTTGACGGCAGCGTACCATTTAATGTTTTCAAGTTCCAGTTCGAGACAGTACCCGCCAGAAATATGTGGAACATCGAAGAAAAAGCTATAGAGTTAATTCTGGCCTTAAAAGGAAACGCTGCAGAAATTCTAGAAAGTGTGCCAATCACCTGCAGAAATAATTATGACGACATAATGGTGGCACTGCAGCGAAAGTGGTGGCGAACACAAAAAGGAAATTTACCGAATGGAACATAGAGGTAGACTTCAGAAAGTAAATGAGTCGTTGCAAGATTTTGCAACAGAAACTGAACGATTGGTGCAGCTGTCATATGCGGGCGAAAATCATCCATTATTAGATGAATTCAAAATTTAAACATTTGTGAAGGGAATTCATGATCCTGATGTAAGGTACGCGGTGTGTGCTACAAGAAAATCGTCTTTTGCGGAAACTCTTTCATTCGCGCTGTCACAGGAGACTGCGAAAATAATTGCTAAGCCGCAAATATTTAATGTGCGAAACCTCGGAGTAATTGAAGAAAAAGATATGAGCACTATGTTAGCTGATGGGTTCAAAAAGATGCTCACAGAGCTAAAAGAGGCAGTAATGCAGGCATTAGGGAGAATGCAAGTTAAGGCCGAATGCTATAACTGCGGAAGAGTGGGACATTTTCAGCGGAACTGCCGCGCACCAAGAAAAAGCTTCCGGCCGGTTAATCAATTAGCACTGGAGTCACCGTTAAAACCAAAAACAGCTAGCACTGCGGAGCAAGTACAGCTCAAAGACTGAAGGAAAAGACCGTATCGTGGACATACGACAAACGCATATCGAGTCGAGTGAAGCCTGGTCAGCGGCGCAACGGAGTGACCACATTTTGGCAAAGATTATATCAGCCAAAGAAGAAAACAGGAGGCCTACCCGCGATCGGATATCAGCTGAAAGTCCGCTGATGAAGGCATATTGGGCCCAGTGGAATAGCCTGCAAGTGTTAAATGGTTGCTTATACCGTACATGGGAAATCGCCGACGGCAAAAATGTGGCCAATTTAATTGTGGTGCCGGCATCTATAATAAACGAGGTATTGAAGGAGTTCCATGAAGGTCCCAGTGGTGGCCATCATGATATCACAAACACTATAGATAAGTTAAAACAATGGTTTTACTGGGTGGGCTGTCAACAAGCTGTAGGCGATTGGGTAGCAAATTGCGCGCAATGCATCGCAGCCAAAGGACCAGTAAGAACAATCTTTGGAACGGAACTCAAATTGCCTGGCGATTTGGAACTTGGTGAAAACGACAACTCTTCCCGGGAACAAGAAGACCTTAACGAGCTTCATGAGTTTGTACACAAACGAATTAAAATAGTCAGCGATAAGATGAAGGCGAGGTACGATCGCGCAGCAAATTCTGAAGGATTTAATGAGGGCGAGTTGGTTCTGCTCTTTAACCCGCAACGAAAGAAAGGATTATCTCCCAAACTACAAACGCATTGGGAAGGACCCTACAGGGTGGTTAAACGGTTATATGACGTGGTCTATAGAATACAGAAATATCAGAGCCCAAAGTCTAAAATGAAGGTTGTGCATTTGGAACGACTAGCTGATTATGGAAAAAGAATTCTATGCCTGTTCTGGACGAACAGGCTTAAGTGGGCGGCAGTTTTACAAGAAATTTCTATCACTAGAAATTTCTTTACACAAATTTTGACAGCTGGAAGATTCTAGTGTCGTAATAAACTGGAAATAACTAGAATACCTGACTACTCATATAAATACTGGTACTCAGTGACGCAGTAGTTCAGTTTATAAGTAAAACGCAGAGTGTGAAGAACTTAAGTGTGGCTAACGTTTAGTCTATATAAATCGTGTAAATAAAGTGTACCAGCACACAGTCTATTCCTGTAATTTTAAGTGACGGTTATAAATAAATACAGTTATAAATAATTTCAAACAGTGTTTATTATTTGGAATATACAAAGAACTCAATTTATTTAAAAGGTAAATAAATCAACGATTTTATAAAGGGTAAAATCGTAAAAATACGTATTGAAGATCCTTACAAAATTGTTTAGCCAAACTAGCGATGTCCGTCTGGCTGTCGGTATAAATAGACATTATGGTGAGAAGTGTAAGCAGGGGTGCTCGTGTCTACTCAGAGCACTTTCGTGTTGAAAATAAGAAAAATCGGCCCAGCGTTAAAAATTTTATTAATGAAAAAGTGAAGGTACATCAATATTTTATACAAATTTTTTCATTTCCCCAAAATACTAAACCATATTGAAATGATATCACCGATGATATTTATTATTGTATGTGATATACACTTCAGATATGGAAATTATAGATTTTTTATTCTAAAATGTAACTTTTCTAACGATATGGGTTTTCAGGAAATAATGATATCGTTTTAACTATCGAAATTCGATGAAATAACGATAATAAAATCGCCAAGATTCAGACCTGTATGGAAATACTATCGTTTTCCAGGCCCTTTCGATATCGAAAATTAGATCATATATGATAGCACAATCGGAATCGTTTTAATTAGTCAATGTTGAAAATGTGTAGGTAATTCGTTGTACCCAGCAAAATTTGATATTACTAGGTTATGCGAAGTGGAATAAGAAAACAAAAATTATAAGTACCGGTTCATCAATAGCTTGAACCTTTTGTGTGGTTCTGGGCAGCAGTGCGTAGTAGTGTCGCCGTGCGTAGTGCCATTTGAAATAATAAGTACCGGTGTAATAAATTTTCATTTAAATTAAATTAATTTTGTTATTTATTTTTAAATGTTGTTTAAACAACTGATGCATCTGTAAGAAACAAATGATTAATCAGTTAAAATAAATAATAATATTGTAACACCAATTCCGTAAAAAATAAATGATTTATTCATTTATTTGAAAATGTTTCCGTTTTTGTATTTTTGTTTGTTTTTTAATCTACAAAATGTTTGTATGGCTGTAGGCACATTTTGTGTGAATGGGTATGTATATGTGAATGTATGTGTGTTTATGAAGTTCTTGTAACAATATAAATAAAAAACAAATTGGAATATTTTGAATATTTTTTTTGAAACAGCAAACAAAATTTAAATTTGTTATAACTGTAACGGACACAAATAACATGAACCAGAAATTTCCATTTTGTGGGTAAATTTGTATTAAATTTCAAACAAATGAAAAAAATAAATGAAACTGATAAAATCGGTAAATGACAGTAATTCATTTCGAACGAATGTATAAAAAGTTTAAATAGATATTTCTTTGACAAATAAATGTATGTTCCTTTATTTTCAAATAGAACTGAAAACTTGGTTTTTAACTACAAACATTAAATTACATAAATATTCTGAGTACGTATTTCATTGGTTACCTATGGAAATAACACAAGACGTTGCCAGCAATGACTTTAATGTAAGGTGTTGAATAATGACGAGATTCTTATATGGAACAAGTGTCACCTAATTCCGCCCGGTAATCCAAGAAACTGCATCAAAAAGTTTTTCACATACAAATCGTTGTCACCCTAATGTATATGCATACATACGATTATATTTATACGAATATGTATGTATATGTACTTAACTGGTATTCCAAAAGGCTTATAATGATAATGAAACAAACCAGCTATGGCCAGCCACAATAAAAGCTTGCTAAACCTCAAATAATCGTAAAAGTAATATGTATCATTGTTTCTTTTTTAGTTATTGCAACTTTAGTACACGTACATAAATATAATAATGAGAAGGAAGTAGATGGTGATGGTGCCCATATTGTTGTAGTATGATAGTATTAGTTATATAGTTGTACGTTTATTTTATGATAATACCCATACAAACACACATATATCCAATAAGGACATTGTACTCAAGTGACAATGTCCTGCTTAGGCTTACATACTAACAAACAAAATTATAGAGGTGGCAATAGAATTTTTATAGTATGGCACATTATTTGTTTGGTTTTGTCGTTAAGCAGTTGTATGTACTCGTATGTAGTCGTTGTCCAAAATTTTATTTTTATTCTGTCGTTTGAAACTTGGAGTTTATTTATTGCATTGTCATCCTGTGCAAGTGGTTTCACTATCGCTTTATGGTCATTTACGATTGGGGTCGTTTATTATTATAAATTTATGATATCTAAGTCTTTGCGGTTTTGCACTCAACATACAACGTAATAAATTCGTTAGCATTTAAAATTAAAGAAAATATTTTAGCAAAGAACAAATGTTTTAAATTGAGTGCGATGATTTTACTAGAAATAGTACAGTAATTATGTAGTATACAAAACGAAATCAAATGTTTTGAAAAAAAAAATCTTAAATTTGTGTATTTAAATGAAGGCTAAATTAAGTTTAGCCAACAAAATCTACCACAGCTCCACCTACACTCGTATTAATTCATGTTTGGCTATTTTGCCAATATTATTTATTTATTTAAACAAAAACAGAACTTATAAAAATATACGTCTTAACAATTCATGCAAAAAAAATCAACATATATATAATTTAAAATAAACAGGGTTGTTTAACTAAAGATTCTAGAAACTTCTTTTTCGCTAATATACAGTGTTGTATATATGGGATGATGCTACAGGGCTCCGCCTCTAATGATGAGCTACAGGTAGCGAGCCGGAAAAAGGTCAAGTGATCTGTGTCGTCTTGAGACATTATATGTTCCTCAAGCGGTGCTGTGTCATGATGGGGCATCATTTTGCGTGTCTTTAAAACGTCGTTACCGTCGTTAAGCTTAAATGCAGGTTTTAATCGAAAAATTCTCCAGGTATACGAAGTTGTGACCCAAATAGCATTTCGGCCGGGCTTGCATTAATATCCACTGTTATTGTAGTGCTAAGTCACCTTTCCACCATGCCGTTAGCTTGCGGGTGATAAGCGGTAGTTTTAAATGGGTCACACCAAGCATATGCAATTGCTCTTTAAAAATTTTAGACTCAAATTGGCTAGGTCGTCACTTGAAATTCATGACGGTACACCAAGAGGCTATCCATCCGTTAATTAATGCAGACGCGCTGGTGAAAGTATGGGATTGTCGGCATGAGATTGTCGACCGGCCACCTAGATCTATACACGTAAGGCAATAGCGTTGACCTCATGATGTGATTTGGTGTGACGATTAATTTTGTTCTTTTGACATTTCACACAAGCGCAAACGAAATTGGCAACATCTTGAGATATTGAGGACCACACATAACTTTTCGACACTATTATTTTTGTTACACTTGCACCTGGCTGCGATAAGCAATGCAACTTGCTGATTACTTGCTGATGTCATTGTCGTGGCACAAAAGACCTTAGCAATCCGTGTGGTGTCGTTTATCTTATTTGCCGAAATTAACTTTTGTAATCCTTTTTGACTGCAAAAGGCGTGTAATTTAAATGCACGACAGAAATTTATCATTCTAAGGAATTTCTTTAGTTCGCTGGCCAACTGGGTGCAACTTTTGTTCGGGCCTTCTAAAGAAATCTTCCCAGAAAATCCACTTGCGTTTTACCAAATTGACACTTGGACAAATTTTCCGTTAAATTGTGTTGGCGAAGTCGTTCGAAAACTTTTTTTAAATGATTTTCGTGCTCGATTTTGTTTTTAGAAACAACCAAGATATCGTCTCTTTAAACGAATACGCAGTCGAAATCTCTAAAAGGATCATTCTTATTTCGCGAAAATGTTTGAGCAGCAATTCGTAGCCCGATTGCCATGCGCTTAGGATACAGGCTTGTTCTATTGGTATTTGGTGGTATACACGTTGAAAATGTTCTTTTACCATGTAAAATAGCTCTTACGTCCTGAATAAATAGAATCGGGAACGGATCCGGTACTGTAATAGCGTTTAAATCGCGATGATGGGTTCGATTGATTATTACGACGACTAGCACGACTAGCAGAACGATTAGAAGAACGACTACGTTGTTTCTGAAGCAGTTTTTAGAAGTGTTTTTTCCAAACGTGCCATTCTCTGATTGATTTCCAAAATTGCGGCACCTGATTGTGCTGTGTCAACAGAACACACTTGACGAAAGTCATTTACTTCAAGAATCCTGTAGGCGAGTTTTGCAAGATCGATTATATTTGCATTTGAAGCCTGAAGAATCGCTCTAACATGTCCCGGTAGACGCTGTAACCATAAGGATTTCAAAAAATCATTGCTTACTTTTTCTTTGGCTAAGTTTCTGAGTTCGCTATGAGGAACTTTTGCATCTTATTCTGCTTACTGTCACAAAAACGGTCTATCAAACATTTCTTTAGGTTTTCGTATTTACGCTCTGCCGGTGTGTAGGTATTGCCTTAGAAATTTGTGATAGAACATTCGATTCTATAGCAACTATCACCTTATTAAATCTCGTGAGATCAGTGGTGATACCTTCTATGCCGAACTGCGCTTCCACCTGCGCAAGCCATATTTCTGGTCGTTCAGGCAGGCGGGTGCTGCACCGTCAGCAGCGTTGTTTCTTAATACTAATCAATAGTATGAAATAATAATAATCAATAGTATGAAATCAATTTCTTTTCTTCTAAATAACCTGGAGAGGAAATATTTGACATCAAAGACTAACGTTGCTTTAGTTTTGCGCAATACTGTATTTCGTTAACGAAAACTATTTTTTTTTTTGTTTTATTATTGCAATAAAAATTTTATAGTGTTGCATGTTATTGTATTTTTTCAGAAAATTTATTTTAATCTTAGTGTTTTTGTACATATCTCTGATAGTTTTTCAACAAATTAAAAAATTTTGATTGAAGATCTTAACTTTGTTCTAGGTGTTAAATTTTGGTGGGTGGTCTGCCTTCGTTAGAACTTAGAGGTTTTCTCATGTGGGATATGTCCAATATAAAAGGTTTTTATATGTAAATTTTAACCATTGTAACCCTTATATATATTATTGGGAGTATGACCGAAACTTTTTCAGGTATAAAACGTCTGGGCACCGCTATAAATATACTAAAGCAGTAGGTAGTGAATTTGGAGATACCCCAGATGAAAATATCCTTAAGTCTGACAGAAAGCAGTTATTGGCCATACCCCAGAGGAGGAAAGTAGTTGGTAAACATAATATGGAATTGGAAAATATGGGGATAATGGCCCTAACCCTGGGCTTTATGTGCATTTTGTTCTGGGTCTTACAACCGCAAATGTTTTAATCATAGTACCAATCTCCAGCGTAGGGTTATGTCCGAGACATGTTCGAACATAATCCTGAAAGAAGAAACGATACACAAGCAAGCTACTCCGGTAAGTTTTCTTCAATCGGATATATGACAGGGAAGCAATATAAGAGGCACATTTTTTTATCTGCCCAAGCTCATGTCTACAGTTTCCACATATTTGAAATACTCGGTTAAATCACATTGACATTATTGTTGTAAAGTTTTAAAAACCAATAAATTTTTTGTATACAAATGTGCTTTTCGAAAACATTTTGATTTACAACAAAAAAATATGGACATCTTCTGACATACTTTATATATATTTCATTTGATCTATAGTTGTTTAAAATAATAAGAAATAAATATAAAGAAACGAAAAAATTTGGTTATTTTGACCTTACTTTTTAACACCTACTTGTGTTATTCCGCACCTAAGAAAATGCGTGTTTCTTATTTTTTCTCTCCTCTATTACATATTCGAATTTCTTTGCGATAGTTCAAAACCGATTGTTAAAGTCTTTTTGTCAGACATCTGAAAAAATATATTGTTTGAAGACCTCTGCCCGGTTGAGCTGACTGATATACAATAAATACCATTGCATATCTCGTCATAATCTTTATGTGGATATGAAGAACAACCATGTTCGTTTTTAACTATTTTAAGATAAAACACCATGAACATATCAGTTAAAATCTATATATAAACTTTTATGTTTTACAATATAAATTACTGTCAATTACAGATGCACACAATAACTACAATCGATAGATGTACATAAACGATAAAATCTGTGAAATTAATTTAGTTTTTGTCCTAACAAGTTTTATTACATTCTGTGGACTTTTACAAATTACATAGCAGGACAAGAATCGAAAATGCCAATGATTTCGATCATGTTGTTAGTAATTACAATGTGCAGGATGTCATAACCAAGGGCATAATACAACGATTTATTAATTCTCATCCTAATGTTTAGGAAAATGACAAAGTATCAGGCTTGTTTTCTTTTTTTGTTGGCTTTGCCAACAACAACTTAAACCATAAATTCAATGCAGTAGTGGTCATATCACTGCTAGAGTGAAGGTGATGTCTGGTTGGATATGAAATGCATATAAGCATGATCAAAAAGTATGTGGATATACTTTACAAAGTAATATAATTTGATGTGGTTACCAAAGATGTAGACAGTCGAATTGTTCATTAGGTGTAACCGAATATATCTGTTACTATGACAAAACATTTGAAGAGGTAACCGAAATGAATGAAATAAATCTATTTTCTCTTTATTCCTTAACTTTTTACTAAAATCAAAAATAAAATATATTATTACAGAAATTCGATTCATCAATTTCCATTTACTCGTGGAAACACAAATCCACATATGTTAGCCCTGAAATATAAAACAGTTGTATGAAAACCCTACACCATAACTAAAGCTTTTTCAAAAGAAAATTTTCAAAGTTTCCAGTATGCAGCTTCCGGACGCTGCTGCCACATTCTAGTTATTTTTAACCGCACATATAAAAACGCCAGCAAGGTGACATGGCAAGTTCAGTTAATAATAAAACGCTAAAGAGCAATCATTGACGATTAATTGAATTGTGGAAGTGTAAACCTAATAGAGTTTAAATAAAGTCTCTTGTGTAATCGTTTTAAGTTTGTATTAAAATAAAGAGTAGCTATAAAAGAATTTCAACGGTGTTTAATATTTGCAATAAGAAAATAACTAGATTTATTAAAAGTAAATAAATCAACGATTTTAAAAGGTAAAATCGTAACAATATGTATGAAATTTCTAGCTGGTTTCCATTGCTGGTCATTCACAATGATAAGCCGAAAACTTTTAGAGCATAGTGTGGAGGAGTGTGTAGCAATAGCAAAAAAAAAAAAATTAGAACTAATATCAGAATAATCATTACATTTGCATAAACTTTTATAAAACCACACCAGAGTGAGTACAGTATTTAAATTTTAGTGAAGTGGAGTTGTGTGGTTTAATATCCATCTAATGGTTTCGTAATTATACCCTTGTTAAATGTGTTGCATTAAATCATACTATCGACAATGACCATGATGCCATTCATCCACACCACACATGCAAATATTCATGAAATGCAAAGTAAAAACAACAAAATGTACAACATATTAACATAAAGGATGATCATTGAAAACCTAGGCGTAAATGGTTTCAATGTTAACAGCAACTTACAAACCGGTATTCATGACTAACCGTCAGGCCTATGAAATTAAAAAAACTAGTCCAAAGGTAAAATCGGGCATGTCGCCTATATAATACTCTTCACCAAGTACAATTTGTTAGAGAGGGGTCAAATTTCTAGAAGTGTTCAAAAGTTTGGAAAAGGTCCACCAAAAGGGTCCGTCAATAAACCAATAGTACAAAATTTCATCGAAATGTCTTTATATTTATTTATTTAAGTAAATATATAGTTTGAATAAAGATTATTTTATCAAATATCGAGGGATGGATTGATATTTCAGTTTATATAAAGAGACGATGATTATTAAAATTTGTATAGGACAAATGTAAGCTTCTGGCAGTATGTTTTTTTTATATTTAACAGCTTATATTTTAAGGACCAGTGAACGGATTTTTTTGGGACATATTATCTAAAGGAACCATATGTTAATTTTTCATAGTTGGAAGGGATTGCGTGAAACAAATGCGTCTAATACATAGTGACCAATATGAGCAAGTACGCTACATTTGATCAAAATATATTTGTGTATTGGCTCCAAAGCTACAATTTTGTTAGACATTTGTAGGCGCACTAGGTTTAAACATAAATTGATCGACCTGTACGTTTGGTTCTTAAAAAAAGATCTCTTACTTTGGCAGCTTAATTTTTCACTATCACCCATTAGCACTCAAGCACTTAGAGAAAACACTATTTACGAAATTTCTTTTCCCCACTTTTAGTTGAATTCCCTACCAATGAGCCTTTTCCACCTATTATTAGACTTTAAATAGTACTAATTAATAACACATATTAGTAAAATTTTTCTTAAATTTAAGTTTGGAAAATCGATTTTAAAACGCCTATTTTTTGACACCATTGGCGATTGTTCTTTCGTCAATGCTTTTCCGACACTGTTTTAAAAACTTGTCCACTTTTTAAAACGTCAGCATTTTGGAATTGGGAGAGTACTTCTCTACCTGTATAAGTGCATTGCCAGCACTTTTTCGTTTGTATTTTTCTAACTAGGAAGGGATCAAATGTAATGTTCTTTAATATAAATATCTGATGAATTATAAAAACAACATTCATACGAGTAATAAAAAAATCCAAGGTCTACAATTTGTAGTTAAATCCGATATTATCGTCTATAATAAAAAAATAAAATATTTGAACAAAAATTTCATATAATAATAAAAAAATTACAAAAAGAAATATAAAATGCATTTTGGTACAAAAACAAGACTCTGGTACACATATATTTTATATTTTATTGCTTGTCATTTCCGTTTCCTGTTTGGTTTAAACTCACTACAACTCTTTATATCTCTTGTTTACCCATATGCTCCTACAATAATACATAAGGACACCAATCCAAACACACTCACCCACATCCATTTACCATTATTTAAAATCCAAAAAACTTTACCATTGTAAATGCAATCCTTTCCCTTTCTAACGAAGGGGACAACAAAAACAGTGCACAAACGGACGAAACGTACGAACAAACAAACAAACAAATCATCAGATAAAATAAAATTTATATTCGTATTTCCTCTGCACGCTCTTATCAGTGGACCATTACCATTGCAACCGGATGCAACTCCAACAACACAGTTATGACCTGCGTAAATATCCAGAACATTGGCATGTTTCATGTCCTTTTATGTTTTATATGTTTGTTTATATTTGCAAACGAATAAATGGGTATAAGAGTGGGCTACGAGTTAAGAAACTTTGAATTTTAAAAGTTAATATTATAGTTTTTTTAAATGGATTTACTTTGGACCACTCGCAACGCAATCGAAGTTTCGCAAAATTCTCGAAGTTTTTGTACTAGTTTATTTATATCGTTTGATACATTTTATATAATAAATTGTAGTTCACTAATTGTACATGAAATACAACTTTTTAAAAACCTCCCAAAGAATTTTTGATGAAAACTATATTTATTTTTTATAATTTATTTAATTTTCTTAACTCGAAAGTGAGGTTGCTACACTCACCAAAAAAAGTCTGTAATGACAACTGAAAATTTTGCTGTTATTACGGGAAATTCTGCTAATTTGAGCCCAGCGGTATTTTTTGCTAATCTTAGCAACACATGTCTGCTGATGTGTAGTACAATGAAATTAGTAGAAAAATTAGTAGCCGCTACTAAATTTTAGTAGACTTTTTGTAAAGTGGAATTTAAAATCTGTTTGCTAAAATCAGCAAAAAAAATTTACTAAATACTATTAATATTAGTACAAAGTTTTAGATTTATTTTTTTTACCGAGCATCAAAAATTTTGATTATATTTTTTAAAAGATGTTTTATACAAAATGAAAAAAAAAAATCAAAGGCTTAAAAATCTTAAAGGTACAATTTAATTGTTTTTAGGGCTGATTTTTAGAACTAAAAACCCCTTTTTAGTGCTATTTTAAGTGGATGCCCTCTTTTTAGACATGAGTCGGTATCTTCACTTTCGATCCCTTTTTTATTCCTATGTAACATTTTAGGGCAATTTAAGTTTGTATGTATAAGTTTAAATTATAAGAAATAACATTTCCTTCAATATCGACTTTTTTAAAATTAGTAATTTTTTTTGCTAATTTTAGCAAATCGGTTTTTCAAAAATTTGTAAAATGATTTCTGAAATTAGCAACGAAAATTTGTAGATATTCTGTAAAAATTCTGTAATTTGTAAAATGTAAATAGCAAAAAGATTTGCTAAATAATAATTTTTTTACTAAAAATCAGTACAAAAATAGTAAAGTGGGATTGAAAACCGTTTACAAATTTTTCTACTAACTTTTTTTTCTGAGTGTATATTTATTTCAAAACTTCTTATATAATACTGAAACTTTTGACATGTTCGTTTAAAGCTAAAAAAAAAAAAAAACAATGAAATGATGTATAACAATATCAAACTAACGTTTGCCAAAAATGTTATTTATTCAATTCAATAACTTTAGGTAGCTTAACCGAGAAATATTAAACGTGAACCGATTTATAAAAAAAATTATCTTGTCCATGCACAACTTTACACTCACCAAAAAAAAGTCCGTAATGGCAACTGAAAATTTTGCTGTTATCACGGGAAATTTTGCTAATTTGAGCCCAGCGCTATTTTTTGCTAATCTTAGCAAATCATGTCTGTTGACGTGTAATACAATGAAATTAGTATACAAAATTAGTAACCGCTACTAAATTTTAGTAAACTTTTTGAAAAGTGAAATTTAAAATCGGTTTACTTAAATCAGCAAAAATATTTACTAAATATTATTAATATTAGTACAACCAAATTAGTGTAAGAAATTAGTAAGCGCTACTAAATTTTAATAAATTGCAGTAAACTCAATGAATTGTTAAATATAGCAAAATTTTAATTTATAAAAAAAATATATAATTAAAATGCCCAAATTAACTCAATTATTTTTAGATACACTTGTTACACTTTAAAGATGCTCATTTCTTTAGAAATTGCCATACGAATACGAATATACAAATTTATATATTTTTTATCGAACAGCTTTTTTTATTTTATTTATTTTTTTCAAAAAATATATTAGACAAAATAAAAAAACAAAGCTCAAAAAATTAGTAAAAATATAAACGAATATATAATTTTTTTCATTTGCTAATCTTTGTTTTGAAAAATATTTTAAGTAATTTTTTGGATTTTAAGGTCAAGTTTCAATTGTTTTAAGGGTTGATTTTTAGAACTAAAAATACTTTTTAGTGCTATTTTAAGTGGATGTCCTATTTTTGGATATGAGTCGGTTGTATAAAGTATACTTAAGATTCCTTTTTTTAACTTTAAGACAATTAAAGTTTGTATTTTTAAGTTTTAATTATTAGAAATAACATTTCTTTCAATATCCACTTTTTTGAAATTAGTAATTTTTGCTAATTTTAGCAAATCGGTTTTCAAAAATTTGTAAAATGATTTCTAAAGTTAGCAACAAAAATTTGTAAATATTCTGTAAAAATTCTGTAATTGGTAAAATGTTAATAACAAAAAGGTTACTATATAATAATAATTTTACTAAAAATTAGTACAAAAATAGTAAAGTAGGATTAAAAACCGTTTAAAAGTTTTTCTACTAACATTTTTTTCTGAGTGTACCACAACACTTTATTTTACAAATCGAAATTTTTTTAAGTTTCAGCTCACTCTAATGAATACACTGGAAAAGCATACAAAATTTTATATTGAATGAGGTAGATTTTATAATTATTATTAAATGACACTAAAGTTTATTTGTATTGAATAAATTACTAAAAATATAAACAAATAAATTTTGTACTTGCTAATATTAAATATTTGGTATATATTAAATTTTTGGTATAGTATGTATAACATAAATGTTGCTCTGTCCCTTAGTGTCAGGAAAAAATTAGCTCATTCACTGCTTATGTCAATGGTCCAGAGGTTTTCAGTGGTAGATTAGAGAGAAATTCATACAAGTTTAAGATGTGCGTCAACCGAATTGTAAGATTTGTATACAGGCTGGATAGATCTCAACGAATTACTTTATATATGTGTGACATCTTGGATTGTTATTTTGAAGATTATGATAAATTGAGGTGTCTCAAATTCTGCTCGAACTCATTCCCTATTGCAGGTACAATTCAACACTTTGATAATGCAAAGGTCATTTCGAGCCCAAGTAATAGAATGGTGGAATATTATTATACCTTGTAATGAAAGAGAACTTTCATATACTGAATCTATGCTTTGGAAAATTGTGCTTGACAATATGTAATTGACTTTGCTGTTAATAAGACCTGAGGAAGAAGTAGTTAAGTACTACATCTACTTAACCCGAAGTTGTGAAAATTTCGGTGAATCATTAATGATTTTAACATTGGCGTGTCATTGGGAGGAAGTAGTTTGTTTCGGTGCTATTAAAAATCGATGATCAGATGGACTTTTTCATTAGTTTACGGAAGTTGTTAAATAAAGGGACTACAAAATAAAAATAGGAAGTGGCTTTGTTTTAAAGTTAAAAATGTGATTTTGAACACGCCAAGAATTATTATTCCGACCAGGACAAAGTGGATATTACTATAATTATAAATTGTTATAAAAAATATTCAAATTAAAAATATTATATGCTTTTCAATGGAATTGTTACAAAAAATTTTATTCTTATGACTTGATAAGTATCAACACTTTGAAAGTTGTTTAAAATGACTTCTTACAAATCAAAAAATTTGCACTATTAACTTCTTTGGATGTTCTGAAAAAGAGATCCGTAAAGAATAACATCCATTTTATTTTGCTGGGTTCATATAAAGTTTATATTTACAGATAATTGAATAGTTAATTTACCACTAAAAAATATATTTTTTTTTAGCAAATATTGCACAAAATTACAGACATTTAGTTAATAAAAACTAGGATAAATATTATTATGTTAAATGACATGTATATAAAATATTTTTGTTCATGTAATATTTTAATTTTTCAAATATTGTTATTTTTGTTCTCTGTGATATTTTTATTTTTTAATATTGACAAAAAATAATTTTTGATTTACCGCCTTTTTTAAAAAAATTGTTATATATAAGTTTTCAGTTTTTAATTTTAATTTATAAATTATAAAAATAGACAATTCCCCTGAAGAAGTCACCCAATGTGGTGACGAAATATAGGGATAAATAAATATTTATAATTAAATTTTTGTATAAATAAAGGATCTTTAGCTCGATAAGGAATAATACATGAATAGAGAAGATCGAAGAAAACTAAAATAATTTTTTTCTTTTTTATAATTATATTAATTGTTTCAATCAAATTCTTCCATTTAAGATATTTCTGTAATCATTTTGCCGTAAGTGCTTGGATTATAAATAACGCATAAATAAATAAACATTTAATTGTATTATTCAACTTAATACATAGGTTTCTCATTTATATACGTATGTGCTTATAAAATACATATTTACTTAACTTTTTCTGAAATTAGCTGCCTTTAAACTAAAGATAAGTTTATCGATTATGTTATGCATTAAGAATACTAGAGTCAAGACTAAAATATTTTAATCATGACTGAAAGAAAAATATATCGAAATTATATTAATTAATTAAATAATTAATTAATAATTAATTGGCATATGTTAGGTTAGGTTGAAAAGCATAACCGAAATTGAAGATACTCTTCACTCATGTCTTAAAGTAAGACATACATTTATGCCCGATATTCAGCTTTGTGCGTAATTTAAAATTTTAATTAATATATACATACATAAAGTTTTAGACATATTTATTATTTTTTCTTTAATTGAAACTCAAATTAATCTATATTGACGTTAGCGCCTGCAATCTTCTCGTACTCAATTTCCATCGTTTTTGAAGTACTCAATACATAAAAGTACCTGCTTAATATTTTTGAGTTGTATTTTGTTCTGTATGTAAGCTTAGAGGCTTCATTAGTCTTTCCGTTCCGCGCCGTTTCTGTAACGTGCCGTGCCGGATGGTGTTCGCTATTGCGAGATGATAACGGAATTCTTTTGGCCAGAAATAGAGGATATGGACCTGGACGATATGTGGTTTCAACAGGATGGTACCACTTGCCACACAGCCAACGAACAATGGCTCTTTTGCCCGAGAAATACAATGGCCGTGTTATCTCACGATCTTAATTGGCCGGCACCATAATGTGATTTGACACCGTTGGACTTCTTTCTTTGGGGATATTTAAAAGAAAAAGTGTACGTCAATAAGCCAAGGACAATTCAAAAGCTAAAGGATGAGATAATTCGGCACATTAACGACATTGAACTTCAATTATGTTTCAGAGTCATTGAAAATATGGACCATCGGATAGAGGTATGTCACCAAAGCCGTGGCGAGCATTTGGCCGATATTTTGTTTCGCACATATTTGACATATTTCCTTCTATAGGGTCCGCCAAATAACTTTTTTTTTTGAAAATGCTTTAAAAAAACTACTGAATATTTTCTCAAATTTCTTTTTTTATTTGAAAGTACGATCCTTCCGGTTAATAATGAAAAATAATTTCATTCAAATGGCTGCCTCGGCTGGCCGTTACAGTCAATGGCGATCGCTATCAGGCCATTTTTAACGAATTTTTGTTCACAAAAATTGAAGAGGAGGATATTAGCAACATTTGGTTTCAACAGGACAGCGCTACGTGCCACACAGCCGAAGCTACACTCGCAGAGCTGATGTCGTTTGGCCACCTCGGAGCTGCGATTTTACACCGTTGGACTATTATTTGTGGGGTGCCGTCAAAGATAAGTGTTACGCTGACAAGTCAGAGACAATTCCATTGGTAAAATACAGCTGCACATTGGTAAAATACAGCTGCACATAATCGATAAAGGGCTTAAAAATTGGACCGATCGTGTAGGCTACTGCATGGCCAGCCGAGGCAGCCATTTGAATGAAATTATTTTCCATTATTAACCGGAAGGATTGTACTTTCAAATAAAAAAAGAAATTAAGAAAATATTCAGTAGTTTTTTTTATAGCATTTTCAAAAAAAAAAGTTATTTGGCGGACCCTATATCATAATAAAATATTAAGATAATTCTCTGAAAACTTTTTGTTTTATTTACAATTAACATCGTGCATTATGGGTTGATCGCCCTTTACAAGGGAAGTTCGAAGTGTTCTTAACCTAGCCTATTCTTTGTTCAATATAATCTTCTGAAACTTTAATACACTTGATCCAACAATTAAATACCTTGAATAAAATAATTTTCCTGAATCTCTGCAAAATAATCGTTTGCAACTGCATATTCATTAGAGGTAAAACGCTTGGTAGCAATGAATTTTTTTTAGATTTGGGAACAGGTAAACGTCACAGGGATATAAATCAGAAGAATAAGTTGGGTGTTAAAGCAATTCGTACTTAAAATTCGTAAATTTTTGCCATTGTTAAAACAGTATTGTGTGCTAATGCGTTGTCTTGATGAAAAATTAGTTTTTTGTTTTGTAAACCAGTTAATTTTTCCAGAATTTTCCCATTCAATGGATCCAAAAGCCTACAGTAACTTTCTATTGTTTAACATTTTTGAATAGTCGATCAGTAAAATGACTTTGTAATCACAGAAAACAATTGCCATAACCTTAGCAATCGATTGAATTGGTTTTACCTTCTATATTGCAATTTCAACAGTTTCAGTCCATTGCTTTGGTTGTTCTGTTGTTTCTGGTGTGTAGTAATATATCCATGTTTCATCGACAGTTATCAAACGACGCTTAAAATAGTTATCAAACAACGCTAAATAGGTTTTCCATCTGTAACGCTTGATGCAAAATAAAATGGATTCGATCATTTAAGATGTCCATAGTATTACCTATTTCACGCCTTTTCACTCGTCGCACAGTGGGGTGAAACATATGAAAAACGAGGATTAATTCAGGGAAGCCTGTAATTTATTACACAATATTTTTTTTTGGATTCTTTGTATATTGATTACTAAAAAAAAACTTTTGTTGGAAAATTTTAGTTGAATTTAAATTTTATTTTTTTAATAACCTTAAAACCAAAAAAAAAACTATGTAATTTTTGTCGAATAATTTCAAATATTATCAAGCCTTTAATTTATTACATATGATTTTTTAAATAAGTTTTAAGTTTTTTTGGAATTTATATTTGTAAAAAATTTATTATGAAACTTAAATTCTACAAATATTTGATATTTTTTTATTTAATTTTAAGAAAGCCTCTGATTATGCATTGCATAAATATGGACCTAAAAGTCATCTTCATAATTATCTTCACCTTCATCATAATCATCATCTTTATTTTTATCATCATCATCGGAAATGTTTAGCAGAATAAGCAAATCAAGTATTGTTTGTGGTAAATTTAAATTATGTAGTTTTTTATCATAATGTTTGTTTGTGCTTGAAATTAAAGGATCTGAAGTTATAAGAAACCGATTAAAAATGAATTCATTCGATTTTTCACGACTGCATTTACGAGCTTCTTGTGCCTCCTCCGAAAGTTGGCCCATTGGCAATAGAGCATGGGATACTGTTTCGGGTCCATAAATCAAGAATTTGTGTAAAGTGGGAGGCATATAAAACCATGGGTAAAGTTTTACGAAATGATTAACGGTTTTATGGGTAAAGTTGCGAAATTTTTCGATGTGAATCTGGTGACCACAATAAACAACAATAAGTATTGTATGCAATCTTTCTTTTAATTCTACAATTTTTGTAATTTTAGCAGAAACTTCTGCATTTCAGAAAAACCACCTGGTAGTGTTACCATCATTAGAATCCACATTTACTTCTTTCATGATCATTTTATCAACTGAGTTAAACACTGTGCTTGTTGCGCTGTCTGTTACAAAATTCATACTTACAACAACAATAACTAAAATAATCACTTAAACGCAACAAAACAGAAAAAACAAATTTAAGTCAATGTGTTTCAAATATTTTCAAATGGGGCAAAAACGGGCAATTTTTTTTTTTATTATGCAAGCTGAAATACAATATTTTAAGAATATATAAAAAGTTTTGCCCAAGTATTCTTATACATATTTTGAAAACCAACATTTATTTAAAAAAAAAACTCATTTTTTTGACCAATTAAAAAAAAAAAATAAAAATATTTCCGCAATATTTTTTATACAAAAATTTATTAATAAATTAGTCAAATACCTGAGGTTCATGAAACCATTTTAAAAAAATAGTGTTTTCTAAGAAACAATTTGCACAAATCGCAATTAAAATATCTTGATTTTCACTTTTTAACAAATATTGCCAAATTAGCAAATATTATTAATTTTTGGGAGCGTATAACAAAAAAAAAAAAAAACACATAGATCCATAATTTTTACAGTTATTGGTGTTGAATTTTATCTACCAAATACTTATATGAAAAACTAATTTCATTTTTTGAATTAATCCTCGTTTTTGGAACTCTTCGCCCCAATGTGCGTCGGTCGTCTAATATCACACCATGCATTTTAGCTATGATTTGTGCTGTTGTTACAGTTTATGGACGTACACTTCGTGGTTCATCTTCAATGCTTATACGACCACGTTTAAATTCAGCAACCCAATATTTTGCTGCTGCATATGAAGGAGCACTTTCATCTAAGATTATGAAGGAGAACATTCACTATATTATTATGAATTTCTTGTTCCGATAAACCTTTTATAGGCAAATATTTAACTACACCACGATTTCCTAATTTTTCCATTAAAAAAACACTGAACGTATTATTTGAACAGCTTTTACTAGAGTATTCAAAAAACCGGCCTTTTGAAAAAACCGGTTTCGGTTTTTTTCGAAAAATCGAATTTAAAAAAACCGGTTTCGGTTTCGGTTTTTGCAGAAAAAACCGGTTTTTCCAGTTTTTTTAATTTGAATAAAAAGCTTATATAATTTGTTTTTTTAATTACAAACAAAAAAAAGAAATTTAATATATAAAGTAATAAAAAAAATACATTCTTTGAAAAAAAAATATATTTTATAATATATTTTAATTGTATTTCATTTCAACATTTTATTGGTTTTAATGTTTTTTAAATATATCTTAAAAATTAATATTATAAAACTATATTCATATCAAATGAATACAGATCATTAAGTTTGTAAATTGGGTAAAATTAGGTACGTTAGTAATTTGAACGTTTGGCATTAAATAATTTTTTAAATGTAAATTTTGTTTAGGGGATTTTTGTGTCAAAATCGCTAAGTTTCGTGATTTTAAAAAAGCAAAAATTGCCATAACTCTTAAAATATGTAGTAATACGAAAGTAATTTTATTTCACTGTTAGTGATATTTAATTATTGTACAGAATTTGTGGTAAATAAAATGTGTTTAAACTTAAAATTTATAAATTTAAATCAGCGTCTAGTTTTACTAAATTTTAAACCTAAAGGTTAGTTAAATATATATAATAATTAAACTTTATAAGAAATAGAAATTCCTGAAGTGTTAAAAATTAAAATAATTTATGGAACTTAACCCTTAATTCAAACCCTACTTTAAAAAATAAAAATAGTGATATATAATAACGTTTACTGAATTTATAAACGATTTTTATAAGGTCCCAGTAAAAAAAATGGTAGTCATTCTGTGACTATAACTTCTTTCATTACTTCCTAAACTTCAGTTGACATTCTTTAATGATTTTTTGGTGTTAGTTTAAGGCACTTTCAAAAGCATTCATGTGTTCATATTTCAAATGCAGTGATCTGGATATAAACGCGATGCATATCTTAAAAAATCACTCTTCATTACTTCTAAAGCATAAGTTATAGTATATCGTATTTTTTTTTTTTTTTTGAATCTTAAGCATTTATTCAAATTGAGAAAATAGTTCTGATGCACTTTTTTAATTTTTTATTAAATCATTTTTTATATTTTAGTTTAAAATTTCATAACGGTTAGAATTTATGCAGTTTAGCAATTTTTATAAAAGTTTTAAAAAATCAAGAAAAACAGATTCTTTTGACCTTTAATTTGAAACTAGCTGGCCTGTCATTTGCATTTTTCAGCCTTAAATATTTATGACGACGCAATCTGTGCATTTTTGCATCATGTATTTTATTTAACACTACATCATTTCCAGTTTTAATTCAGAATTTACCAAAATAATTTTAAAATTGTGTAAAAATTATTTCAAATTGCCAAAAAATTGTTTAAAACTAATGCAAAAATTATTTAAAAATATTCAAAAATGTTTTAAAATTGTCTAAAAATGTTTAAAAACTGTACAACCAGTTTTTAAATTATCCAAAAATATTTTAAAATTTGTCTAAGAATTGATTAAAATTTTTTAAAAATGTTTCAAAAATGATTTTTCTATAATGCAGAATTATTTATTTGTTTTAATAAAGAGTATTTGTATATCAATGCATACATTTCGCTTCTTTAAACTTATTTTTCTGCATTCTTATGAATTAAATTTTCATCAAAGCTTAAATATTACAAAGTATATGAACATTTTCCACTCATGCATCAGAATACCTAATCATTGTATTATCATTGCCTCCTTAGAGTAAAGTATGAGTAATGCTAGTAGCTACATTTGAATACTTCCATCATATGACACGCTAATGTCAAATTCATCAATGAAACCATCAGAAAAGAAGTGATGCAAAAGTACACGGAGTAGACAATAGTACTACCTTAGAATAAAAAGAATTATTTTAAATAATTTTCAGTTTGAAGATATTCAATTGCGGTTTTTTTCCCATATGCATTGACCTTGCATTTAACTTGGTATTAGTATGCTGCGCATTACAAAACTTCTGTAAATGTAAATTTGATTTTAAACAAGAAAGAGCGGCTAAATTCGGCTATGCCGAATCTTATATACCCTTCACCATGGTTGGGAAAAAACTGAAGTTTATATATGAACATATATGGAATGGACAGATTTATATACGGACGTCTTAAAGAGGAAATTAAATATTAAGTTTGGTGATAAAACTCGGACTCGGGAAGATTTATGGTTCCAGAAAATAGGTATTTCAAAATAATTTATATTTTGGGCATACTTTTTTGTATCTGAACCGATATTTCCGATTGTTTTAGCTATATAACACGTATCCATAGGCCATATTACAGCTCTAAAATTTTAGTTTTTATAAAATTTTAATGTTTTTAGCCCATTTATGGATTATTTTATTACGGCCTTACCCTTCTTAAGATATAAAATAATCTATTTTGTGCCACTCCCAATTCACGGATCCTGCCCACATTTGGTCAAATGATGTTTATTGATAACCAAGATGCTCGTACCTTATTTTGGAACTTTTCTTCTTTCCGTTCTCCAAATATACAGAAAAATTTACCGAAACCGTTAAGTCAACTGTGCTGTACGTATTTGTTATGTTAAAAAAAAAAAAAGAAATAAGTCTTAATTAAATGTAAAAAAAATTGTACAAAAAAGTTGAGTAGACGGAATGAAGGACATTCCCAATCATCGTTAATAGAAGTAAATAAACAGTTTTCGTTCGAATCAAATTTGTTTGGTTTTTAGGTAAATCTTAGTATGTTTTTGTTGTTTGTGTATAAAAGTTGAAGAGGTGAAAGAAAAGAAGTTCAACAAATAAAATAAAAAAAGAACAACAACCACAAACATAATGCCAATCAGTGTTGTCATATTTTTTTTAAAAAATCTTTTTAGTTGTAAAAAAACTATTTTCAACCAAAAAAATAGTTTATTACAATTCGTCAAAAGAAATCACTAGAACTGCATGTGTTTTATTTCTACAAGAAAGTATGATTTAGCTGGCAAATTTGCATTTGGCATTTTATTTCGCTTTTTTATCAAAAAATGTTTTTAATTTATTTAGCTTAATTTTGAAAATTTGAAGCAAAATAGTTTATAAATTTTTGTTTATAAATTATTATAAGTTATGACCTAAACTAGTTGCACTCAAAGAGAAATTATTTATAAAACTTTCTTTATACATGAGAAATAAAATGGTTTAAAAATCTTTTTATAAATTCTTTTAAATCGGAGCAAAAAATATAAATAAAACCGTTTGTATTTTGTTTGTATCAGAGGTTTTTTTTATAAAATTTTTTATTTTTTTAGCCTATTTATGGATTATTTAATTATAAATTTAAAATTTTATTTAAATTAATTATTTAATGTTAAGAAAAAACAAAAAATAAACAAAAATAAAAAATTTCTTATAAAAATATAAAAAAAATTGTACAAAAAAGTTGAATAGATGGATATCGATCCCGAACCTAAGAGAAAAAAAGTATTTGTGACATAGCGCTTAGACAACTGAGCCATTGAAGCTCATAGGCAATCATCGTTAATAGAAGTAAATAAACAGTTTTCGTTTAATAGATATTTGTTTGGTTTTTATTTTAATGACAAATCTTTGTATGTGTTTGTTGTTTGTGCATAAAAGGTGAAGAGGTGAAAAAAAAGAATTTCAACAAATGGATTGGTTTGTTATGCGTAAAATTCAACATATATATTAAACAAAGGGATTTTACGGAAAATATTAGAGGTAGTCGTGGTTTTTCCATACACACACGGACATCGTTAAATCAGCTTTGCTCTTCATAAGGATCCAGAATATATATATATACTTAATAGGGTCTAAGATCAATACTGTGGGAATTACAAACGGAATGACAAGCTAATAGGGTATACAAATTATTAATGTCTATTAAATTTATTGAATGACAAATTAATATTCATAATAAATAGAAACGTCTTATAATCGGAATTTAACACACCAAACACAGCGTTTTATTTCAATTTACACTATATACATATAATTAGACGTGTTCTGTTCCTAATTACCAAATTTTTTGGTAGACATATCTAAAGTGAAAATCAAAAGATATGTTTACCCATACACTCACAAGAAAAGCTTAATCATATTTATAAAAACCTTCATAAATATAATAAAACCTTCATAGCTTTTTATCCAGTGAAATGTTTTACGCTTTCGCTCTATATCGTTTAGTTTTTGATATACGGCCATTTATGTGAATAAAAAAGTGTGTATATTGATGACTCTTTTATATAATATAATGAAAAAGTTATAACGCTAAAAGTTTTTTTCATAAACTTTTATTTAAAATTTCATCATATTTATGAAAACTTCATGTACATGACTGATTTTTACAGATATTCGTAGAATGTAATTGTTAAATGACAGCTACTTTATTTTCGAATGCAGAAGTCTTTCAAAAGGAGATATTGGTTATCAATAATATTAAGCTTAAGAGGTATGAAAACCTAAATTTAAAAATAAGTGAACAACTTTCACCTTATTTTGTAATGATTTACAATAAAACGAGTACTTGTAAAATATGTTCATTACAAATAATTGAGACCCTAATGCAAATATATGACAAAAAAGTGAGCATAATAAAACAAAATGAAGAGTATGTTTTTGTAAACTAAAAACACCTGGTTTTAATTAAGTTCTTTAGATACGAACAAACTGAACAAACAACAATAACAAAAAAAAACTTTTATGAAACTCCCACATTTCGAATGAATGCATAAAAAAAGGTAAGCATCAATGGCGGCTTGGCTTCCGGCAGAAAGGAACTAGAAAAATTTATGCATATTGCTCATATAATATATAATCAACTCGTGTCCTTAACACAATCTAAATAATTAAAATATGCAAATACAGTCTAATCCTTACACAAAATCATACTTCCATTCAGCTACTACTGTAGCTACAGTAGTCCGCCATTGAATATTGTACATATTTACCTTCATCAATGGTCCAAAGATTGAGGTAGAACAACTGATCCGATTTGTTTAAATTATTCATAGCAGTGAAATTATATCCGTTTAAGTTTTAAAACTTTTATATAAGTACGAGTACTGCGTCGTACATGAGCTATTGTTGTTATGCCAACAATTGTTCTTTTTGTTTTATAACCTTCAATATTGCTATTTGTGGGATGGTATAATAAGTTTTTCATAACGTAGAAAACACGTTTGTCTAGGTTTCATTTTCGCTTAAGGAAACTGTCAAAGGATGATGTTTTTAGAATATCTTGATATATCTGTTAAGTTTTAAAATCATTGATCTTATCTAAAAACAGTTTTAAACCATTAAAAAAACACCAACAACAAACAATTATCACTATTTGCTTAATCTTCTATTAAATACTACTCCGTTATTTTGACGGAACTGCCAATGTAGTGATAACTGTCTAACTATTGTATTTTTTACTTATTAAATAAAAAAGCAATGGAGAATATGGACAGTTTTAGCACTCACATCAGAATTTGTGTTTTACAATAAAATCAGTGCTATTCAATCCATTTTAAAGACATTCGATGATAAATTGTAGAAAATAAAAGAAATATAATATAGTACAAAATGTAGCAAAAATGCTGCACGTTTGCTTGCAACCTAACCTATGAACCATGTAAAACCCGGAGTCATCAGATTTCAAGTTTTTTAATTGTGGAACTAGGCTAGTCTTTTGAATACTTTCTAAAGTTAATCGATTTTCTTTTGTTATTACCGAATAAAGCACTGGCAGAACACTAATTTGCATAATTTTCTATTGTTAAAAAAAAGTACTGGCAAAGCACTTGATTCGAATGCTTTACCAATATTTGAACAAGGTACTTTCTAGTACTAGGTTTTGAAAAATTGTTTACCTTTTTTAAAATAAAAAACTG
This sequence comes from Eustalomyia histrio, assembly GCA_949748255.1. Classification (NCBI taxonomy): domain Eukaryota; kingdom Metazoa; phylum Arthropoda; class Insecta; order Diptera; family Anthomyiidae; genus Eustalomyia; species Eustalomyia histrio. Next base: position 70,540,250 of record OX456527.1, on the reverse strand, counting down.
CAAAAGCACAAAATGTCACCAATATGCCGTATTTTCTAAAAATTTCTATGGTTTTTCAAAAAAAAAAGCTCTTGCAAATTATGGAAATAAGAGTATGTATTATGAACAAGCTAATTTTTTGAAATTTTTATATGTTGCTAAGAATCAAATTTTTTTTTTACATATTAACGAAATTAAGTAAATACATTTTTGCTCGAATTTATAATTCAAAATTTAAATTGCAAATAAAAATTAAAATACAGCTGAATTCAAGATTGAGAAACTCGCTGACAGGAGTTCTAAGTGTTACAGTTTTGTGCAACAACAATCGGTAGTGAACAATGTATTTTAATGTAAATTATTATTGTTTTTTGTAATAGGAGTTGTGTTATGTAATTTTTTTTGTATATATTATTCGATCTATGTTTTTTAATTATATATCTTTAATTTTATCAGGCTCGAGATCATAATTTAATGTTACTTACAAATAGTAAACACAAATTTTTTAATTAATGGAAAAAATTGTGAGGATCAGCGCTAGAGGGAGTGCACACTTTCGACCCGAGCGACCAGGTCATCATCAGCCTCCTTATGAACCACCCAACCCACAAATAACTCATGGTTTTGAACAGGCTTATATATCACACACTCTAAGGAAAATGACTATGCGAAATTTCATTTTTCAGTTAGTGAATGATTTTCAAATGAGCTTTTTCCATATATTTATAGAAATACCCTTTGGCAACCATATTCGATTTTCGAAGCAAAAATTGACAGGGTTGTCATTCCAAATGTTCATGTTTCCATTTCTGGGAACGAATTGGGAACCTGACGTACTAATATTTTTTCTTTCACAACATATTTGAGTGTTGTTTATTATATTAAATTATAAATTACATCGCGCTCTATTTATTCCATTTAATAAAAAATTAGTGTTTCCTATTCGTTAGTAACATTAAGTTATGATCTCGAGCCTGATAAAATTAAATATACAAAGTAATTGAGTTATTTAGAAACATCTTTGTATCAAAAACTACGCACATAAATATTTCGCAATTTATTGTTTTAGAAAAATTCATTAAAAAGTCATAAAATTATCCAAAGAAATTACCAGTGGTACAAATAATAAAGAACTGGAAAACCACTGGGCAGCCGTGAGTTAAATATTAACAACTGTGAAAGTATGTCAAACTTTTTTACAAAATTTTTTATTTAGTGGTTTTTAAAAAGCCACTGGCAAGGAATTGTCCCAAAAGCCTGGGTATAATGGCGAGTGTTTCGGGTGAAGAAATGGTCCGATCCTTAGTAAAATTCGAACCTACGTGAGAGCGCATAAAAACCCACAGTGATATATTCTAGACAAAAATATATATTTTTTTCTTAATATATAGTGCGAAGTAACGAAATATTTCGTACAATGTAGGAAAAGATTCATAAATATTTCAAATAGATTTTTCAGTGCACCTAAGCTTTTTAAAAATATTTGTCCTCTCAAATGCGATTATAAAGTCAAAAAAGTTCCATTGTTTCATCGAATTTCCGAGTTGCAGATATTTATTTCTTTAAACCTCTGATCCAGGGAATAAATTGTACGGGTTAGTATTGCAGAGAATAACTTTACAATATTTTTATTTTTTTATGCGATTTCCATCTGAATATAATCCTGTCGGGAAATGTTAAAGTGAGTTTTAATGACACCGTAATGACTCAGGAAATTGCCTCTTTTAAGATCTAAAATTAGTTAGAAAATTTGAACATACACTTTAATAAATAAATCGGTTGGTCAAACTTTCAGATTAAAAAAATATTTGAAAACTAGCTTAAAATTTTGTATCAAATTTTCTTGAAATATCGAAAGTCCCATATTTCGGATTTCATATATTTCTTACCTCAGATTCATATTTAAGAGACGAAAATAATAAACAAGCCTGTGCAAAAACATTGTATACTAGTGTAATCTAAAAAATTAATCCAAAATCTTATTTTATTTTTTACAGACTTCTAATAAAACCTTTTCAAAGAAATTTGGCCGCCGCAATACCAATCTGAAATCAAAAATGCTCAGCCGAATCTAGAGTATATAATACCTGGTTTAAAATATACATATATTTTTTAAATTTTACACATACATATTTTTAAATATTATTACTAGCGTTGTCAAACAGACAACATATTCACTTTGTTACAGTAAAGCGGTAAAGTTGTTAAAAATATAACCTTTCTCAACATTGAGTGCAACTATAGGAATCTATTCTTGGTGTGTACAATGTTGAGCGATAAAGTATTTTTGCTTGATTTAAGAAAGAAAAACCAACATATCGGAAAGGCTGTTCGATGGAACCTTTCACATTTCAGTGGAAAAAAATTGATTTTTGTTGAGTATTGTTTTCGACCCATAAAATTATCTGTGTATGGTAACCTAGTCAATTATATTTTCGAGCAGTCATATAAAACCTAATTTTTGAGTATATCGGCTAAATTAAAAACCATTTTTAAATATTCATAAGGTGTAAGTGAAGTTGTTGTCTACTGACTATAACAAGTACACTTGTTTGTAAATAATGTAGTACGTTGAAAAGTAGTAAATTAAATAAATGACTTTTTGTTTAAGTCGAAAGCATTTTAAAAACCCACATTGAAACATCAAAACAAAGGATGAGAAGTAATAAATATACCCAGCAAAAATAAATAGAACAATTTCTAAATAATTCAATTATTTCATTACAACAGCATGAATGCCCCCTTTACATAGTTTTTTTTACAACAATCGAAGCTGTAATAAATATATACTAATTTAAAACCCTTTATCTCATATTTTTATGTATTATAAAATTTAATTTAATTATAAAAAAGTATTATTATACCCTCCACCATTTATGGTATGATATATACAGTTTGTCATTCCATTTGTAATATGTCGAAATATAGGTTTAAGACCCCATAAAGTATATATATTCGTGATCCTTATGCAATTTTAAGTCGATTTAGCGATGTCCGTCTATCTGTCTGTTGAATTGGCGATCACGACGCGAAGACGCAAGCGGGGGTGCCTATTTTTACCCATATTATTGAACATAATCCCGAGCAGTTTGGTATTTAAAATGAGCAAAATCGGTTCAGTGGTTCGAAAGTTATGAGTAAAAATGTGAAGGTACCTCTAAATTTTCCATACAAATTGGTACAATTTTTCTGTGTCTATTTTGTTTCTGTTAAGTAAGTAAAAATGTTATTAAGTCTTCTTCTTGTTCGATTACATTTATTGTCTTACATACTATGAGAATAATAACATTCTTAGAGCTATATGTGTGTTACTCTAATAACTAAGTTAACGTAAAAATCAACATTGTTAAAGTAGCTAACAGAGCAGACCTCTGTAAATAACATTACTAAAACTAAATAACAAAAGTTCTGTTACATAAATTGACAAAACATATTCATATTACAGTTCATGCAAAATTTAGTACATGTATATACGTATGATTGTCGGAGGCTGGGCTCATATAGAATGAGGTAAGGTCCAGAGGAGCTGGATCGTCGTCAATACGTCCATTGATGGTGTTTTTCTCGCTTTCGTGTATTTGGCATATTATCGCAAGTTTCTCAACAAATCTGGCTTGCAATGACATGGCGTACCTAGAATATCGGCATTTTCACAGACGTAACTATTTAAAAATCGTTTTATGAAATTTTCATAATTTTTTCCGATGCATTTTCTTAGGATTTTCCGTTCAAATATCTCCAATTCTTTGGCTACTATAGGATATATAGTCAACCAGATAGGGTTTTTCTGTAAAGCTTTGTTGGATTTTCGTTTCATTCCATAAAATGTATTTTTTGTTTTTGTAACCAAAGACATTTATATATAAAGAGCAAAATGCATAATTGCTTTAGTGCCGCTACTTTTGAATATGTGGCGCCCCATGGCGATATAGCCTTGGCTTTCAATTAATTAATAAAATATTAAATTACCTACATACTTTAAGTTATAATGGGTTCAGATGTTACTAGTAGACTGATTACATAATTTTAAAGTTAACTTTTCAAATGTTTGAGGTAATAAAAGCATTTGTTTCACATTTTTATGTCAAAAAAGAAATTTTCATAAAGGAAAATAGTATTTTTTTAATCCATTTGTATTTTTGAGAATTGAGGGATTGGCAAATGTATATTTATGTTATTTTTTTTTATAAAAAAATACGCATGAATAAAGTGCAATATTGTGCTCTTAAACATCTAAATGAATATTGATTTAAAAAATTAATGTATAATATAAACATATATTTTTCATAGTTTTTGGCAAATATTCATTTATGTTACGAAGAAAATAGACAATCAATAATACTCTACTGCATATTGTAGCACAATATGGCTAATGGAGACTAGCTCTGCAGCAAAATATGCCTAATGGATAGAATGTACCTTCTGTTAGGCCATCTATTGACAAATAGTTACAACTCATGTTTTTTCTTTAACAAATTAATTTCTTTGCTGTATTCTCTCCATTAGACAAAAACACTTAAATTTTTTAAAGAAAGAATATTCGTTGCAACTATTTATCAAAACGTGGCGCATAAGAAAGTGCATTCTCTCCATTAGCCATATTCAGCTGAAGAGCTAGTCCCCATTATGTTTTAAAATGTTTTTTTTTTTTGTGCAGTACATGGTTAAAAAAACTAGTACAATTTCATAGTAGCGACTGGTACATAGCATATTTTCTCATATTTTTTTCACCAGTCGCTTAGCAGTAAATATTTTGTATTCACTTCAAACATTTTTTCACCACTAAAATTTTTTTTCATAACAAAAAATTTTTTCACCTCGAAATTTTTTTTTCACCTCGAAATTTTTTTTCCACCAAAAAAGTTTTTTTCACCTCAAAAAATTTTTTCACCTGCATAATTTTACTTTAAAAGTTTTTTTATATTATTTGTATCAAAAACAGTAGAGAACATCTTTTTAGGATATTGGTGGAGGGTATTCAAAGATTCGGCACACCCGAATTTTTTTTTTTATAAATATTTTTATTTTTGCTTGCAATCTGTCTAGAAACAATAAACAAAGTAAATTTACAGGAGTTATGCAGCATCATTGAACTACATAATAATATCAATTAGAAGTATTTTTGAAATTAAACAAAAAGTGTTAAATTAAATATTCAAATAATAAAAAATAATGTTTATACTACATGGATTTAAATCTCCGTGGCCAAACAATCAAAAACCAGTTTTTTGGATTCGAAATAAATTTTTTCCTCAAATTCACTTCTTACAACGATCCTCTAATATCTTGATACCCTGCGATTTTTCGATGCGATTTGTCAAATTCTTGAAAACAGGCTTCCATCTCTGTGACATCTTCATTTGTGGAAGATTAGAAGTATTTTTGAAATTAAACAAAAAGTGTTAAATTAAATATTCAAATAATAAAAAATAATGTTTATACTACATGGATTTAAATCTCCGTGGCCAAACAATCAAAAACCAGTTTTTTGGATTCGAAATAAATTTTTTCCTCAAATTCACTTCTTACAACGATCCTCTAATATCTTGATACCCTGCGATTTTTCGATGCGATTTGTCAAATTCTTGAAAACAGGCTTCCATCTCTGTGACATCTTCATTTGTGGAAGATCTTTTTCCTTGGAGCTATATTTTCAAGTTTGGGAACAAATAATAATCACTGGGGGCCAGATCTGAAGAAGCAACTCGTAATATAAAGACTTCAATGATGAAAGCGCCGGCGCATTGTCGTGATGGTACAAGATTTGTTTGCTCTTTAAGTGCGGTCATTTTTTCTTAATTTCTTCATCTATCCTGTCCAATATTGTTTTTTCTTTCTCCAAGTAATCAATAAATATTATACACGTACATCCCAACAAACTGGCCATTACCTTGCCAGCTGATTGTTAAGTCTTTGTCCACTTTGGTCGGCTTTCGCACGCTTGTAACCACTCCGCAGACTGTTTACTGGAATCGACTTGTCATCCATTGTTATTAAACGTTGTAAAAATTCTGTTGAATTTACTTCAAATATCTCCAAAACATACTTTGAATCATGAACACGTTTCAGTTTTTGTTTAGCTATTTAGCAGAATTCGCTCTGTTGATATGATGCCAGCAATCTCACTCGCTTTAATCTTACGATAACCCAATACAATTTGATGCAGTTTTCTTACGTTTTCTTCGGTAACTGCCTCATTTGGACGACCAGGATGATCAGAATCATTTGCGCTCGTACAACCACGTTTAAATTCGAAATACTCCCTTTTAATCATTGAATATGATGGCGAAGACACTATTTTCCCCACCAAAAAACAATTTTTAATCAAAACCGAAAACTTTCTGCAATTCATTTTTTTCTCAAACTTTAAAAGCAGCATCATTTTTATAACGGCATTTTTTTCTAGTTAATGAAATGTCATAAAATTCTGACTCAATTTTTCTAACGTTGAATAAACAAATAATATTGTCACTTGTCACGCCAAACTCCATGTAGTATACAAAATAGTATAATATTATTTTGAAGCACCAAAAGATAAATAGTTATTACATTAATTAATTTTTTAATTAATTATAAATAAATTTTTAATTGAATAAATTAATTTTTTATTGAACAAAAATGTTGAAGCGTTCACTTGCTTTAAAATATATTTAAATAAAAACAATGTTAAATTCATTGATGCAGACCACAAATTTGAACAACTCCTAATACAATAGTATACTTTTTTTGCTGGGTTACAATATAGATGCACTTTCAAGAAGAACCTCAGTATTTTTTGTCGCATGTTTGTTACAGATACTTGAATCGTTGCTATTGTTATTTTTAGCATTGTATTTGTAAAAGTAATGAAGTATTACCTTTATAAGCAAATGAAAAACAATTTACATTGTAATGCTGAAGCATAAGTACGAGTATTATATTTTCATGCGGCATGAGCATCAACCGTCCTTGTGTAACCAATGATGGCAATTGAAAACTTAATTATCCTCATCCACATAGCAAGAATTTTATTAAATGGTATGAATGAATTTAGGTAACTTGAAAATTTAAAAGCATGTATATCCAGCAAAAAGGATTAACTTTCATAGTCGTTTAAAATAAAATAATACATTTTAGAGTAATCAAAATAATGGAATTACAGAATAATATTATTTTATCATTATTTTTAACAATTTCAATTTTATAATACTTTTTTTAAAGTTCCTTAAAACAATGTACTTTGTGTATTTTTAAGCTTGTAAGATATGTGACAAAAAAAAAACAAAGAATTACTGTAGACCACTCCCAGACTAAGAAGGAGTTTCGTGTATGTCTGCCATAAAGAACAACTTTATTTAACTTTCCATTTAATATTCTGTGCAAACATCTATGTGTGTATATATTTTTCATTTTATTATATTTTCTTTATAAATATTGCAGTATAAAACGTTTTCTCAAATGAAATCAATACTGACATTACATCATATTTATTTGTGGATCGAACCCTCTAATGAACAATATAAAAAATATATTGAACATGTAATAGGGAAACAAAAAAAGTTATATTACACAGTGCAACACATAAATTGGTTCCTATTTCGTACCCGGTTTTTTTTGAAGTGTATATCGAAACTAAAAAAAATCCGCTACGGACTTGGCCAGATTACATCGAAATTTTTTTTTATGGACACTCTAAGTTTTTGCACCCAAACATGATTTTTTTAAAAAAGGAAAATTTTTATGGAATCCATATATCATAAACCGTTCGGAATTTTGTTTTTATGTCTTTGGCAAAGTTGTAGATCCAAACCAAAGCAAAAAAATTCTCACATGGACCGACCCAAAAAAATTGCATCCACTGCATCAAAATTGGGAAAAAATGCTATTTTTTTTATGATTTTTTCATGATTTTGTCCTGAAATGGCTTAAATACTGGGAATTTAAGAAATCTTTCTTCAGCTAAATTATATCTAACAACAATATAAACAACTCTCTAGTACATGCCATCTTAATACGAACATTCCTTAACCCTAGAAAGCACATCTTTTTGCTCACACTTATTTTGCATAGCCAATGTTTGTCGTTTCGACAAAGAAAGACTATATAGGTTAATGCCGTTTTTGTTGTTACTTGTTTTCAAATTTATTACAAACGATTAAGATAGGTATAGATAAAGCGGGACCCGCGAAATCAGATATAAAAATAATTAAAATTACATAATTACCAGCTTTAATTTTTGCATCGCTGAGTTTCGGAAATATAGTTTTCAAGCAATCAAAAACTTCATCACTACTTCCAACAGCAGTTTTGATGAACTTTGAAGCGATTCCTAGTTTTATGTGGAGCGGCGGAAGTAATATATCACTAGTCTCCCTTATGAACGGCTCATTTTTCAGTTTAAGTTGTTTTACGTTTTCGGCATCTCTTGCACTCCAGTTTGTGCGCTTATACTGATTGCCCGGGTATCGTGAGTCCCAATCGCAAATAAAGCAAAAGAAGCTAGGGAAGCCACCTTTTGAAATTATTCCTGAAAGAAGAGCACTTGAGAAAGGATACTACTAAATACAAATAGAAAATAGTACCTTGCATTATGTTCACGACTTTTAAATCGCAACAAATTTTCCATTTGTGCTCCTCATATTTGATTTTCTCCAATATATTACCTAAAGTTTCATAACATTCCTTCATATTAGTGCCATATGCTAATGGAATTGAAGGCTTGTTGTTAGTTTTATGGAGCAGCACAGCTTTTAAACTTGATACTGAGCCATCAATAAACAATCGCCAGTCATCAGCAGCATACGCCATTCCCAACTGATTCACTAATCCTTCGATGTCAATGCAGTGGGTAAACGTGTTCGCTGCATCGACGGTGTAAAATGTTTGAACTCTGTTTGACGGCTCCGGTATGATGAGGCACTAACGGTATGCTCTGTAAGCTTTCGGCGCTTCAAAAATGAGGTTAGAAATTCTGCATTCCGCTGTGATAAGCCCATCTTAGCCACAACATAGTCCATTTCGTTTTGTACGAGCGGTTTTGGTTTATCGTCGTCAATATCAGGCTCATAATCGGCATCTTGGAAATCTGATTGATTTGTGAAAGTCGTAGTGGATGACCGTGTGGACATAACATCCGGACTCGGAAGCTTAGGTGGTTTGACACCATCAGGCATTGACACCGGGAGTATGCCTGTATAAGCGGCCACATATGTTTTGCATTTTAACATATGTTTATTTAACTTAGGGGAGAAATTGATACATGAGTAACACCGGGATTTGTCGTGTGAATTTTGGTCTTTTATCCACACCATTGGCTTCATGAAACTTAAATTTCTACCTCGTCGATGATACCAATCCAAAAGGCGGAAGTAACAAGTGCCACACACTGTATTTGGAGTGTAATCTTCACCGCTGGGATCAACCTCATCGAAATAAGATGCATAGGCTAGCTTAAATTCCGGAGTAGACCTTTTCCTTTGCACACTTGTAGGCACCATATGACCACAAACTAAACAAAAATAATCAATGTTTGGACACCGGCTATTTTCCATATTGCACAATAGTTAAATTGTAAAATTTTGCACAAAACACGGATATAATTATACTTTTCACTTTCGAATACACTTGTTGAATGACAATGAAACGATACTTGAACTGTTATTTATACTGCGTGCTAGTCTGATTGTCAAGTGTGTTTTATCTTCGTGTTACACATCACACCAATTTTAAAATCCTGTTTAGGAAGATGAGGTGTTGTAAAAACCCAGTTCCACCTAAAAACCGCAACACGAAGATAAAACACACATGACAATCACACCCACTCAGAAACATTTTTTAAGAAGTTTGGCTATTTCCATATTATCATGAAAAAATAGCATTTTTTCCCAATTTTTTGCAATTTTGATGCAGTGGATGCAATTTTTTTGGGTCGGTCCATATGAGAATTTTTTTGCTTTGGTTTGGATCTACAACTTTGCCAAAGACATAAAAACAAAATTCCGAACGGTTTATGATATATGGATTCCATAAAAATTTTCCTTTTTTAAAAAAATCGTGTTTGGGTACAAAAACTTAGGGTGTCCATAAAAAAAAATTCGATGTAATCTGGTCAAGTCCTTTGCAGGTTTTTTTAGTTTCGATATATACTTCAAAAAAAAACGGGTATGAAGGAGGAACCACACGAAGACCTTAAAAATGCTGCACTGTGTTATAAAAGGTTTATGCAGATGAAGGTTATGCATACGTATCCATGTGAAAAAATGTTAAACATAAAAGTTTCGAAAGCCTTTGAAACTCGTTTTACTCTCTAAATATCAACTTAGGCCGATTGCTTATTGTTGAATGTTTTTAATTTTGACACCTCTATTGTCTATCCAAATTTGAAAAAACAAACACTTTTTTATTGAAAAAAAATTCAGAATCTTTGAATTTTGATGGAGGAAAATTTTCTTCAATATTTTACAGTTTTTCTGTGGAATTGAAACTGTCAAAAATTTAGAGACTTTAGAAAAGTGAAGACCTTTAAAATTAAATGATCATCAAGTCAGTTTTTTTAGCAGAAATTTTCAGAAATTTAAATTTCAGAACCTGAGTCCTTACAGTTTGACTTTTCTACAGAAGTAAAGTTTTTAGGAGTTGTATGAGAAAAGACAAATTTGATTTTCTTCAAAAAAATAAAGTTTTACTTGCACTTTTACTATTTCCGAAATATTCTTTATATCTTAAATTTTTTGAGTTTAAGATTGGTTTTTTATAAATAACAATATTACTTATTTTTCAATATTTCGCAACTCTAACCTTAAGCTCAAAAATATTGAAGAATAAAAGAAAAAGGTTAAATAAAAATTAAAACTAATGATTGTGGGATATTACACTCAGCTGAATATTATATAAAATATTATATACAAGTATTTTGTGATGTTTTTGAATAATAATATTTACCCAGGTCAAAATGTTCATATATGTTCATATATCGTTCATATATATATGTTTATATAATGCCATATATGAACACATACATATGTCATGTATGTAAGCATATATGAACGAATACATTCAAAGAAAAAGTTCATATATGACAATTTTTGATAAAACATGTGGCAATATATGATAATATATTGAATATATTTGTCCATATATTGATTTATATATGCCATATATGTTCAGATATCAATACATATATTATTCCATAATATTTTTAGTTTTTTAAATTTAAACCCTTGTTTTACCGAATTAAGATCCATTTTAAATTCTTAAGCGAAAATTGGAGTGAACATAAGACTTTTAGTAATTTTTATCCTACGTAACCAAAAATAAAACATTGAAATCTCAAGGTCAAGAGCGCCAATATGTCCATAAAAAAGGCGATGTGTACGACAGAGTACCTACAGTATAAATAGAACCCTAAGGCAATTTGGAGAGTTTAAAAGACTCCAAAAACGCCGCGATCGCTAAATAAAAAATGAGTTTTTGTCAATTATAAATAACAATAAATATAACTAGTAATAATGTATGGTTATGTATACTGATTTGAAAATAGTTGTGTGACAGATTTTCAATTGTGGTACAAAATTAAATCTAAATAAAAATTCTAAAAACAAAATATAAACAGAAAATCAAAAATATACAAAAGAATTGTCGCGTTTATAGATACTTACAAATAAGTGCGATATTGTAATGTGTAATGCAGTTGACAAAAACGAAATTAAAGGTTATTTAAGAAAAAACATAGTCTGTTAATTCTTTATTTTTAAGCTAATATTAATTTTTAATGTAGATGAAAACTTTTAACACTGTAACAAATAAATATGGATGATTGACGAAATTGAAAAACAGCGAATAAGAAATATAAGCCGTAAAGAAAATATACTAAAAAAGGCATAGAAAAACTTTCTCAAGATTCTGGAATTTTTCATATGGAAAAACCAGATTTTTTTCAGCTGGTTTTTTCTGTGAGAAAAAGCTTTCAAAGTCGAGGGTTTTTTTTAACAAAGATAAGATTCTCCAATAAAAGTTTTAAGATCATAGTTCCTTCTCCTTAAGGACTGAAATCTTAAATATATGGACTGAAATCTTAAATATATTTTTTGTACCGACTAGATTGCAACAACACTCGAATAAAAATTTAATGCTAGCATAGAGGAAGAATAGTATAGAGGATGCAACGCCGTTAGCAGCCAAATAAAATTTTATACAGAATACAAAGGTTCGGAAACTTTGAGAAAACAGGGGAAAATTGAGCAAATTTCCCTGATTTCTGCAAAAATTTGAGTAAATTTCCCTGTTTTTAAACCTTTTTTTCAAATCCAATTGGGAAATCTGCTAAAAACTAATTGGATTTGCAAAGAAATTCAATTGGAATCGCAAAAAATCCAATTTAAAAAGATGCTGAACCTTTGAAATCTGCACATACAAAACTAAGAGAACGTTTTTTACGACGTGAGAGACATCGTCATGGTGTGATGCTAGTAAAAGTTTTTAGTAAACGTTACCAAATTTTCTAACAAGCACTATGACGTTACATATGTTTTAAAATCATAATAGAAAATTGCTTTCAATTCGAAAATTTTCTTTTCTTAAAAACTTTTGTTAAAAAATACAAATACAATTACATGGAATTTTGTAACTTTATTGATTTATAAAAAAAAAGAAAAAAAAATTGAAGAACCTTAGTAGAAACAAGTTGTTTCGTGAAAAGTATTTAAGAATTCTCTTATTTGAACAATTTACTAGGTAGGGGTCCTCCAATGGAATATGAGTATTCAAAAGTTTTATTGGTTCTTGTAATTCTTGGAAAATGGTCTTAGGTCGACTTTTTGAATGCAGCTATTGTTCATTTAAAAACATTTCTACTTTCTCGATAGTGACAAATAAAGAAAATAAAATATCAGCTTTATCGACAAAACGTTGTAATTCGCAAAACACTATCGACACAGCGTTTATCTGTTTTAGGCTTTAGGATTTACTCGCACTGAACATGTCTGACAAAATTTTTTTTAAAGATTCCTCAGATTCGTCGCAAATACCACCAAGATTCTAAAGTATGATTCCTTAAAAAGTCTCAGGATGCTTCGAATATCATAAACGAACTCTTTATAAACCAATGCAGTAGACTTAACTTGATATTTCACAAAAAGCAGCTTAACGTTTTGTTATTTAGAAAGGGAGTACACTTAATTTTCATTAAACGGTTAATCGATCAATCGAATAATAGCTAATTTTTGCTTTTTATGGACCTGAATAACCAATTAATGAATATTCGTCATTTTTCAAGAAATGCTCTAACCGGTTAATCAGCAGGGTCGAATAATTGGAAAAACTATTTTTTACATTAGCATTGTCGAGAAATTGATTTAAATAGTGGGGGCTTAAACTTTGCTAAAAACGGGAAAGCAAAATTTTATGTGGTTCAGATTAATAAATATGTTTGTGAAAATAATGCAACCACTCAGGGGTACAAACTGTTTGAGGCTATAAAAAGAAATTGTGATAAGGTGGGGCAAAACCAGGCGGGAGCTTTACTACCACACACATGTACTTTCGAACCGCTTTGGCTTGGTAGTGTCCAGAAACAATTACGCTAAAATTATAGCACATATTAATGTCAAAACTTTTTGAGAAATTACTATTCCAAGGAAAATGTTTTCTTATTGGATTTTTAAACACGAAAGGCATTTTATTTAGAGAATAATGTTTGTTAATTAGAGAATTATGTTTGTTGCACTTTCTTTCTACACTTGTTTTATGTATTTATTCCCGAAAAAATGGTTGGGTAAAAAAAAAATATGTGCCAGTCTACTTCTAAATAGTTGACTTCATAATGTAATCACGTAAAATTATTTTGAAACACATATAAATTGACATTTTGGAGTTTAGTACATGTTTGATGTAATCGTCTGGTCCAATTTCAGAAGCTCCTAATAGATGGGACGCCCCAAATACAGAGCACTACCTTGGCGCCATGGATATTTAGCGTTATTTTGACTGGTTAGCTAGGTTTCATAAATGACTTCTTTCGCTTTAGGTTACTGTAATGTATTCACTTTTCATCGCTTGTAATGATCCGATGCAAAAATGTTTTCTTTTTATGGCGTTCAAGAAGCAACATGCAAAATCGTCTTTCAATTTCCTTGCTTTTGTATGAATCTTGTGCTTGCAAATATTTTTAAACTGTTGCTTGAGTGACTCTCAATGATTTTGCAAGTTGATCTTTAGTATGACAACAATTTTTATCGAGTATTTGTCTTCCGTGTCAAAATCACAACTTCTGAATCGCACAAACCATTTCTTCCACGTTGAAATGGATGGAACATATTCAGGATAAGCTTTGGTGTGCAATCGATGTGCTTCAGATGCATTGTTTTTTCAAATTGGCCTTGCCTTGTTGGTGCAAAGTTCACCATTTTCGAAACAAAAAAAAAATACAGTTTCGTTCAATGACTAAATGAGAATAAATGACAAAAATGTTATATAAGTGTGTAAAAAATACTCCATCTGTTATGAATTCCCAATATATGGTTCGATCCCAGCCAGGGTGATAAACAGAAAAAACATTTTTATACCCTCCACCATATATGGTGAGGGTATATATCAGTTTGTCATTCCGTATTACAATATGTCGAAATATAGGTTTAAGACCCCATAAAGTATATATATTTGTGATCCTTATGCAATTTTAAGTCGATTTAGCGATGTCCGTCTGTCTGTCTGTCCGTCTGTCTGTCCGTCTGTCTGTCTGTCTGTTGAAATCACGATCACGACGCGAAGACGCAAGCGGGGGTGACTATTTTTACCCAGATTATTGAACATCCTCCCGAGCAGTTTGGTATTTAAAATGAGCAAAATCGGTCAAGCGGTTCAAAAGTTATGAGTGAAAATGTGAAGGTACCTCTAAATTTTCCATACAAATTTGTACAATTTTTCTGTATCTATTTTTTTTTCTGTTAAGTAAGTAAAAATGTTATTAAGTCTTCTTATTGTTCGATTACATTTATTGTCTTACATACTATGATATCTAAGTTAACGTAAAAATGAACAATGTTAAAGTCGCTAACAGAGCAGACCTCTGTAAATAGCATTGCCAAAACTATATAACAAAAGTTCGTTACATAAATTGACAAAACATATTTATATTACAGTTCATGGAAAATTTAGTATATACGTATATCATCTTCATCCCCTTTGGTGGAGGGTATTCAAAGATTCGGCACAGCCGAATTTAGCCCTTTTTTACTTGTTTTATATTTTCTTATTTATTTTTATATTTTATGAATACTTTTTACAAAGCTTAAAAATTTTAACTCATTTCATAAGGTATAATTACTTTATAATATTTAGATATGATCATTGTTTTCAAAAGCCTAGTTAGTGGTGAAATTTGAATTATTTTAAAATAAATTAATTAATTAATTACATAATTATGTATAACATTATGTATATATAATCATAAAGGTAAAGGGACACTTTAAGGAATATATAGTTATATACATGCCTCGAAGACATAATTATATATATATATATTATAAGTTAAGCGGTCGACTACAACTCTGACAGTGAGGGCTAAAATCCTGTCGAGAGCATTATTTTATAAGACTCAATATTTCATTTAAAATTTTAAATTTTTTTCAAATTTTTTTTTATAGTTTTATAAACTAGATTACATACAATATATTTTTGAATCTAATCTGAAGAAATTTGATCTGCCATTTTTTGGATCAATTTAGATCTAACTTAATCCGCAAATATATTCATGAATTAAATTTGATCTACTATTTTTTGAATCAATTGGATTCTTCTAAATTCCCAAATATATTGCTGGATCTAATTCGATATGCCATTTTTTGGATCAATTTATGTTCTTCTTAATCCCCAAAAATATTGCTGGAACTAATTTTATTTGTCACTTTTCGGACCAATTTATTTCTTCAAATATATTGCTGGGTTTAATTCGAACTGCTGTTTTTCGGATTTAATAAGATCAGCTAGATATTACAGCAGGTTTTATAGAATATCAAATTAGATATCATTAAATATTGCGCCAGATCAATTAGTTTACTCGAGAGTATATAAATTTTTTTTAAATTTGAATTTTTAAAAATGTTCCCTAATTTAGTTACTCGGTTTTAAGAAAGGAAAAAGGAGCATTAGAAAAAAAGTTATCACATTAAATCTGCTTATGGATAGTATTTCAGCGAAGCAAATGGAAAAGCATTATAAGGTTAAGTCACTTTTTTACTAAATGGCAAAACTTTTGTTGACCGTTACACTTTAATTACTTGTCAATATTAAAAACAAAATAAATTTTGTTTATACTGAACATATCCTCGTCAAAACTGGAAATTAAGTAGTAAACCTTTTTTTATATGGGTGATATAAAACAAATGTGATAAAAAATATGTACCTAACCAGCAAATATCTAATACATGGGTTGTATTTAAGTTAAAATATTAAATATTAAAATATTAAAAAACTTAACCACTTTTTAATTACAACAATACATAAAATTTATTACCTTCTTTATAAGTCAAATTTAAAAATTGTAAGCATCCCAAAATTCATGCAACATTTGAATTAAATAAAAACAAGGAAGATCGGCTAAGTTCGGCTATGCCGAATCTTATATACCCTTCACCATGGTTGGGAAAAAACTGAAGTTTATATATGGACATATATGGATTTGACAGATTTATATACGGACGCCTTTAAAAGAAAATTAACCATTTAGTTTGGTGATAAAACTTGGACTCGGGAAGATTTATGATTTCCCAAAATAGGTATTAAAAAATATGTATTTTTTGGTCATAATTTTTTTGCATCTGAACCGATATTTCCGAGTTTTTTTAGCAAATATGTTATACTAAAGATTTTCGATCTTTTGCTATAAAAGACGTATTTATAGGTCATATTACAGCTCTAAAATTTTAGTTTTTATAAAAATTTTGATGTTTTTAGCCCATTTATGGATTATTTAATTACGGTCTTACCGGCTTTAAGATGTAAATTAATCTATTTTGTTCCACGCCCAATTCACGAATCCCGCCCACATTTCGTTAGATGTTGTGTATTGATAACCAAGATGATTGTACCTTAATTGGAAACTTTTCCTCTTTCCGTTCTCCAATAATACAGAAAAACTGTGTTGTACGTATTTGTTTTTAAAAAAATATAAAACAGGCAAAAAAGTGCTAAATTCGGCTGTGCCGAATCTTTGAATACCCTCCACCAATGTCCTCAAAAGATGTTCTCTACTGTTTTTGATACAAATAATATAAAAAAACTTTTAAAGAAAAATGAGAAAATATGTTTTGTACTATAAAATTGTACTAAATTTGTATGGGCAATTTAGAGGTACCTTTACATTTTCACTAGTTTTTTTAACCATGGACTGTACAAAAAACACATTTTAAAGCATAGTTTTTGTAAAATACTCAATTTTGTTCCCGCTAAGAAATTAATTTGTTAAAGAAAGAACATGAGTTGTAACTATTTGTCAATAGATGGCCGATCAGAAGGTGCATTCCCTCCATTAGGCATATTTTGCTACAGAGCTAGTCTCCATTAGCCATATGCAGTAGTGTATTATTGATTTTCTATTTTCTTCGTAACATTTATGAATATTTGCCAAAAAAAATGAAAAATATATGTTTTATGTACATATTATACCTTAATTTCAATATTCATTTAGATGTTTAAGAGCACAATATTGCACTTTATTCATGTGTATTTTTTTATAAAAGAAAAAATTAACATAAATATACATTTGCCAATCCCTCAATTCTCAAAAATCCAAATGGAATTAAAAAAATACTATTTAACTTTATGAAAATTTCTTTTTTGACATTAAGCCTAATCCAAGGCTATATCGCCATGGGGCAGGGAGTAGTTTTAATGTGATTCTGCGCCACCTATTCAAAAGTAGCGGCACTAAAGCAATTATGCATTTTGCTCTTTCTTTATATATAAATTTCTTTGGACCTAGCCATGGGGCAGGGTATTGTTTTAGTTAATTCAGCTATTCAAAAGTAGCGGCACTAAAGCAATTATGTATTTTGCTCTTTCTTTAGATAGAAATGTCTTTGGTTACAAAACAAAAAATACATTTTATTGAATGAAACGAAAAACCAACAAAGCCTAACAGAGAAGCCCAATCTGGTTTACTATATCTCCTATAGTATCCAAAGAATTGGAGATATTTGAACAGAAAATCCTAAGAAAATGCTTCGGCAAAAAATTATGAAAATTTCATAAAACGATTTTCAAATAGTTACGTCTATGAAAATGCTGATGTTCTACCCTTCTGTAGGTACGCCATGTCGTTGAGAAACTTGCGCTACACGATAATAAGCTTGTCAGCCAAATATAAGAAGGCGAGAAAAACACCATCTGGGCTGGATCTACATATCTTTCTCCTGTCGGTTTAATCAATGGACGTATTGACGACGATCCAGCTCCTCTGAACCTTACCTCATTCTATATGAGCCCAGCCTACGGCAATCATAGGGGCTGAAGATGATATACCTATATACTAAATTTTGCATGAACTGTAATATGAATATGTTTTTTCATTTTATGTAACATAACTTTTGTTATTTAGTTTAAGTTATGTTATTTATTTAGTTTTAGTTATGTTATTTACAGGCGTCTGCTCTGATAGCGACTTTAAAGGCTGAAAGTAAGCCTTGTCAAACTTTTAATTTTGTACTTTTTTAGCAATGTTGCTTTTTACGTTAACTTAGTAATTAGAGTAAGACACATATAGCTCTAAGAATGTTATTATTCTCATAGTATGTTAGACAATCAATGTAATCAAACAAGAAGAAGACTTAATAACATTTTAACTTACTTAATTAACAGAAAAAAAATATATACGCAAAAATTGTACCAATTTGTATTTTGAACCGCTGAACCGATTTTGCTCATTTTCAATACCAAACTGCTCGGGAGGATGTTCAATAATCATCGCATCGTGATCGCCATTTCAACAGACAGACAGACGGATATCGCTAAATCGACTTTTAATTGCATAATGATCACGAATATATATACTTTATGGGGTCTTAAACCTATATTTCGACATATTACAAATGGAATGAAAAACTGATATATACCCTCACCATATATGGTGGAGGGTATATAAATACAAAAAAAAGTCTTAAGAATTATTAAAAAAATTGTTAGAAAAAAGTTGAATAGACGGGGGATCGATCGCGCGACAAATAGAAAAAAACTATTTGTGACCAAGCGCTTAGACCACTGAGCCATTGAAAGACATACGCAATCGTCGTTAATAGAAGTAAATAAAAAGTTTTCGTTTATAGAGAATTGTTTGGTTTTTAAATGACAATGTGTTTGCGTATAAATGGTGAAGAGGTGAAAGAAAAGAAGTTCAACAAATGGATGTATTTGTTATGCGTAAAATTCAACATACATATTAAATGAAAGGATTTTACTGAAAAAAATAGAGGTAGTTGTGGTAGCGATTTATCAACTAATCTGGCTTAATTTCATTAGCAAACAGAAATGGATCACATGTGACAGAAATATATATCAAGCTAGTCCTCATCATGTCTGGGGTCTTCGGAAAATCCATTTCAACACACAGATGGACAAGACGGACATCATTATGTCAACTTCGCTCTTCATAAGGACCCAGAATATATATACTTTATAGGGTCTATGATCAATATAGAAAAATTGCAAACGGATTTTACCACTTGTGGTGAAGGGTATAAAAACACAATTTTTTTTACGGAGTTAACACTGTCACTCTTTCAGAAACAATTTGGCAAGAAAGTGACGAAATATAAACTCCGCAATCAAAATTGTTTACAGGAGTGATTCGACTCGCATTTGTGCATCTTCTAA
The DNA here is from genome assembly GCA_949748255.1 of Eustalomyia histrio. NCBI lineage: Eukaryota > Metazoa > Arthropoda > Insecta > Diptera > Anthomyiidae > Eustalomyia > Eustalomyia histrio. Next base: position 70,520,429 of record OX456527.1, on the reverse strand, counting down.
GAAAACGCTATTAATTTCTTACCCTAAACAGGAATGAAAAAATTTTTAATTTTGCATTTTATTGCTTTGGAATCGATATTTTGCATCATGACTGGCTTAAGTTTATCAATTATGTACTATGTATATTAATTTTTTTTGTTAAATGTTACCCCATATAACAAAGATATTTTCCTTTACCGACTGTAGTTTGTTTAAAAAGTAATACGTAAAGTTCGTTTTTAATGGAGAATCTATTGAAATACATAGAAATGTATTTTTTAACTATACGTTTTAAATGAAGAATCTATATTGTGTATTGTGTTTTGTAACTACATTCAAATAAAAAAACTTTTAATTTGAAAAATAAACTATATAAATACATTTTTTCTAAAGTTTTTTACAATTAAAAATTTATGATTATTTTAAACTACTTTCAATTGTTTTTCCTACTTTTATCGATTACACAAGTTTACAAATTCCGGTCAACTTTTAGATCAGAGCCAATGAGAACAAATCTTAATGAGCTGAACTCGTATCCGAGTTTCGTTTCTAAAGATTGGTTCTAGTTTTCGCATGTTGGCAGCACCGCACTGCCATATCGACAATCAGCTATTGGCATCGCCAGAAACAACATCTCAATTTTATTCTTATTGTTTTTTGTTTTTTTTTTCTTTTAAAAAATCTGTGAAAATGTAAAGAAAAATGTGCAAAGTCGATTTCAAGTGTTTTTGTTATGTTTGCGGATTATATGATAAGAAAAGCTGGAAAAAATATTACAAAAATGATGAGACATGCATCTTTTCATTATTTTGGTTTCTCTGTAGCAAAACACTCACAAGCCGTGGGTACCGAAATTAGTTTGTAACACGTGTAGTAGAAAACTGTACAAGTGGTCACTTGGTCAAGAAGGATTGTTTTTTTTGCTTGATGAATGTGGTCTGTCTAAATGCCAAAAAAAACTAGCAAATCATAAATGTCCTGAGATGTCATCAGTATCCAAGCCAGTTCCCCATACGAGGAATGACCCTCTTCCAATTTGTCCAGGTATGTATGTAAAGTCCATGGGAACTTAAGTTCATCACCGATAAAGAGTTCATCACCGACCGAAGATTTTAACATGGAAGAAAAACATTTAATTTCGTAAAGTCAACTGAATCACTTAATTCGTGATTCTGATTTATTGAAACAAACAGCAGAACTGTTTACATCACGGTTGCAGGAGTGAAAATGTTTTGACACTCAAACAAAAAAAGAAGAGAACATATGTTTCTGCGATGAATATACCTTACGATGTAAATAAATGGCGTTTGTTCATAGATGGTACAAAATACACCATGAAGACTGGTCTGATACACAATGGATATATAGAACCATCCATTCCGATTGCTCATGCAGTACAAACGACGGAATGCTACACCCACAAAACAGTATCAGTTGTGTCCACCGAATTTTTGGCCAATCGAATTCTGGCGGTTTCGACAACTGTCTTCATATTGAATTATATTTTTAGTTGTGAAAGACAATATTCAGTTGTACAATTTATATTCCACAGAAATATTATTACGTTCTACAAAATTTTATTCAGAAAAAAATATTTTTATTTTTTTCCGGTATCGTAGTTCAGACTCTTGCACTGCACTACAACTAATTTAAGTCTTCTTTGATATATTTGCCATTTAAACATTTGAATGTTTTATTTTAATCAAAACGAATATTTTTTAAATGTTTGCCTCTTCCGGGATTTGAACTCGGAAATTCTGAGTACTGAGCTACCTCTCTACATACTACTTATGGCTAATATTGAATTTAAACAATTTGTTAGGAAAAGAATTGTTAGTATAAAATTTGTTTATCAATACCAATCATTAGTGACGTCTTTTATTAATACAATCCACAATTCGATTGCTTCTACTGAAGTGATTTATTTCTACTGAAATGATATATTTGATCAGAATAGCCGTACTTGTAGTTACCACTTTTGAATATCGAAAATTTTTTAATAAAATTTGATAGATTGTACCAAATTACTAATACATTCACTAAATAAATGGTTGCTTCCACCGCACACAAATACTAAACGAATTTTATTTTTAAAGATGATTGGAAATACCAATAATTAAATAATGGGATTGATTTTTGATTTTTTTCCCCTTTTTTAATTCCCAATACAACATTTTTGCTTTATTCATGGATTTTAGGTTATTCGAAATAAAATCAAATCCTTACAAATAAATGTTAACGGTTTTGATTGAATTGCAACCAATCTTTTCTCTGGGTATACGTTGCAATATGTAAATCAAATAAAACGGCCATCAATGGAAAATTTGTGTCGACTTAAAGGTTTTAAAATAAATTCTAATTTAATTTTGTAGAATAAATTATTTACATAACATAATATTCCAACAGGTCATTGGTCTCTTAATGAGGATGCAATCTGGTTAAACGAAATTTTTTTTTGTGTCTAAAGAACCAACATTATGTGAAAAAAAAATTGGCAAAGTCGTATTAGTTATGAACCAGGAAAACAAAACGTCTCTTCTATATCACTTATGAATCCACAGAACATTTTCCTGCCACCTCTCCACATAAAACTTGACCTTATAAAAAACTTCGTCAAAACGCATAGGCTTTTAAGTACTTGACCAAGTTGTTTCCTAAATTTTCATAAGCCAAAATTAAAGAGGGATTATTTGTCGGACCTGATATTCGAAATTTAATGGCCGTCGGAAACTTTAAAAAATGTTTGACACTCAATGAAGAAGCAGCATGGGTATAATTTCTAGATATTGTTTACAACTTTTTTGGTAACTGCAAATCCCCGAACTTAAAGCAAGATTGGAGCTCGAATGTCTCTTAAAATACATTTTCTTCATTCCCTTCTCGATTTTATGTCTGAAAACTTAGATGATACTAGCGACGAGCAAGGAGAGCGACTACATCAAGATTTAGCGGCTACTGATGGACTATAATGCATTAACCAGATCCCAAACAATACAAACGACTCAATATCTTGAAAACTAGAGCCAATGTTAAAAAACGGAGAGCATATTTGAATTCAGCGCCCCAAATAGCCTTAGTTGATATAATCCACCTGTGTTATTTAACAATGATTGAAAACAAAATAATATCTTAAGTTTATTGAAGTTTTATTGTGATTCATATAATGGAATTATAATAATCGAGTTTTTACTGGTTATATATCATACTTGGGAATTTTGCATTACCATTGAAATTCCACTAGCATTAGTTGACTCTAATGCAAATTAAAATAATTTTATTTACCATTTAATAGTAATAAAATTTTTTCCATTTAAAATTTAATATCTAATTGTGCTATTTTATGCACAAATGCATAAAAAAAACTAATTATAATTGGTAATGAAATTATAATGGTAATGAAATTTATTTCATTACCATTGTTATCAATGTAATTCTAATTAAATAATCAATTAATTAGTCCATTTAGCTACTTATAATATATAAGTGAAGTATATAAAATCAATATAACACCAATTAATTAAAAAATAACAATTATATGCTTAAATTTCACACACACTTAAATCCAAAAGTAAATACAAGCTTAATTCAATTTATGTTAAAACTCATTAAAATAATTTATGTAAAATGATTAAAAACCACAATTGAAAATCTATTTAAAATGAATGTCACACACATACATGCTTATGTACTATGTATGAGTATGTGTACTATTTTAATTTCCGCTGCAAACACGAATATATCGCAATTTGTTTAACCACATCCAAATACACATACACTCACATATATATTCATTCAAATGTGGTCTACGTGTTGGTGAGTATACCTTTGGATATTAATAAAAGCATACCATTGATGCATATGAATTCAATTATTTTAACACTCAAGCCCTTTTTTGTATGCCACCAAAACAGCAACAACAGTGCATATAAAAAGGAGTTAAAGGGAAAATGTCACGGCTTTAATAAAAACGATGGTTTACTTGGAATTGCAAACATAAAAAGGAGTCGTTATTCTTTTTAAACTTGTTAATTTTATGCAAAATTCATAGTATATTTCTCACACTCAACGAAGTTTGTAATGGGGTTTTGCTTTAAATTCCACTGCACAGTAGTACGACTTAATTGTTGAATAATTTGTTCCATTTTACAACAATTAATTTTATCCATATCTGAACTGTTTCAACATGATTATATTTATCAATTTGTTTTCATTGTTTTTAAATCATTGTTATGGAAATTCGATTCCTCGTGGAAACACAAATTCCCATATGCCAGCCCTAAAGTGTAAATCAATTCAGTTGGCAACTATTTGTAACTAGCAACTTCGACACATAGCAAACTCCAAAATCCTCTATATATTCTGAACCATAACATCATTGCCAACATCATGTTCCGGATAAGTCCGAATATTTTCTGTGTTAATAAAGAGTTGCTATCAAAACTTTTACTGTGGTTTGTTATTTGTTATTATGATTAGATTTATTTTAAAGGAAGTAAATCAATGGTTTTAAATGTAAAATTGTAACATTATTGTATAATTGTTACTGTGCTATTATGTTCATTTAATTTTAAATTCTTAGGCAATTTAACAGAAATTGTTCATGTGTGCTAAAATATAGATTCAGCTGACCATAATTCTAAACTTCATTAAAAATTCTATAGGTGCAAATATAGGTATTATTTTCTGTTATCTTAGCAGAATTTTAAACTAATGTTACGGGCATCCCACTAAATGGATTACTTTCGAATTGATTGCAGTACTAGCATTCCAACTGAACTGAGTACAAAAATATAAGTTAACAATTTTTTGGAGGGGATATTTATTTCCCTACCAGCGATTAATTCAATATTAGTGCATTTTGCCAAAAAAAAACTGATTTTCAATGTTATATAAAAAGCAATTAACAGTTTTTGATGGAGCAGCTTTCTTCCACCATTTTATGTTTTAAAGATAGAAATTTTAAGTTTTATAGATGCAAACTGAGTCTTAGAAATTACCCTTTATGAGCCTATTTGTTTTGTTCTTCGGAATAATTCTAGTTCACATTTGCCTTGAAATTTTAAGGAAGAAACTTTTAAAAAGGTTAAGTTGAAAAAAGAGGAATCTTCAAAACCGCCTCCCTCATGTCCAAAAGTAGGTATTAGTGAAACAAAATTAATCAAACAGAAATGGAAAACACATTTTGTGGAAAATTTTTTTACAAAAAAAACCCTTCTCGTTCTCTAGTGGTAACGTTGTGGTTGCAATGACAACTGGACTTTTGATCATGGTTATGCCAACCAATAACTTTTGGTAGTTGGCTACAACAGCCAGATATGAAAATTTTAAAATGGCGATTCCATAAAAGGCACGTGTCTTTTTGTATAATCGGGTTTATTGGGCTATTTTGCCGGTTTAATTTTGAATTATCTTAAACTATCGTTGAAATAACGGTAAACTACCGAAAACCCGTTTTATAACGGTATTTTGCAGATATAACAAAACGTAAAAGGTAATATTATGAAATAAACCCGTGATATTAGAAGACACTACTGGAACCGCAGTTTTAAAATTTTCGTGTCGGTATTGATCAGAGTGTAGTAAACAACTACCGTTATAATGAAAAGGTATTGCTTACCAACCATGCTTTTGATGCAAAATTATCAAAACGATTTTTGCAGAAACTTTATGGTCGAGGAATACAAGGACATTTGAGTTGGCAAATGTTCATGTAATGAACATCGCCGAATTTTTATAATATGTATATATATATATATATATATATATATTCATTGCCCATACTTTGAAGACATCTGTATATACAGCCAAAAAAGTCCCTATAAAATGCGCTGTGTCCAGTAAAATGTCTTCAGAGTAAACACTAGAATAACGAAAAGTTTAAGGACAGTCCCCAAAGTAACAAAATGTCTTCATAGTAACTTGTGGAACGAAACTTGCACATATATATATATATGTGCACGGCGCATGTTGCGGGGACGGTTTTTCGTTCCACAAGTTACTATGAAGACATTTTGTTACTTTGGGGACTGTCCTTAAACTTTTCTTTATTCTACTGTTTACACTGAAGACATTTTATTGGATACAGCGCATATTATAGGGACTTTTTTGGCTGTATATACAGATGTCTTCAAAGTATGTGAAATGCATATATATATATATATATATATATATATATATAACATGCGCTGTGCACATATATATATATATATATATATATATATATATATATATATATGTGCACAGCGCATGTTGCGGGGACGGTTTTTCGTTTCAAAGGTTACTATGAAGACATTTTGATTCTTTGGGGACTGACCTCAAACTTTACATTAATCTACTATATACACTGAAGACATTTTACTGGATACAGCGAATATATATGAATATATATATATATATATATTCATTGTGCATACTTTGAAGACATCTGTGTATACAGCCAAAAAAGTCCCTATAAAATGCTCTGTATCCAGTAAAATGTCCTTAGTGTATACAGTAGAATAACGAAAAGTTTAAGGACAGTCCCCAAAGTAACAAAATGTCTTCATAGTAGCTTGTGTAACGAAAACCCGTCCCACAGTGCTTTGTCCCATAGGCAAAAATCAAAAATTAAGCATGGGCTCAAATTGTTCTTAAAAGTACATTTTTTGAAAGACAAGAAGTTAACTGAAATAAATATGCAAAAAAAAATTTAGTCTGATTGCTTTAGCCGTCAGTAGAGGGCGCCAAAGTTTGAAAATATTAAGCAAAAATTACTGAACAAAAAATATTGTTTTCAGTTGTTTCACGAAAATAATTCTCAAAAATATATTTTTTTAAATACTGATTTAAAGTTTTATTTTTTGAATACTTAGATATATTTGTAGTAAACCTTTAACACACTATTTAATATATATTTGAAAACAAATATTTTTTACAACTCCAAAAAATAGGTTTTTTTTTTGGTGAAAATTCGAAAATTTCTTAAGTTTGATGGAGTATAAAAAAAATTATATAAAATTAAATAATTTTTTATTTCGGTTTTTCTAAGTCTATAATATTATCTAACATATTATTAAAAAAAAAGTGCCGGTTTTTCACAAAAAATCAAAATATTGGCTTTTGTAACAATGGCTTAATTTGTGATTTTTACCGCATTTTTTTGACTTATATGATTGAATATTGACCATTTTTCAGCAAATTGGATATATGTACAAATAGCAGTAAAAAGAATTAGTCACAATCATCATGTACCAAATTTCATTCGAATCGGATGAGAATTTTGAATAGTCTACTTACAAACTATTCTTTTAGCTCCCAATGAATTAGAAGAACATACTAGGAATATGGAAAAATTTATTATCTTTGATTGCGTATAAAAAAAAAATTATATAAAATTAAATAATTTTTTGTTTCGGTTTTTGTAAGTCTATAATATTATCTAACATATTATTAAAAAAAAAGTGCCGGTTTTTCACAAAAAATCAAAATATTGGCTTTTGTAAAAATGGCTAAATTTGTGATTTTTACCGCATTTGTTTGAAAAAATGTATTATCTTTGATTGAGTATAAAAAAAAAATTATATAAAATTAATTAATTTTTTTTTTCGGTTTTTGTAATATTATCTAACATATTATTAAAAAAAAAGTGCCGGTTTTTCACAAAAAAATCAAAATATTGGTATAATAAAAAATTATATAAAATTAAATAATTTTTTATTTCGGTTTTTGTAAGTCTATAATATTATCTAACATATTATTAAAAGAAAGTGCCGGTTTTTCACAAAAAATCAAAATATTGGCTTTGGTAAAAATGGCTAAATTTGTGATTTTTACCGCATTTGTTTGAAAAAATTTATTATCTTTGATTGAGTATAAAAAAAAAAATTATATAAAATTATACAACTTTTTATTTCGGCTTTTCTAAGTCTATAATTTGGAAATTTTTTCCGAATCGGATAAAATCTCTTGTACCTAGTTTTATCCGAATTGGATACAATAGGTAACCGCATTTATTGGTCGAATAACATGTTTTTAAAGCAAAGAATAGTTTTGACATTTTTTCACACAATCGAAACTTACAAACATTTTAAAAAAATGTATCAATTCGGACAATGCTTCATGTAGAGTGCATTTCCAAAAAAATATAAAATTGCATTGAAAACGATTGCTATCGTTCTTAAACAAATTTAACATTATTTTGAAGTTATTTTACAAAATTTGAAGGAATAAGTGTAGCCCTTTTTAAAATTATCAATTTTTGACATATTTTCTCTATACATATGTATATACATAATGAAGCCATTTTGTAAAATTTATTTTATAATTGTAAAGTTATATTTTTCGATAATGGTAAATTGTATTTAAAATTGTGTATAGTTGCTTTTTGGATATCTGTGTAAAAAAATAAAATCCCAGAAGTATATACCTGTATTAATAAATGGCAAAATTGGGAAAAACTTAGTTTTTGAGAAAAAGGACATGTGGGAGAAAGTCAAGTACTTGTACCGAATAAAAAAAAATCTCCAGAGAACTAAAAAGTATCTTTTTAAAACTTATTATCCGTTTTTAGTGCATTCTGATCATTAATGTAGCTAAAATTCAGTTTTTGAGGAAAAGGATATATGGGAGGTAGTTATGTCCTTGCACCGAATGAAACGAAAATTGTCGCAGAGCAAAAAAGTATAATTTCATAAACTATTGCAAATTCTTACTGTATTCTTATCATTAATGTAGCCAAAATGTAGATTTTAAGAAAAAGGATATATGGGAGGTTGTTATGTCCTTGCTCCGAATGAAACAAAATTAAGCACTTAGCTGAATGACATAATTTAACAGAGATTTACCAATTTTTGCTTCATTCTGCTCATAATAGTAGCTGGAATTAAACTTTCAAATTTAAGGATGTATCGGAAGTAGGCGTGTCCTTGGGCCGATTTTTTCGAAACTTCAAATTTTTCTTAATTTAGATATTCTGAGCCAGCATACTAAATTTCAAGTTTCTGCGACAACTCCTCTAATTTTGCCGATTCACTATATGGGGACAAAGCACTGTGCGTCCCCGCAACATGTGCTGTGCACATATATATATATATATATATATATATATATATATTCATTGCCCGTACTCTGAAGACATCTGTATATACAGCCAAAAAAGTCCCTATAATATGCGCTGTATCCAGTAAAATGTCTTCAGTGTAAACAGTAGAATAAAGAAAAGTTTAAGGACAGTCTTCAAAGTAACAAAATGTCTTCATAGTAACTTGTGCAACGAAAAACCGTCCCGCAACATGCGCCGTGCATATATATATATATATATATATATATATATATATATATATGCATTGCCCATACTTTGAAGACATCTATATACAGCCAAAAAAGTCCCTATAAAATGCGCTGTGTCCAGTAAAATGTCTTCAGAGTAAACACTAGAATAACGAAAAGTTTAAGGACAGTCCCCAAAGTAACAAAATGTCTTCATAGTAACTTGTGGAACGAAAACCCGTCCCCGCAATATCTGCTGTGCACATATATATATATATATATATATATATATACATATATATATATATATATATATATATATATATATATATATATATATATATATATATATGTGCACAGCACATATTGCGGGGACGGGTTTTCGTTCCACAAGTTACTATGAAGACATTTTGTTACTTTGGGGACTGTCCTTAAACTTTTCATTATTCTAGTGTTTACTCTGAAGACATTTTGCTGGACACAGCGCAGTTTATAGGGACTTTTTTGGCTGTATATACAGATAATATGCGCTGTATCCAGTTAAATGTCTTCAGTGTAAACAGTAGAATAACGAAATGTTTAAGGACAGTCCCCAAAGTAACAAAATGTCTTCATAGTAACTTGTGGAACGAAAAACCGTCCCCGCAACATGCGCCGTGCATATATATATATATATATATATATATATATATATATATATGCATTGCCCATACTTTGAAGACATCTGTATATACAACCAAAAAAGTCCCTATAAACTGCGCTGTGTCCAGCAAAATGTCTTCAGAGTAAACACTAGAATAATGAAAAGTTTAAGGACAGTCCCCAAAGTAACAAAATGTCTTCATAGTAACTTGTGGAACGAAAACCCGTCCCCGCAATATGTGCTGTGCACATATATATATATATATATTCATTGCCCATACTTTGAAGACATCTGTATATACAGCCAAAAAAGTCCCTATAAAATGCGCTGTGTCCAGTAAAATGTCTTCATAGTGACTTGTGGAACGAAAACCTGTCCCCGCAACATGTGCTGTGCATATATATATATATATATATATATATATATATATATATATATATATATATATATATATATTCATTGAACATACTTTGAAGACATCTGTATATACAGCCAAAAAAAGTCCCTATAAAATGCGCTGTATCCAGTAAAATGTCTTCAGTGTAAACAGTAGAATAACGAAAAGTTTAAGGACAGTCCCCAAAGTAACAAAATGTCTTTATAGTAACTTGTGGAACGAAAACCCGTCCCCGCAACGTGCGCTATGCACGTATATATATATATATATATATATATATATATATATATATATGTGCACAGCGCATGTTGCGGGGACGGTTTTTCGTTTCACAGGTTACTATGAAGACATTTTGATTCTTTGGAGACTGACCTCAAACTTTACATCAATCTTCTATATACACTGAAGACATTTTACTGGATACAGCGCATATTATAGGGACTTTTTTTGGCTGTATATACAGATGTCTTCAAAGTATGTGAAATGCATATATATATATATATATATATATATATATATTCATTGGGCATACTTTGAAGACATCTGTATATACAGCCAAAAAAGTCCCTATAATATGCCCTGTATCCAGTAAAATGCCTTCATTGTATATAGTAGATTAATGTAAAGTTTGAGGTCAGTCTCCAAAGAATCAAAATGTCTTCATAGTAACCTGTGAGACGAAAAACCGTCCCCGAAACATACGCTGTGCACATATATATATATATATATATGTGCTCGGCGCATGTTGCGGGGACAGGTTTTCGTTCCACAAGTTACTATGAAGACATTTTGTTACTTTGGGGACTGTCCACAAACTTTTCATTATTCTACTGTTTACACTGAAGACATTTTACTGGATACAGCTCATATTACGGGGTCTTTTTTGGCTGTATATACAGATGTCTTAAAAGTATGTGAAATGCATATATATATATGTGCACGGCGCATGTTGCTGGGACGGGTTTTCGTTCCACAAGTTACTATGTGTGACATTTTGTTACTTTGGGGACTGTCCTTAAACTTTTCGTTGTTCTACTGTTTACACTGAAGACATTTTACTGGATACAGCGCATATAATAGAGACTTTTTTGGCTGTATATACAGATGTCTTCAAAGTATGTGAAATGCATATATATATATATGCATTGCCCATACTTTGAAGACATCTGTATATACGGCCAAAAAAGTCCCTATAAAATGCGCTGTGTCCAGTAAAATGTCTTCAGTGTAAACAGTAGAATAACGAAAAGTTTAAGGACAGTCCCCAAAGTAATAAAATGTCTTCATAGTAACTTGTGGAACGAAAACCCGTCCCCGCAACATGTGCTGTGCATATATATATCTATATATATATATATGCATATATGTGCACAGCACATATTGCGGGGACGGGTTTTCGTTCCACAAGTTACTATGAAGACATTTTGTTACTTTGGGGACTGTCCTTAAACTTTTCGTTATTCTAGTGTTTACTCTGAAGACATTTTACTGGACACAGCGCATTTTATAGGGACTTTTTTGGCTGTATATACAGATGTCTTCAAAGTATGGGCAATGCATATATATATATATATATCTATATATATATATATATATATATATATATATATATATATATATATATATATATATGTGCATAGCGCATGTTACGGGGACGGGTTTTCGTTCCACAAGTTACTATGAAGACATTTTGTTACTTTGGGGACTGTCCTTAAACTTTTCCTTATTCTAGTGTTTACTCTGAAGACATTTTACTGGATACAGCGCATATTATAGGGACTTTTTTGACTGTATATACAGATGTCTTCAAAGTATGGGCAATGAATATATATATATATATATATATATATATATATATATATATATATATATATATATATATATATATATATATATATATATATATATATATATATATGTATATATATATATATATATGCACAGCGCATGTTGCGGGGACGGTTTTTCGTTTCACAGGTTACTATGAAGACATTTTGATTCTTTGGAGACTGACCTCAAACTTTACATTAATCTACTATATACACTGAAGAAATTTTACTGGATACAGCGCATATAATAGGGACTTTTTTGGCTGTATATACAGATGTCTTCAAAGTATGCACAATGAATATATATATATATATATATATATATATATATATATATATGCATTGCCCATACTTTGAAGACATCTGTATATACAGCCAAAAACGTCCCTATAATATGCGCCGTATCCAGGAATAATTAAAAGTTTGAGGACGGTCCCCAAAGTACCAAAATGTCTTCATAGTAACTTGTGGAACGAAAACCCGTCCCCGCAACATGCGCTGTGCACATATATATATATATATATACAGCTCATATTACGGGGTCTTTTTTGGCTTTATATACAGATGTCTTCAAAGTATGTGAAATGCATATATATATATATATATATATATATATATATATATATATATATATATATATATGTGCATGGCGCATGTTGCGGGGACGGGTTTTCGTTCCACAAGTTACTATGAAGACATTTTGTTACTTTGGGGACTGTCCACAAAGTTTTCATTATTCTACTGTTTACACTGAAGACATTTTACTGCATACAGAGTATATTATAGGGACTTTTTTGACTGTATATACAGATGTCCTCAAAGTATGCGCGATGAATATATATATATATATATATATATATATATATATATATCTGATCTATTCAAAGAAAAATTTCTACATCATCTTAGCTTCCTCAGAAAACGCAACAGGCTCAACGGTGAAGCCTTAATAAATATTATCCCATGACATTACAAAGAACTTCAAAGTCTTTATAGGCTGGTACACGCACATATTACTTGCAGAAAAACACAAATCGAACTACAGTGTTATAGTATAGTGGTTTTTTATTGTTATTATTTCTTTCGGTTATACAATTTTTTAATTTTTTTTTTGGTTGGCGTTGGTTGTTTGTGTGGTTGACGCTACATTTACATTTCCGACTAATTTGCATATTTTTCTTTCCTATCGTTTATACAACGACTACTACTACTTGCCGCCTTTGGCTACTTGTGCTGCTACCAATTTTAATGGGAAACATACTTCGACTTGTTTTTAACTAAACTCAAAAAAAAAAAAAAGTAAAAGGTGCTGTGGCATAGAAAACCGTAGGTGAGACTTAAGTATGCCCGAGGATACTAAAAGTAATTTATGAACTTAGTTTAATGTTTAAAGGAGAACTTTTATTTTCTCTTTTTTTGGTTATTTAAAAAAAAACTATATAAAAAAAAAGAAAAGTTTAGTTTTGCAACAAAAAAATATGATTCGATTTTCCTTAATTTCGTAGAAATCTTTTAGTAAGTTTTTGTTAGTAGTTTAATTTAAGTTTAACTTGCCAGTAAATATTTATAAAGCGACCATAAAAACCAAAAGCCTACCGGAAGTGTATGCCAACATACTCAACAAGAATAAAATCTAAATGTCGTTTTTTTCTTTTCCACAACCATTGTCGGCAAACACTTTGTTATTTATGACTTTTGCAATATTAAATGAAATGGAAGAAAAAATTTGCAATTTTCGTTGTACTGCTAGCAATAGAGTCTCCTCTCATTTACATAATAGATCCTTTTTTTCATTTAAATTACATAGTTCTACTCACAGCAGGTTTCATTTTATGTTTTCACAACTTATTGTTTAACTTTGTTGTTGCCGTCATCATCGACGGCAACGTCCTTTGCTTTTGTAAATCCTGAATGTTAAGCAAATATGAATAAAAACACAGTAAGTTGAAAAAACATAAATAAATTTTGTGTATAGTGATCTTCCACTTGACACCTCATAATAGAATATAAAGTATACGCCACTTAAGTCCCAATATCAACAACCACTTCATAGTCCTGTTAACACTAACTAGGCAAACAACATTATTGTTGTTTGTCTATAAAGGAGTGTTTGTGTGTGTGCCTGCATAAGTTTTCCAGGTGCCTTTTAGTATTTAAGCTGGTAGTACCAGAGGTGTGAGTTTATATTTCATTAAGTTCTCTGTAGGTGGTTTGTCGTTTAAAATGCCAGTAACAACAAACATATATATTGGTACGACTTTATGACATTATAAGCATTTTAATTGTTATGAACAATTTTGGTTGACAAAGATATGATTTAATAATTAAAAATTTATATTATACATGTGAATTTGGTGCCTAGAAAAAAGATTCGCGTTGAAAACGTCGATTGGCAACAGATTGGTTCGGTTGCAGAAAACGAGTTTTTTTGAGACAACCAAACTTGAATTGTCATAACTGCTTACACAATCCAGCATGGTCCAGTTAAAGAAAATTTAATTGAATTCGAGTCACACAATTCAGTTTTTGAAGTAACTTTGGGCTAAAAAGTTTAAAAATTTAAAGTTTTGGTCATTTTTATAATCTTTTCCTGGAAGTTTATATCACATTTCTCAATTTTCGAAAACAAGTTCTTAAAGCACTAATCTTTGACACTCCCAGAAAGAATATCAGTTGAGGCCACCGATTTTTCTTTAACAATAGACCTATATGCAGGGGATGCCCCTACTAAAGCAGTGCATTGTGTTGATATCAGGAAAATAGGTTATGGAAAGGAGGAAATAGGGAGTAGTATTTTTTTGACTTGAATCGTTTTAAATTGTAAGTAACAGGAAATACATTTTCTGTGTGTTCATTCCACATATGAGGGGCTCGACCAATGAACGAATTTTCACTGCAATGCGTTGTACATGGACAATCAACCACCAGCCTTAGGAATAAGTTCACTTATCTCAGCAGAACTGTTTTTATGGTAGAATCGAGAGAATAGTATTACACAACCCTTATTCCGACGATGCTCCAATGACTCAATAGAGCTGCTACTACTGTTATTTATGTACGCCGACGCACTACTTTCCACATGGTCCGGAAGCCCCAAAATAGACTTTGAAGTCCCTGATCATCATATATGGGAATTGTATTCCATTTCCGGCCGGATATAGGTGGTATAAATACATAGTAAGGAGATCAGAAGGAATGAAGTTCTTCTTGCACCAGTTAAGATAGCCAAGACACCTTAAAGCCTCTTTCGTCACTTTAAATACGTGCTTATTTCAATGGATGTCACATTGAATTATCATGCTAAGAACATCAAGAGCTTCAGATTCCTGAATTTTGATAACACCCCCATTAGGGGGACCTGAGGCCCTATAGGTAAACAAATAACATTGGGTCTTGCGTGCATTAAACCAACCCCATTCCCTTGACCCCTCTCAGAGATTGTCATTAGGTCCTGATTGAGAGTGTCATTTATAATCTGCCTTTTGCAGCCAACCTACACAAGATTTGGTCTATCATCGAAGGAATATGTTGCTGAAATCTCTTAAAGAGTAGATGGGGTTTGAAGTCTGACACAGAAAGTCGCTTAGAAAGATAAGAAAGAAGTAAGGTAAACGAACGGATCCTTGCGTTACCCCTACATTTAATTGAAACTCGTCAGATGAGACCCCATCCATAAAAGCTCTTATATTGCGATCTATTAGAAAACTCTAGATCAATCGAGAGAAGTCATTACCGACTCCAAAGGCAACACGAGTACTCTATGCCACACACGACCAAGGCCTTGAAAATATTTAAAGCAGCCACTCCAAATTTGTGAATGGAGCTTTCCAACGTTCCAAAAGAAATGCCATCAGATCTCCCGGATAACATTCAAGAGCACAGAGTAGATTTCAATTTGGCGGAAATTGTCAGGGTTGCTATCCAAACTAGAGATGTGCAAGTGAGCGAATTTCGACTCACGCTCACGAAAGAAAACTACAATAACGCACGAAGATTTGCTTTAAAAATTCAAAATATGCTTTAAAAATTCAAAATATTTCGAAAAACAAGTAAGAGCGGCTAAATTCGGCTATGCTGAATCTTATATACACTTCACCATGGTTGGGAAAAAACTGAAGTTTATATATGGACATATATGGAATGGACAGATTTATATTCGGACGCCTTTAAGAGGAAATTAACCAATAAGTTTGGTGATAAGACTTGGACTCGGGAAGATTTATGGTTCCAGAAAATAGGTATTTAAACAAAATTATGTTTTGGGCATAACTTTTTTGTATTTGAACCGATATTTCCGAGTTTTTTAGCAAATATGTTATACTAAAGATTTTCGATCTTTTGCTATATAAGACGTATCCATAGGTCATATTACAGCTCTAAAATAATATATGAGAAATAAAATGTTTTAAAAATCTTTTTATAAATTCTTTTAAATCGGAGCAAAAAATAGAAATAAAACCGTTTGTATCAGAGGGTTTTTTATAAAAATTTTGATGTTTTTAGCCTATTTATGGATTATTTAATTATTAATTTAAAATTTTATTCAAATTAATTATTTAGTGTTAAAAAACAAAAAAAAAAAAGTCTTAAGAAAATAAAAAAAAAATTGTACAAAAAAAATAAGTTGAATAGACGGGGAATCGAACCCCTAAGAGAGAAAAAGTATTTGTGACATAGCGTAGATAACTGAGCTATTGAGCTCATGCGGAATCATAGTTAATATAATTAAATAAAAAGTTTACGTTAATTGGAGATTTGTTTGGTTTTTATTTAAATAACAAATCTTTGTATGTGTTTGTTGTTTGTGTATAAAAGGTGAAGAGGTGAAAGAAAATAATTTCAACAAATCGTTAAAAGAAATCACTAGAATTGCATGTGTTTTATTTCTACAAAAACGTTTGATTTGGCAAATTTACATTTCGGATCTTATTTCGCTTTTTTATTCAAAATATTTTTAATTTCTTTAGCTTAATTTTTAAAATTTGAAGGAAAATAGTTTATTTTTTTTTTTTATAAATTATTATAAGTTATGACCTAAAATAGTTGCACTCAAAGGCAAATTATGTATAAAATTTTCTTAATATATGAGAAATAAAATGGTTCAAAAATCTTTTTATAAATTTTTTTAAATCGGAGCAAAAAATAGAAATAAAACCGTTTGTATTTTGTTTGTATCAGAGAGTTTTTATAAAAATTTTGATGTTTTTAGCCTATATATGGATTATTTAATTATTAATATAAAATTTTATTTAAATTAATTTTTTAATGTTAAAAAAACGAAAAAAAAGTCTTAAGAAAATATAACAAAATTGTACAAAAAAAAAAGTTGAATAGACCCGCGCCTAAGAGAAAAAAAGTATTTGTATGTCACAGCGTTTAGACATCCGAGCTATTAAGGTCATACGAAATCATCGTTAATATAATTAAATAAACAGTTTCCGTTCATTAGATATTTGTTTGGTTTTTATTTAAACGACAAATCTTTGTATGTGTTTGTTGTTTGTGTATAAAAGGTGAAGAGGTGAAAGAAAAGAATTTCAACAAATCATTAAAAGAAATCACTAGAACTACATGTGTTTTATTTCTACAAAAACGTTTGATTTACCTGGCAAATTTGCAATTGGGATTTTATTTCGCTTTTTTATTAAAAAATATTTTTAATTTCTTTAGCTTAATTTTAAAAATTTGAAGGAAAATAGTTTATAAATTTTTTTTGTATAAACTATTGCACTCAAAGGGAAATTATGTATAAAATTTTCTTAATATGTGAGAAATAAAATGGTTTAAAAATCTTTTTATAAATTCTTTTAAGTCGGAGCAAAATATATAAATAAAACCGTTTGTATTTTGTTTGTATCAGAGGTCCTAAGAGGTCTAAAAAAGTCCTAAGAAAATAAAAAAAAATTGTAGGAAAAAAAAAAGTTGAATTGACCGGGTGTAGGATTCGAACCCACACCTTAGAGAAAAAAAGCATTTGTGACATAGCGTTTAGACAACTGAGCTATTAAGGTCATGTGGAATCATCGTTAATAGAATTAAATAAATAGTTTTCGTTCAATAGGGATTTGTTTGGTTTTTATTTAAATGACACATCTTTGTATTGGTTTGTTGTTTGTGTATAAAAGGTGAAGAGGAGAAAGAAAAGAATTTCAACAAATGGATGTTTTGTTATGCGTAATATTCAACATACATATAAAATAACAAAGGGATTTTACGGAAAAAAATAGAGGTAGTCCTGGTTTTTTGCTAACCCAGCAAAAAAAATGGTAGTCATTCTGTGACTATATATTCTTTCATTGCTTCCTTAACTTCAGTTGACATTCTTTTATGATTTTTTGGTGTTATTCTAAGGCACTTCCAAAAGAATTCATGTGTTCATATTTCAAATGCAGTGATCTGGATATAAACCCGATGCATATCTAAAAAATCACTCTTCATTACTTCTAAAGCATATGTTATAGTATATGGTATATTTTTGTTAATCTTAAGCATTTATTCAAATTGCGAAAATAGTTCTGATAAACTTTTGTAGTTTTTTATTAAATCATTTTTTATATTTTAGTTTAAAATTTCATGAGGGTTAAAATTTATGCAGTTTTGCAAATTTTTATAAAAGTTTTGAAATATCAAGATGAACAGATTTTTTTTAACCTTTAATTAAAACTAGCTGGCCTGTCATTTGCATTTTTTCAGACTTAAATATTTATGAGGGCGCAATATGTGCATTTTTGCACAGTTTTAATTCAGAATTTATCAAAATAATTTTAAAATTGTGTAAAAATTATTTCAAATTGGCCAAAAATGTTTTAAAATTGTGCAAAAATTATTAAAAATTGTTCAAAAATATTTTAAAATTGTCTAAAACTGTTTCCAAATTGTACAACCAGTTTTTAAATTATACAAAAATATTTTAAAATTTGTCTAAAAATTCATTAAAAGTTTTGTAAAATGTTTCAAAAATGCTTTTTCACTAATGCAGAATTATTTATTTGTTGTAATAGATTATTTGTATATCAATGCATAAATTTCGCTTCTTTTAACTTATTTTTCTGCATTCTTATGAATTAAATTTTTATCAAAGCTTAAATAGTACATAGTATATGAACATTTTCTACTCATGCATCAGAATACCTAATCATTGTATTATCATTGCTTCCTAAGAGTAAAGTATGAGTAATGCTAGTAGCTCTATTTGAGTACTTCCATCCTATGACACGCTAATGTTAAATTCATCGATGAAACCATTAGAAAAGAAGTGATGCCTTTACCATAGTGGTAATGCTTTTATTGCTTCTTTGGCAGCTTGATTTTTGCTGGGAATATTTCAGCCATTTATCAACCGATCTGGCGGATTTTTAATAGCAAACAGAAATGGATCATATGTAACAGAAATATATAACAATCATTTCCTCATCATGTCTGTGGTCTTCGGAAAACCCATTTCAACACACAGACGGACAGACGGACATCGTTAAATCAACTTCGCTCTTCATAAGGACCCAGAATATATATACTTTATAGGGTCTAAGATCTATTTTGTAGAAATAACAAACGGAATGACAAACTTATATATACCCTTCCATCTGTGGTGAAGGGTATAATTAAACATAAGAGAATATATTTTATCACTTGAACCACTTGAATGAAGTGCTACCATACTTAATGCATTAAGAAAAAAAGTCTTTGAAAAAGAATAAAAAAACTTAAAAACAAATTAAAAGGAATAAAAGAAAAAATCACGAAAAACCACTACAAAAAATCGACTCATGCACGCTTACGCACGAATTTGTTTTTATGCCCGATACTCGTGTTATTAATATTTTGTCTCACGCTTTCCGTAATTCACGTGAATCACGAAATTTCGTGTCACGTGCCCACCTCTTATCCAAACCTTTTTTAGGGACTGGCTGGACATTGGTAACCTTTCATCACGAAGAAAAGATACCTGCACGGTACGAAGTGGTATAGAGGACTAGCAATGGACGCGTAGCGTCGAAGAGTACTGCTTCAGTACGAGTGCCGGTATACCACTACATTTTTTACGGCTTTTATTTTTTTTTGAAGAAGAGTACGAGTTTATGCTAATAGGAAATTTGAATGAGTAAAGTAGCACAAGCATATTTGCAAAAAATTTGAAACTTTTAATTTTTAAATTTATTTGTCGATAAAAAAAGGTAACATCACTTGCAATCCAAAAATTTTAACGTTTTTTTAATATGTTATTGCACTTTTAACCTTCTCATTTTTAATGATGGTTCTGTTCCTAATATTTGCTGTTTTCCTTTACAAAAACGAAATCTAGCAAAAATACTAGAACTAGCTATTGATATGGCATTTAGACACTTTAATACTACGAATAGTGAAGGTATTCGAATAACGAATAAGTTTTGATTAAATTAACATCACTATCTTGTTAAATTTATTTTTTTATTTTATTTGCTTAGCAATTTGAGAACTTTTGTAAAAAAGCCTTTAATTGTGCAATTGTGGTCGATTTTTTTATTATGTTGGATAGAAAATTGACCCTTAAAAAGTAATTAAAAAATTACAAATATAAACTGTGTTAATATAAATGATTTTCATTTTCCAAACTTTATAACAAAATAAAAGATGAAATGTAAAAGTTATATTTAACAACTTCTGTAAACTAATTAAAAAGTCCATCTGATCACCGATTTTTCATAGCACCGAGTTGCATAAACAAACTACTTCCTCCCAATGAAACGCTTATTTTAAATAAATAATGATTCACCGAAGTTTGCACAACTTCAGGTTAAATAGATATAGTATTTCTTTAATTACAACTTCATCTTCAGCTCTTATTTTGCTGGAAGAGTTGAAATAGAGGATCTCACATAATTTTTTATTATTTTAACAAATTACCAAATAGATTTAAAAAATTAGAACATAAACATGAGCGTTTTATTAAATATATCACAGAAATTTCTTTACTCATGATGGCTTGTGAACCGATTTATTTTAGCGGCTTTGGAGAATATGTGTTTTTGTCAGTACTTTAGTTGAACAAATATTTCAAAAATATATTTAAAATAAAAAACATTTTAAATTGTTTCATTCGATTAAGGTTACTCAGTTCCGAAAAATTTAGAATTTCGCACATCCTTAATCAATGTTTAACGGGGGTTAAAAATTATCTAGAATATAAAATTGATTGTTATAACTGTATTCCGATTAATTAGCGAATTTAAAATATATTAAGTTCTCAATAAAGTTTCTCAATAAAGTTAAACATTCAAACTCGTTGATCGGAGACCAAAAAAGTCCCGATAAAAAAGTCGAAAACGATTTTTGTGCCAGAACTGCTATTAAAAAACAGCAGCTATTAGCTAGTATTAGGATTTTAATACAGAAAAAATAGGAATATATTCTAAAAACATGCTATTTTTTTCTTGATGTACACCATTTTTGGAATTTTTTATCATATCAATTTATTTCGAGTTGATTAAGAATTTAGGATATTCTTGCAATTAAATTTTCACGTATTTTCTTAATTTTCAAATCTTAGAAAGTGAATTAATCAGATTTGCAAATTTTTAACACATCACAGTAGTACTTACTTCAATCTTTTCAGAAACTTCAATGTGAAATATAAACTGAATAACAAATTTGTTTCAAACTCGTTTTGGATGAATTTCCTATGGAAAAAAGAAATAAACTTAAACACGCGTATTTTAAAATCACCTTTTTTGACAAGAACTTGTTGGTATTGATTAGAAAATATCAGTTAAAAGTATAGTGCCCTATAACATTTCCAAAATTAAAAAAAAAAAATTAAAAACAATTTAAAATCTTTTCATAAGTTTCAATGTCAAAAATTCGATACACGATTTTAAACATAAAATTACTAATTTTTTACTTTTTAAGAAAATAATTAAAAATATATGTGTGTTAATAAATAAACTTTTATTTTTTCCAAAAAGTTGAATGGTCTTCTGTCCTTTTGGTGATTAAACATTTAAAATTATGAGTTTCATATTCTTATTAATTTTTCTTGTAAAACCTTTTCATTCCTAAGACTGCATATTTAGGAATCTCAAAGATCTTAAACGTGTAAACTTTGTAATCTAATGTAACTTATTTGTAATATAAGAGCTAATTATAATAAAAAATTATCTAAGGGGTACTTTATTTGAGCGATATAATTAAAGTTAGGCAAACAAGATTAATATCAATTATAAATTTAGTTAGTTTTGGAAATTTGTAAGCTTTGTTAAATTCCAATGTATTTGAAAATTAAATTTATATATTGATTGCGAATTTTAAATCGAAAGATTGCTTTAATGAGTGCAAGTTAGGTTTAAGAATATATTATCACAAATTCAAAAATAAAATTCAAGTTCAAGTTTTTTTACAACAGATAGACAAAAACTTTGAAAAAACCATCATCGAATTATCTTTATTCGGCTCTCTTTAGGATTAACTGAAGATTAAAGGTTTTATATATTTAAACAACGTTTATAGTAAATAAAATATTTAGAAACATCTTTATCATTTGCCAGTTAATCGTTGTCCACAACGAAAATCACATGTCTTTAGCAAAGCTTTTACTTACTTCAATGTTATCTATCTTATTTATTAACATAATTATAAAGAATTCATCCAGTTCATTTAACAGGACGTATAAGTAATTGACAATTTAATAATAATCATACGCACCCCTATTCGTATTTTTAATTCTAACTAAAAAATTAGGCAATTTTAATAAAACTAATTACAAAGCAAAAAATAAGCTTAATGTTATCATTAAAATACTCATTAAAAAAAACTAAAATTGCATCCGTTCCTGAATATGTAGTTTTAAAAGAAAGCAGCAAAAAAAAAAAAAGTCCGGAAAAAGGAAATTATATTCTACATTCCACAATATGAAACTTAAGCTGCTTAAAAAAATAAAAATAAACAAAAATTGTCAAACAAACCTAAAATGACAACTATATTGTATAACATAAGTATGACTGAAGGCCCAAATACAATTGGCTGAAGTGAATTAAGTTTTGTTTTGGTATGAAACGAAATTTTTTTTTAGAAATACAAGTTTTTAATTTTAAAAAATTTGTTATTTTCTTTTCAAAGCGATATTTAGCTTAAGTTACTAAAGCTTATTCTATTTGGGCCTTAACTGTGCATTAGGATGAAACTTATTCGTATTGGAATATATTTAAACTTTTAGCCCCATTAACACAAAGTTCACTTTAATACTACAGAACTCGAAATTCACTTTTCCATTTTTAAAAAAATCCACCAGGTTGTATGTTTTAAACAGCTGTTAAACGAAATGTAAATGACGGAACTTGCCCAAAATTTGACAGTAGTCAATTAACAGGTGGTACTTAATGGGAGCAGTGTTGCATTTCATATAACTACGAGGGAAGTTCGAAAAGTCACGGACTTATTGATCCGCCCTCAACATAAAACATGATATTAAAGGAAACATTGTGTTATTGACAAAAGCGGTAACAACAAATTTAAACTTCAGAATCTAAAAAATTGTATTGACCTTAACTTGTTCTCCTAACAACGGCATACACAACAATATCCAACATTGAATAAACAAATAAACATTCTCTTTAGATGGAAAATAACCACAAGAAAAAAGTTATAAGCAGATAATTACACAAAAAACAACATACCGCAAACAGACAACGATGTTGCTTACAATGACTTTGGTAATGATGGTGATGACTGTGTTGCTGATGGCGTTGATGATGATGGGGATTCATATTTGGCAAACCACTGAGAAGAAAATTAGAAAATAAAGTACACAAAAAAAATCACAAGCGGAAAATTAACAAACATTTTTTTTTGACAAAAAGTGTAAACAGAAAAATAGTTATTTCAAGGATAAAAAAGGGTCGATTCTATTTGATGACAAAATAGAAACGTATAAAAACCTCAAAAGTGATGCGTCTTTCTGCAAAACGTAAACATAAAAGGAGTTTTAATTTGGTGTGCTTAGAAATATGTAAGAAAAAAAGAAACTGTTTTTAAAATGAGCCAAGAACCCTATGGCGTTTATTGAAATGCAAATAAAAATCACTTCATTGTCTTTTTAAATTCCTAGTTTTTCTATTATTGTAAGGAAAACAGTTTCCTTATTTGTTGTAAAATTTATTTGATGAAATTTTTATGTAGATTTTACTCGTTTAAACAATGAAAATGCGCGAATGGGATTTTATGCATATTTTTCTTTTTGTATGGAATGTATGAAGAAAATTCAAAACTTTTTAACATGCAAATTTTTGAAGTAAAACAGACGCACAGAAAAACAACAACAAAAAATGTAAAAGATGAAACGTATACCTTTTTTGGTAGCCTTTGTAATAATGTTCAATATATCTTATTTCATTAAATATATTGAAGAATATTTTAGTTATTGTTTTCATTATTAATTAAGCATTCTTGCAAATTATGTGAGAGGAGGAACATATAGATCAGAGGTTCTCACTAAGATTAGTTCCAGGGCCACGGACATACAAAATTAAACTAGAAACCTGGTCACTGAATGCTGTTGGCGCTTTTTGTATTTTTACTCCACAAATCGATAGCGTTGCCATCCTCACTAATTATGTTTCCATTTCTTGGAACGAATTGGGAATCTGGCATCTACCAGGGCGGTCCCAAAATCAGCCGACCAGACTTATAGATGGCGGCAGTATTTTGAAAAAAATTACTTTAGTGAAAAGTGGCAACCTTATAAGTTTAAGTTTAGGGCGCCACGTTCTTTAATATTTTTTGGAGCTATCAAAAATAAACGATCTCAATGAATCTGTAAACATGGAAAATATTTCCATATAGACAAATTGGCCAAAATCAGTGTATTAAAGTTCCAATTGCTCGCTCAGATTATTTTCTATTTTCAAACTTGAAAAAAGGGCTCGGTGGTAAAAGATTTGTGGTTTATCGCTATTTTATAGAGCTGGGAAAAGTATATCGAGCTAAAAGGAGATTATGTTTCTTTATGAGGTTGGCTATTTTTGGGACGCCTTCGTATACTAATATTTTTCATAATATATTTGAGTGTTGTTTCTCCTATTAGATTATATGAACATTTAATCGTAACCTATATTTGGTATGTCAGTTTGGTGGTAATGTGATTTTTATTGAAAACTGCATAATATTAAGAATTGATGACAATCAATAATTTCATCATTTCGATGGTTTTATCCACAATGAATTTTAGGACAGTTCTGAGTGGTCTTCTGTTAATTTCTTTAATGAAATTATTTGTTTGTACTTATTCCCAGTAAAAAGTAAGAATCTAAAGAACCGGTTGCAGAGTAACTAATATGGCATTAGCATAGGTTCTCATTTATGTTCTACATAAGGTTATTTTTTAATTCCTTAGTGGAAAACTTTGAAAACAATATTTGAGCTAAATATATTATTCTTCTGTACAAAAATTTTAAATACAACATTTAAGCCAAATACATTATACCAAATATCATCTTATTATCAAAATACATATCGTATCTTGCTATAAAATTCGTTTCCATTCCATAAACATTTCATAATTCTTAAATTTACTGCGCATAAAAATAATCAACAAGTAGAGATTTAATGTATGTATTTAAAAAAAATTCCGCTTAAATGATTTGCAAATAAAATTTTTTAAATCACATCTAAGCCATTAAGATGATATATTATTTGTGAATTTTTATGGGGCACATGTTATAAAATATTCTTTTAACAACATTTTATCATAGAAGAAGAAACTTCGAAAAAAATTAAACGAGAAAAATTCCCAACAAAACAAATATTGTAACAAAAAGTTTTAAAACTAAAATAAAAAATATACCCTGTTTAACAAGGATAAACTTAATGTCTACTTTAATATACATAGAAAAGCAGGAGCGAGTGAAAGTATTTGTGGATAAATACAAACACACATACAAAGATTGGTACAACTGAGTCCTATATATCCTCCTTGTGCATAATTTTATTACAAAAACATTTATCTTTTTTTGCATCATTATCGCAGACAAACAGACGCAATGACAGTCAATGTATGTTTTTCCATATACAAATCATACCCTAGATATACAACAGATGTAACAGATAAAGGTAGACTGGCAGACAGACTGACATCAAAAAAAAAAAAACAAAATTCCATTGAGTTTGACTAACAAAGTCATACTCCCCATAAGTATGGGGAGGTATGTATTTTATATCGCACTGACTTGAGCAATTCTCACCTTCAACCACTTGAACACAGAAATTTACAATTTATGAGTGTGTGTGTATATGGTGTACACAAATGAAAATAAAACCGAAAAAAATAGAGTAATCTTTAGTAAAATATTTTAAACTTTAAAATCAGAATCAGTTTACAATATGAGTCTTTAAATTCACATTAGCCATTTTAAGCAGATCCAAGCTAAATAAAAATTAAGCTAACAGCTATAGCCGCTTTTGCCAATGTGTAATCATTTAGGGTTTTTATTTCAAGCCGTAATTTTCGGCGTTTATTGTGAAGTATTAGTCTAATATAAATTTATTCAAAGTATTGGCCATCGTTAGCTATGACTTTTTATGAACTATTTCCGTGCCAAAAGAACTACTCATTTTTAGCGGCCAAGAACGAATCAAACTAATTTCGGACAGTCTGTATTCCAGTTAGAGCGCTTCTCATCGTTGAAAACGAATAGTCGTTGGGCGGGCAAGGTCTGCAAACAGGGTTGCAATATGTGGCCGAGCCTTGTCTTGATAGCATTTTGCTCGCATATTCTGTTACTTCTTTTCATGGCGTTGAAGCAGCATTTCAAACATGCGAAATCGTCTTTCAACGTCTCTCAACTTCCACTCGTGTGGAACCCAATTTTCTTGCTTTTAGATAAATAATGATGCTTGCAAACGTTTTGAAATTGCTGCTTATTTCGGAAAAGGTTTCTTATTCTTAACAATATTTCACCATTGACTATCTTTCTCATGATGAAAATCTTACAGTAATTCTATTTCAAATCGAATCGCTAAATCAGCAATATTTCGACTCTATATCACTTTGCATATTTTACAGAAAAGCTCTACTATTATCAGAATTTTATTAAACACAATACCGTGAAAATTTTATGTTCTGGATGTTCTTTCACGGAGCAGGATTTAAACATAATACATTAGATACAGCCAACCAATGTAAATAAAAGAGGTCAACATTGATTTTTCTGATATTATTTTTCTATGGATTGGACTGGAGTACTCAAGGAAGGATGTACTTCATCAGCATATAATTGTATCTTACAGTTGGAAAGTTGTTCAGGCATAGAAGAAAATTGGGTACCCAGTACTTATCGTCTAGTTACACCTCTACACAAATTTAAAACATCAGACATCTTATTGTTCAAAAAGACGGATTGAGTACGATTCATGAGATAAGAGGATTACAGTAGATGCATAATATAAGAAACGCCTCAACTTCATGCATAGAATCGTAATTTATTTCAAATCTATCAGAAATACATTTTGCTGCTATAACCAAATTATTTAGTTGATAAGAAATTTGGTAATTATAATGAATTAGTTTAGAATTTTGTACTCCATAACATTTTTAAGTTTCATTAAGATCTGAGAATCAACTTGGAAATTTCAACCAGAAAAACTGAATTTTGACATTTTTTATTTATAAAATAACACATACAAACCAAATGTGTTAAATGAATGCAGAGCTTGTTAACAATAAAAATATGTATAAAATCTTTTTATATGAAATTTGACAACAACAAAAAGTAAATAAACCTTAATACACATAAATACACTTAAATACTCATACACAATCCCACACAAACACTTACAGTCAGTAACATTCACATTAAATAAGTTAACGTTTAAATTTTGTGGAGCAATAAATGTTATGACTCCCCCTGCAACATTTTAGTTAAAGTAAGTACGACTACGATGAGCCTCAGGTTGAAAAGCAACACTTTGTAAAAGTTGTTGTTGATGTTTCCATTGCTGCTGATTCTACACCCAGAGAAAATATTGAATGCAATTCGATCAAAACTATTATAATTTATTTTTAAGGACATTATTTTTTTAGAATTAAATATAATCCACTAATAAAGCAACAATATTATGTTGGAAATTAAAAAGAGCGAACTGGAATAGTAAAAAAATCCTATTGTTCAATTATTGGGATTTCCAATCAACTTTAAAAATTAAATTCGTTTAAAAATTTTATACATTAGAATCCACAATTCATTTAGTAAATATACTCAATTCGTACAATCTATCAAATTTATTAAAAAAAGTGACAACTGCAAATACGGTTATCTTGGTTTCGGTAGAACCAACAGAATTGTAGATTGTATTGATTATATTGTATTGTTTTTAATTAAAACATAATATCCAAATGTTTAAATAGCAAATATATATAAAGGGTGTCCCAAGAAGAACGCAATTTTTAAATTTTAAATAAAACACAGATATTTAAAAAAAAATCGTGAAACTTTATTATATCGTAAAGTAGACAGAATGAGGTTATGTATGGAACAATATATCGTGCAGATGGCCGCCGCGGCTTTGCTGGCATGCACGCGATCTTTTAATGAAATTTTCAATGACCGTTTTGCATGAATGCTGCGGTATTTCATTAATGCAGCGTCCAATTTCCTCTTTTAAGCCTTGAGTCGTCGTCGGCTTATTCGCGTAAACCATCGACTTCAAAAAACCCCAAAGAAAAAAATCTAATGGTGTTAAATCGCACGATCTAGGCGGCCAATTCTGATCTCCAAAACGCGAAATAACACGACCGGGAAATGACTGATGCAGCAATTGAATTGTTTCTCTGGCTGTATGACATGTGGCGCCGTCTTGTTGGAACCACATGCCCTACACATTCATTTCTTCAATTCTAGGCAAGAAAAATTTCACGATACCGAACACCATTGACTATTTGCGCTTGACCTGCCTCATTTTCATAAAAAAAGGTCCAATGATTCCTCCAGCCCAAAAACCACACCACACAGTGACACGTTGAGGATGCATTTGCTTCTCGTGAATCACTCGAGGATTTTCCTCACCCCAAATGCGACAATTCTGGCTATTGACGAAGCCATCAAGATGAAAATGGGCCTCGTCACTGAAGATGATTTTATCGGCAAAATCAGCATTTTCATGTTGTCTCTCCAATACCCAATTAACGAACTCCCTTCGCTGTCCATGGTCAGCTGGCTTCAGTTCCTGAGTCAATTGAACTTTGTATGCATGAAGATGCAAATCTTTCGTTAAAATTCGCTGCAAAGTGGATTTGGAGACACCAATTTGCTGAGCTCGGTGTCGAATTGAGGTGAATGGAGTTTGAGCGACATCATCACGTACAGCTGCGACATTTTCGGTCGATCGACCTGGTCGATGGCGCGTTGTTGTCTTTACATCACTAACAGACCCAGTTTCGGCAAATTTATCCATTAATCTCTTTACAGTTGACTCTTTTGGAGCATTATTGTGACCCCAAATTGATCGCAATTTGCGAACTGTAGCCACAAAACTTTCACCATTTTGGTAAAACAATTTCACAATGAGAATGCGTTGTTCATTCGTGTAGCGCTCCATTTTTACTAACCTCGTACCTTCTACTAGCAAACAATAACAATAGTTCAAATGTCAAACAATGACACTTCGAATATTGCCAGATTTAAAAATTGCGTTCTTCTTGGGACACCCTTTATAAAAAAAATAGTTGTGGTGCAGTAAGCAAGAGTGT
This sequence comes from Eustalomyia histrio, assembly GCA_949748255.1. NCBI lineage: Eukaryota > Metazoa > Arthropoda > Insecta > Diptera > Anthomyiidae > Eustalomyia > Eustalomyia histrio. Next base: position 70,490,622 of record OX456527.1, on the reverse strand, counting down.
GAACAATGAATCCGAATCCTAAAGGTTCGATAACGGAAAAATGTAAAAATAAAATATTTCATAAAAAAATTTTTGTGGAACTTAATAATATTTAGTTCTAAATTGGACAACTAAACATTGGCTTATACAATTAAAAATATAATTTAATATGAAAACAGTTGTCGAATTCAATTGGCAAAAAATTTGGTGGCCACAACTGATACTGTTTTCTAAGTGTTGCTAGTCCATATCCAGTTTGTTTTTTGTTGTTGTTGCTATTAATTTTGTTTGCCATAAGGATATTGGAGTTACTAAAGCATAAAATCAGTGCCAAACAATATTTGGGCGCTAAACATCTAAAGCAGCAGCAGCAACGGAAACAGAATTCATACATATGTATATTCGTATAAAAAAGACGGACTAAAACTTCAAACTCATTTCCCTGTACATTTCCCTATACTACCTAGACCTAAACTCAAAAATGAAAATGGAAAGTTCTATGCATAGTACGGGAAATGTTTTTTTATATCCAAATAACTACAGCAAACAAACAAAAAGTATTCAACCTACCTTTAAGGCAGACATACGTTTCATTTCATTTTGTATTTATCAGAAATAAAAATAATACGACAACAAAAAAAACATTTTTAAAGTAGTATTGGAGAAACAATTTTTATTTGCATTACTTTGGGTTGTACTTGTATGAAATGTATGTTTATTTACTTGTATGTGTTTGCATGTCTATATAATATCAAACAGAGATTTAAAGGAAAATTCATTTTTGGACTAATATTCTTAAATCATCGATCTCTTCTACTGTCACAATCACTAAGAATAGCTGCTATAATGCAGTAGAGACACTAGATCAAGGCGAAAAAAACGTTATTTTTACCAATAAGTGGATCTTTGAAGTCATAAATTTGATTAAATTGTTAGTGTATGTATAGGGTCCCAGCAAAACCACACATTACCAAATAATGGGTAAAGTAATGTATAGCCATAGGGGCCGATGGATTACTTTACACCTTACTTCATTGATGAATTTTACAGGTAATGAGCCTCAAAGTAATATATACCCATTACTTATACCCATTACTTTAGAGGTGATAATGTAAGGGGTTACTTATATGGTTACGAGAATGGAAAAAGTAATGTATCTAAAAATAGATTTTTAAAAAAGAGAAATTTTTATTAAAAAAAATTATAACAAATATTTTATTTAAAATATTTTTAATTAAAAATAATGTGGTCAAGATGGGAATCGAACCAGGGAAATCTGGTTGCCAGCCAAGAACTCTACTTTAAACTTAAATGAATTGTTGCGCTTCGTTTTTTCGCTAGTGTTATCAAAACAAACATACATTATCCATTTGCTTACAAAAAAACACAACGTACTGTATCTAAAAATAGATTTTCAAAAATATTTCAATTATTACTTTACATATACAAATCATATATTACGTAATCAATAATGAGTAACTTATTGCTTTATGCTTGCAAATAATGAAAAAGGTAACGAGCTATCATTACAAGGTAACGCACCCATTACCAAAGTTTTGCTGGGTTATCAAAAAAAAATTACCTTTTCAAAAATCCGTTTTTTGTTTGATCTGCAGTTAAAATTTAAAAATCGATATTATAAAAAAATTTTTGAAAAGTTTGTTATATTAAAAAAACACACATTTGTGTCAGTATTTTTTGCATCGAAAAAGTTTTCGCGATTTTCTCGCCTCTAGCAGAAAAAATTGTAAACTTACCATGAGGATTATCGATGTTGTAGTCCTTACAGTATTTCTGTTATCAAAAATAATATCACTTTATATAACTTATTTATTTGAGGGCGCTGCGCTAATGCTAACCAAAAACCAAATTTAATAATACCATTGACCATGATTAATATAAAGATTAAAAAATTTATTTTTAGCAATTGTTTGGTATTTTCAACAACGCGAACAAATTTTAACAGCTGAAATGTCAGGTTACATAAATACAAAAAACCATTAGTGTGCATTAAAACAAAAAAATACTTTTTTACTCCATACACTCAGAAAAAAGTAAGTAAAAAAATTTGTAAACTGTTTTCAATTCTACTTTACTATTTTTGTACTGATTTTCAGTAAAAAAAATATTATTTAGTAAATTTTCTTGCTATTTACATTTTACAGAATTTTTTTTTTACAAATATTTGAAAACCGATTTGCTAAAATATGCAAATAAATTTACTAATTTTCAAATAGTGAATATTGAATGAAATTTTATTTTTAATAATTAAAACTTATACTTACAAACTTAAATTGTTTGTGTATAAAAGGTGAAGGGGTGAAAGAAAATAATTTCAACAAATCCTTAAAATAAATCACTAGAACTGCATGTGTTTTATTTCTACAAAAGCGTTTCATTTAGCTGGCAAATTTGCATTTGGGATTTCATTTTGCTTTTTTATCAAAAATATTTTAAATTTCTTTAGCTTAATTTTAAAAATTTTAAGGAAAATAGTTTATAGTTTTTTTTTTATAAATTATTATAAGTTATGACCTAAAATAGTTGCACTCAAAGGGAAATTATGTATAAAATTTTCTTAATATATGAGAAATAAAATGGTTTAAAAATCTTTTATAAATTTTTTTAAATCGGAGCAAAAAATAGAAATAAAACCGATTGTATTTTGTTTGTATCAGAGGGTTTTTATACAAATTTTGATGTTTTTAGCCTATTTATGAATTATTTAATTATTAATATAAAATTTTATTTAAATTAATTATTAAATGTTAAAAAAAACAAAAAATTAACAAAAAAAAAATCTTAAGAAAATAAAAAAAAATGTACAAAAAAAAGTGAATTGACCGGGATTCGAACTCGCGACCCTTCCACCTGTGGTGAAGGGTATAAAAACATTTGTACTTTGTTTGTATCAGAGGGTTGTTATAAAAATTTTGATGTTTTTAGCCTATTTATGGATTATTTAATTATTAATAAAAAAATTTATATAAATTAATTATTAAATGTTAAAAAAAAACCAAAAATAAACCAAAAAAAAGTCTTAAGAAAATAATAAAAAAAAAACGTACAAAAAAAAGTGAATTGACCGGGATTCGAACCCGCGGCCTTAGAGAATAAAAGTATTTGTGACATAGCGTTTAGACAACTGATCTATTAAGGTCATGTGAAATCATCGTTAATAGAATTAAATAAACAGTTTTCGTTCAATAGGGGTTTGTTTGGTTTTTATTTAAATGACAAATCTTTCTATTGGTTTGTTGTTTGTGTATAAAAGGTGGAGATGAAAGAAAAGAATTTCAAAAAATGGATGTATTTGTTATGCGTAAAATTCTACATACATATTAAACAAAGGGATTTTACTGGAAAAATTAGAGGTAGTCCTGGTTTTTTGGTAATATCTCAGCCATTTATTAACCGATCTGTCTGATTTTTAATAGCAAACAGAAATGGATCACATGTAACAGAAATAAAAACGAATCAAGTCCTCATCATGTCTGTGTTCTTCGGAAAACCCATTTCAACACACAGACGGACAGACGGACATCGTTAAATCAACTTCGCTCTTCATAAGGACCCAGAATATATATACTTTATACGGTCTAAGATCAATATTGTAGAAATTACAAACGGAATGATAAACTTATATATACCCTTCCACCTGTGGTGAAGGGTATAAAAATGATAAATTCGTTAATGTTTCAATTATTTTTTAAGCCTTTTTTTAATTTTGTCTAAAATATTTTTGGAAAAAATAAATAGAATAAAAAATGTTGCTCGATAAAAAAAATATAAATTTGTGTACTCCGTTTCGTAAAGCAATTTCAAAAGAAATTAGTAGCTTTAAAGTTTTACAAGTGTATCTAAAAGAAATTGAGTTAATAATTTTTTTTTTTTTTTTATTAAAATTTTGTTTTATTTTACAATTCATTGTATCATAACTTTGTGCTTATTCGAGATAATTTATTTTAATTAACAATCTTTAATAGCGGTTATAAACTTTCCTGCTATTTCCAGATCGATTTTATATTGCAGTTTACAGCAATTTACAAAAATTTAGTAGCGCTTACTAGTCTTTTATAATAATTTGATTGTACTAATGTTAATAATAAAGGGTGGTTAAATTTTAAGCGCCGATGTTGAATGTGAACCACACATAAACGTCAAGTTTTTTCTGCATTTCATTTGACATTTCTCAATTTCAGACTAACTCAATTTGAATCATAGAAAGACACAGAATCGAGCAACGCGTTAAAGTTATTCTGGCTTATTATGAAAATGGGCGTTCAAATCAAAATGCATATCGTGAACTTCGTGATTTTTTCGGTCAATTTAATCGTCCAAATGTGCGTACAATCGGAAAAATCGTGCAAAAATTTGAGCAAACCGGGTCTGTAGGAAATGCGAAAACACTAGTGCATGTTCGTATAGCTCGGTTCAGAAAATATTGCTGTTGTTCGTGATAGTGTGTCGTCGTGCCCAACAATTGGACCTCTCACGCTCATCGTTGATGAACATTATGCATATAGACTTTCATTAACACGCTTACAAGGTGCAATTGACTCAAGAACTATAGGCTCTTGACTATTCCAAACGTCGTCAATGGTCAGAATGGTGGCAAGAAATGGCAACAGTGCATGATCAATTTTCGAAGAAAATCATCTTCAGTGATGAGGCACATTTTCACCTCAGTGGATTCGTCAATAAGCAGAATTGCCGCATTTGGGCGAATGATAATCCAAAATGAGGCCGGTCAGGCAGTTACTGTGAATGGTGTTCGCTATCGTGAGATGATAACGAACCTTTTATGGCCCGAATTGGAAGATATGGATGTGCACGATATGTGGTTTCAACAGGACGGTGCCACTTGCCACACTGCTAACGAAACAATACCTCTGGGCTCAAATTAGCAAAATTTCCCGTAATAATAGCAAAATTTTCACTTGGTGGTGAGTGTATTTTATACCAGATTCTGCAGGTGTCTTTCAGGCAAAGATTTTGGTTACTATGAGATGTTTTATTACTGTATGTGGTAGGTATATAGGGATTGAAAGGAGTATTCGTCGGCTACCTTTGTTTTTAAACATTTACACTCAGTCTTCTCGTCGATTACCGAAAAGAACCCAGTGAAATTTTATTGAAGAGGTTAACTTTGAAACTTTTGAACAGTTTATTTTACCACCGGTTCCAAGGAACAGGTTCCAGAACCAGTTATATAATAAGTCCTAAAACCAGTTCTAAGCAACCTTTTCTAGTTTGGATGTAATGAACCTGTTGCTAATTCAACGAACTCCATATAGAAATAACCGGTTGTGGAACATAAATGAGAGCCTATGCTAATTGCATAAAAATTGTTCTGCAACCTGTTCTTTGGATTCTTACTACCATTCCGTGATTACTATGGTAAGAGCCTTCGGCCATAGGGATTTTTATACTCAAAAAGGAATAATATGGATACCTTTTCTCTTATTTATTATTATTTATAAAGCCGTTTCATAACTTGAAACTATCTGGCATCCATTTTTAATGGAGAATGTAATTCTATTTATTTAGGATTTTATACTTTTCTTGAAGAAGTTCCATAAAAACACTGGCGCGTAATCATAATCAAATATAAAGTATACTTTTGGAGTTCTAAAGTATACTTTTCTTAAAAGTAGAATTGTGGCCTATTATAGACAAGTAAAAGTATACTTAAACAGTTAAAGTCTGCTTTGAAATTAAAACTATCTGATGTTGGTTTTTATAAAATTAAACAACACCTACAACAGCTGTTTTCCGCAAAGAAAATATTTGTGAAAAAAATGTTTGAATTGCAAAAAATTTAAAGGAAAAATAAAAAAAAAAATAAAGGGATTTCGCATTATTTGTATTAATTTAATGAATTTGTATGTACTTATAAAAATACACTTTTTTAACCTTTTTTCTAAAGTTTTTCCTTTTCACATTTTGCCATTGCAAATTCTTTATTTACACTTTTTTTGCAGTGTATATAAAATCACCTGATCAATGTTTCCACTTGTTTATTATCTAGTACAAAATGTATGCGGGCATTTGGTAAATTTGATGTTATACCCATTTAAAGCCAGTTCAACTTAAAACTGTCTTTTATTTTGACTATAATAGCAAGATAGATAACAGGTGTTTAATTTAAAGTCGTTAAAAAAAGACGACTTTAGTGCGGGACTAAGATTACGGACCACTAATTTCATAAAAAGTACACAGCTTTTATTAATTTTCGAAAAACCGTTCACTTTGTGCAAAAAGTCTCATAAGTTTCCTCCCTCTTTTGCCCCTTGCCCTTGTCACGATAGAGAGATTTACTCTCATTTCAAATAAAATTCATCCAGTTGGTTAATATTTTTTGTTTTGAACTCTTTATTATTCGTGGCAACTTGTTATTTAAGTTTTATTAAATAAAGTCAGTATTTCAAAAATAATTATAACGTGCAAATAATTTACTTTAGATTAAATGGTCTTTAAATAAAATTATTTACCAGCGGAAAATGCCACGAAAAACAAAATTACTCATAAAAATATATATATATTTTTTTTTTAATTTATATTTAAAGTTTTAACCTGTCGAAAATTAGTCTTATTTTCTTATTCAAATTTAAATATAATTTTCTTTTTTAACGATAATTATTAAAATCACAAAATATTTCGAAAAAAAGTTGTTTTCCATCTTTTAAATTTTTAACAAGGTCGAATAATAATTACAATAACTTCGATCCCTCCAAAATTTTTATCATAAATACAGAATTTAATTACATGATCGGTA